>OX101819.2:65596805-66196805 GCA_944452925.2 Chrysolina oricalcia
CTAAAAGGTTTAAAAAAATAAATTCCTGACTAATACCTAACATGATGACTGCAACCCAAAACATTCTGACCACGATTCCATATTCACGAATCATAGCAAAATAAGGATTATCTGTACTTGATGAAAGGTCCGTTGACAAAAAAAAATTAAAAATGGATGAAAAGTTTTCCACAAAATACGTCCTGGTAATATTATTGAATTAATTTATGAAATTTTCAAATTTTATCAAAATCATTGACTGGAAGTTTGAATTTGCGGTGGACTTTATTTTCGTGACATGGTATTTTTGAGATTTCATAGCCATTAAATAATTAAATAAATAAATAAATATCGGCCAAATAGGCCAATGTGGGGAAAAAGTAGCAAAACAATGCAAACTTTCACAGAAGTTCTATTTTAATACGCAATGAACTATAAAAACTTGTGCCCTAAGAGGTAGGTAACATTGTTAAAAACGTGAATTATAAACAATTCGCTATTTTCCTAAAACTCCAAAATCGAACTGAATATTATTTTTAGAAACCATTTTGTATTAGCTCCCCACCTTATGAAAGATTCAACTCAACATTCAGTTTAAGAAAAATTAGAGCCTTTGAAACATAGAAAAAATTCGAATATGTACACCCTTGTGACGTAGAATGTCTTCACTAGATTCTAATGTTTTTTGTTGATCTAAGTTGATGGTACTGATATGAATCTGACAACAAAGGGACCGCTGACATTTGTTGACATTGTTTATGTTGTTTTTGTCAGTCTTGACATTTTCATTGGTAGATTACTTTTACAACTTGTGAAAATGGAGAAAAACTTTTTTAAAGCTGTCAGTGGAAATTTGCCACCAGTAAATTATATAATGATTCGCGCATTTTCACCTCGCAATCCAAACTATTTGAGAGTGGAGATGAAAGGTATTGAAAAGATGAAGAAAGTACTCCTTCTGATGGCATAAATATCCCTTTACTTATAAGGTATATTCAAAGGGCTGTTAGATCAGGCTACAGTGATGGAGCTGAAAATGGAGAGGTCTATTATTTGTATCATCGAGTGCCGTATCCTCAGCACAAAGTACGGAGCAAACTAGATTTTGTTGTAGCTACTATTGACAAAAGTAATGATGAAATAAAAAATTGTGGCTGTGAATGTTGTGTAGCATCCCAAGGTAGGTTTAAGTATATTACCCTCTTCGAGCATACAACATAGATTTTGGTATATTCCACTATCACTTTTTTACACTGGTTGCTGGTCGTAATGATGAAGTGTGTTATTTCAAAATCAATAGTAAATATAATATCAACAGTAAGAGCTCTGCTAGATCGTACATCATATGACATTAGTGACCTGACAATAGTGATAATACAATGACAATCGACAAATGCCTCCATGATTCCAACGTTGTCGGATTGTGTCAGAGACGTAAAATGTCTCTGGGAGAACACTTCTGAAAACCGAATTTTCATAATTGAATACATGCGAAAAACAAAACGTAATAATTAAACAAATGTATTTTTCGATATATTTGAGATATGAAGATTTCAATGACATACATTTTGAAATTTAGGAAATCAGCGAATTCTAGTTACTTTGTTGAACAAAAGATTCGCAAAATGACGAAAACAAAGAAAATATTATCTTTCATCGTTTCTCAATTTTGCGACTATGGTAAAATTCCGTTAACCGGGCGCTACAAGCTACCAAAAAATTTTTTTGGGACTTACGTAGTTTGACCTCCTGAATAAAAAATCCAAATGAAATTTTTGGCGGTCTCAAGTTATTTCGGAGATACGGGCCTTTTTTTGAATGAAAACTTGCATTTTCTAGCAAACGTTCCTTCTTCGAAAAACACACTCAAATGCCTCCTGATTTTCACCAGCACAATATACACACCCTAATTCATCAGTTTTACACTTTTTTTTTTCATTGAAAACAGTTTTTTATCAACAAATTCTACTTTGTTTTAGCAATAACAAAATCAACAAATTCATGCTGTTTTGTTTAGTTAATATCTGACAGGTTGGTAACAATGGAACTGACGTAAGGGCGAAGCGACATTGCCAGTGTGATTCCAGAAATATTCAATTCACGTTCATACCCTCGCGAATTTCGCAGTTTTTCTGCGAATAAAATGTCTGCCGACATGGTTCTGATCGACGATTGGTCCGGCAAGACTGGCAGCCATTTTATTCGCTGAAAAATTGCGAAATTCGCGAGGGTTTGAACAAGACTTAACATGGAATATTTTAGTGAATGAGTAAGAAAAATGAGTTGATTATTTTCCCATCGACACTTTAACTGCACCTTTGAAACAATGGTACTTATACTGTTTCTAAATGACTAGCAAAATTCAAAGGACGAGACAGATCACGGAAATGTGCGCAAACATAACATGAATACACATGCGCACAAAAAATAATGAGCAGTTTTCACATAAAATGAACATACTTCAATGACTACAACTTATCCCGACAGACCCGATCTCATGCAAACCCAACCGAACTTACCCGACTATACAATACAGTTAGGTTGCGTCTTTTATATCTGTTTGCGCATGCGCACTTACCAAAAATGAATGTTTGTGATCCGACACGTTTATTCAAGTAATTATTTGTTCGCAAAAAATGCCTCCTAGCTCTGTCTATTTAAAAATATCTTTTGTGCATTCAAAATATTAATACCAAGACTTTTTCCAAATCCTCTTCTCACAACGAAATGGCTTGTTTCATAACAAGGTAGCCAGTATCAACGTATTTCATTGAATCAACAACAGCGAGTCTTAAAAACTTTACATTACAATGCGACGTTGTCAGATTCCCTAAAATTCCTGAATACTGAATACTCATGAATACGAAGTGTTTGTAGTGGATAGTTTTCAGATGTATTGGCGCCCTAGAGACTGGCACTTTTTTCACAGATAATAATAATAATGATAGTTCCTCATAAACACTCAAAGAGTGAACCATTCTTAGTGAAGATATTCAGCAAGAAATACGTAAGCAAAGCGAGCACGCGCATTCCTATTACTACGCGAGCGAAGCGAGCGCGCTTGCCCGCGCGCGCGCGGATTTGCGAAATGTCGGGCGAGCGCGCGCATTCCCATCACTACTTTGTCGATTTCTGTCAACTTTGAGTAGAAATCTTCATACATTATCTGTTAGTGAACAAGACCAGAAATACGCGAGTGCGCGCATTCCCATCACTACTTTGTCGATTTCTGTCAACTTTGAGTAGAAATCTTCATACCTTATCTGTTAGTAAACAAGACCAGAAATACGCGAGAGAAGCGAGCGCGCGCATTCCCATCACTACTTTGTCGATTTCTTTTCGAAATTTTTTTGGTAGCTTGTAGCGCCCGGTTAACGGAATTTTACCGCGACTATTTCCAAGTTAGGCATTATAGTGAATACATTATTTGATCATACTTTTGTTAATGACTCGGCTGAAGAAATGATACAGTTGTAAACGCAAAGAAACGTTTCTCTCTTAGTCTAGTCAACATGTACCAATTTTTTTGTAAATTTTGTATACTTACCGAAAATTATGATCATGGAGTCATTCAATTCGTAATGATTTGTAGAAAGTTTCAGGAAAGGTCCAAGAGGGGCCGAAAAAAATTACAAAACTTATAAATAATTAAGTGAAGAAAAAAGTGGGGCTTCGGTTTTTTTTGAAAATCTCGAAAATATTGAAGATTCTCGAAATATTATAAAAGATCTGAAAGGATCAGCCAATTCGATGAAAAAAGTTCCGACTCCCGAAACTGTACCTCCAATATTTATAATTTTCACAGAGCCCTGAAAATAGAGCAAAAAACGGGTAGTCTGGCTCCCGCGCGCAATGAGTCACTCTGAAACAACAACAAAAAAAATTAACATATTAAATATGAATATTAAGGAATAGAAATATTCATATACTATTGAGATAACATCAATTAACAATAATCTGCGGTAAAAAAATTTGTATGCCAATTTCTCCATAAATTATGCATTTGTTAATTAACAATTTTTTCTAAACTGAATGTTAACATAAAAATCCCGATAATTATTGAACTAAAACCCTAGGATTTTTTCACTTCGTGAAGTTATTCTCAATAGGCTCACAAAAAGATAATCGTTGCAAAAATGGTAAAATTTTGATTTTTCACTGTTTTATAAACAATTGATAATAAAAGAATTAAAAAAAGTAATTAATAATGTTTTAGCAACAAATAATTTTTTAAGAAATCTCTGTTTCTTGAAATATCATAATTTTCATCAATAAATAAATTACAATAAAAATTTTGATTTGCTCATAAACAATGTAATTGTAACAATTCCTCAAATACTGGTGGTGAAAAATGTGAAAAAATTATTTTTATGTAGCTTTAAACCCTTAGAAATCGAAACATTCAAGATATTGAAAAAAAATTATTTACTTTTTAAAATTATTGGTAATTAAAAAGTAAAATTCAAAATTTTACAATTTTTTCATCGGTTTTCATCTATTTGTAAGCATATTGAGAATAACTTCACTGAGTGAAAAAAATCCTTGGGTTTTAATTCAATAATTATCAGGGTTTTTATGTTAACATTATGCAATATGCAAGTGATTTAAATTTACTTGATTTTTTTACCTCTGATACTTTATTGTCTTGACATTACACCTAAACCATTAGTTTATTATTTAGTTTGTATTTAACTCCTTGAAACTTTAATCAAAAAGTGAAAAATAAGCGCGAGGAATTCAAATTTGCGAAACGCATCATCATTGGTCGAAACGAAGAATGACGTCACATGGTAGGTTTTGATATTTATCTGTGTTGATATTCATACTATGCTAGTCGTCTTTCATAAAAAATTTGTTTTTATTTATATATCTGTGATGTTTTCCACTACAAAGTGCGATTTTGGTCTTGTGACAATTGTAAATTATCAAGATCAGTGACTGAAAATGGTTTTGTCAAATTATAATTCGACAATTTACCAAAAATAGATGCTTTTATGATGACAGCATATTTTGATATACAAAATACTTATGAATACAAAACTTACTTCTGATCAATTCACAACATGTTAACAATATACTCATATTAAAGTAATCTTCACAACAATGTAAATGTGATAATGGAGATACTTCGTCTCTTCTAATAACCTTGCACCATTGTTAACGTATTTTCGCATCTGTTGGAACAGAAAAAAATACTTTATTTGATTGTTTATTTTTATTTATTTTATTTATTCAATCCCAAGAAACATTGAATGCTTATACAGGGACAACGAATATAAATATACATATGAAACAAAAAAAAAATAACAACAATATTAGTTATAGTTAATAGGTAACAATTAAATATAAATATAATTATGATAGTTAAATCAGTATTGAGCAGAAATTGGCCAGAGACATTATACTACTTCATCTTCAGTAGAAATGAAGAAATGATAAATTTTTTTAATTCCTTTTTGAATTTTGTGATGTAATTAATAGACCTTATTCGTTTCGGCATGCTATATAAGCTAAAATACCGCGATAATATCATGAATTTTTGCCAAATTGAGTTAGATGACTATGACCATCAGAAGCAACAACATAGGAGAGATTGGAATGTTTTTTCTTATTTTTTGTTAGGTGAATAAACGTGCAAATTTTCATTCTGAATAATGAATCAACATCTAGAAGATTTCTCGGTTTGTATAATTTAGAAGTAGGTTCCAAGAAGGGTAATTTGAAAATACATTTCATTATTTTATTCTGTGAGGATTTCAATGGTTTCATAACTGATTTAGTTGCAGTTCCCCAAATTAAAATTAAATACTGAAGCTTTGGATATATCAAACTGAAGTAAATATTTTTGAGATGTTTTAGTGGAATATAGGACCTCAGTCTGTATAAAATTTCTATAATAGGAGATATTTTTTTCTCAGATCCAGAACATGCGTAGACCAAGAGAGAGTTTGATAAATGGTTAAACCTAGAAATTTTAAGTACTTTCTGTATCATATACAAGAATTATCTACAGTGAGGGGTTTAATCTGATTTTCTGGTAAAGATCTTTTAGAAATATACATAAAGCAAGATTTTTCAAAATTTAAATTTAACTTATTTTCTTTTAACCATGACGAAATCAAAGTGAGGTCACCTTCCATTTGTTCGTTTATTTCTTGAAGACTTTATCCATAATAGTACAGGGTAGTGTCATCCGCGAATAATTTTAAATGGCCTTTCAAATTCAGACAAGATATCGAATTTATATAAATCAGGAACAAAGCCGGCCCAAGGATATACCCTTGAGGTACCCCACAAGATATATCTCTCTTCGAGGAGGTTGAGCCTCCCATATAAATAAATTGCTCTCTTCCACTGAGGTAATTTTCAAATAAATCATAAATAAGAAAAGGAAGAAAAAATATAACTTTTGTCCAGTTTCCACTAACACTTTACTACTTTATTAAGACCGGTTTCGGCTTTTACACCATTTTCAAGTAACTACAGATTTCATCAAGTTCGTGAATATTTATACATAAGAAAGTAATTAAAGAAAGGTTGGGTTTAAATTACCTAACTGATGTTTCAAAACAAGTTGGGAAATACCTAGAATCTACCTGATGAGTCAATTTAATTTATCTAATAGGGGTTCATACAATCGGTGGGTCCAACTTTGTTATCAAAAGTCACAAATTCAGAAGTGGAGAGCTACATAATTCTAACTGGTCATTGAGGGTATCAAAATTGGGGTTTTTATTCAATTTGCTTATTTCCAAGGCTTCCAACAAGTTCATTTCTCTTCCTTTATTGCACGTATGAAGGATGTTCATGTTATTTTTATTTATTGTATGATTCGTTTCTTGTAAATGTCTATATATAGCTGATTTTTTATCTGATAACACATGTTCACGGTACCTTATTTCAAAATTTCTTCCCGTTTGTCCTGAATAAGCTGCTGTACAATCACCACATTCCAGTCTATATATACCTGATTTTTTCCATTTATCCTTTTTGGGTTTTGCATTGAATAGTATATTCCCTAAATTACTCCTACTAGTGAATGAAGTTATTATATTAAATTTTGAAAAATAGTTTTTAATATTTTCTGAGAGTTTTCCCGAGTAGCTTATACTAGCATATTTTTTATCTCCTTTGGGTCCTATTTGATTTGGATATAATTCATTCCTGATCATTGTCTGCTGTTTATTGGAGATGATCTTATCAATTAAGTAGACTGGAATTTGGTTATTTATTGCAATCTGTTTTATGATTTTTATTTCTTCCTGCAAAGCCTTATCCGATGAAGGAATCATAAATGCCCTATGTATCATTGATCTGAATGCTGATAATTTGTGTGATAATGGACTGAAGGAATCTAAAGGTATTGTACAATCCGTAAAAGTATCTTTTCTGTATATGTTGAAGTGAAAAAAATTATTAATGTTTGTAATAGTAAGATCTAGAAAATTAATTTTATTGTTTTGTTCTATTTCGACCGTGAATTTTATCTTATCATGAAGGGTGTTAAGGAAATTCAAAAATTGATTTATCTGTCTCGTTGAGCCATTAAAACCTACGAGAATATCATCAACATATCTGAACCAGAATGCAATATGTTTATGAGATAAGGCGTTATTTAGGATGAGGGTGTTTTCTAAGTTATTCATAAAAATATCGGCTAGTAAGGGACTTAACGGAGAGCCCATTGGGAGACCCGAATTCTGCAGGTAAAAATTATTTTTGAATTTAAAATAATTTTGTTTGAGGCATACATCAAAGAGGTTGTATAACTCCTCCGTGATGTAAGGATTAATATTATGTTTATCAAGTATGTCTTTCAAAAGAGGAAGGCATTCGTTTGTTGGAACGTTTGGAAACATGTTCTTCACATCGAAGGAAACTAATTTAATGTTACTTTTGTTGTTAATATTAGACAGCTTATTTGCTAAGTCTATAGAATTTATGACTGTGTTTGTTGGAGTGAAATTTGTGAGCTCTCTGAACTTAGAATTTAAGAATTTTGACAACTTACCGGTTGGAGCATCAATATAGGAAACCACTGGTCTGGTAGGATTGCCTTCTTTGTGTAATTTGATCAAACCATACATTTCTGGAGGTTGAGGGTTCATGCAGATTGTTTTCTTGATATCCCAGGGTGTGGGAAACAGCATCGATGATTCTTCTAAAGTGTTTTTGACCTGTTGCGTGAATGTTTTTGTGGGGTCTTTCTTCAGAAGGGTAACATCTAGAGTGTCCACAACATCTTGCATTTTTGAGAAGTACTGGTGTTCTTCTAAGCACACGATACTGTTACCCTTGTCAGCTTTTGTGAATATCAGTTGGTTGTTGTTTCTTTTCTTTGTTATCTTGTTCACTGTTTCCATAACACAGAAAAGAAACAACAACCAACTGATATTCACAAAAGCTGACAAGGGTAACAGTATCGTGTGCTTAGAAGAACACCAGTACTTCTCAAAAATGCAAGATGTTGTGGACACTCTAGATGTTACCCTTCTGAAGAAAGACCCCACAAAAACATTCACGCAACAGGTCAAAAACACTTTAGAAGAATCATCGATGCTGTTTCCCACACCCTGGGATATCAAGAAAACAATCTGCATGAACCCTCAACCTCCAGAAATGTATGGTTTGATCAAATTACACAAAGAAGGCAATCCTACCAGACCAGTGGTTTCCTATATTGATGCTCCAACCGGTAAGTTGTCAAAATTCTTAAATTCTAAGTTCAGAGAGCTCACAAATTTCACTCCAACAAACACAGTCATAAATTCTATAGACTTAGCAAATAAGCTGTCTAATATTAACAACAAAAGTAACATTAAATTAGTTTCCTTCGATGTGAAGAACATGTTTCCAAACGTTCCAACAAACGAATGCCTTCCTCTTTTGAAAGACATACTTGATAAACATAATATTAATCCTTACATCACGGAGGAGTTATACAACCTCTTTGATGTATGCCTCAAACAAAATTATTTTAAATTCAAAAATAATTTTTACCTGCAGAATTCGGGTCTCCCAATGGGCTCTCCGTTAAGTCCCTTACTAGCCGATATTTTTATGAATAACTTAGAAAACACCCTCATCCTAAATAACGCCTTATCTCATAAACATATTGCATTCTGGTTCAGATATGTTGATGATATTCTCGTAGGTTTTAATGGCTCAACGAGACAGATAAATCAATTTTTGAATTTCCTTAACACCCTTCATGATAAGATAAAATTCACGGTCGAAATAGAACAAAACAATAAAATTAATTTTCTAGATCTTACTATTACAAACATTAATAATTTTTTTCACTTCAACATATACAGAAAAGATACTTTTACGGATTGTACAATACCTTTAGATTCCTTCAGTCCATTATCACACAAATTATCAGCATTCAGATCAATGATACATAGGGCATTTATGATTCCTTCATCGGATAAGGCTTTGCAGGAAGAAATAAAAATCATAAAACAGATTGCAATAAATAACCAAATTCCAGTCTACTTAATTGATAAGATCATCTCCAATAAACAGCAGACAATGATCAGGAATGAATTATATCCAAATCAAATAGGACCCAAAGGAGATAAAAAATATGCTAGTATAAGCTACTCGGGAAAACTCTCAGAAAATATTAAAAACTATTTTTCAAAATTTAATATAATAACTTCATTCACTAGTAGGAGTAATTTAGGGAATATACTATTCAATGCAAAACCCAAAAAGGATAAATGGAAAAAATCAGGTATATATAGACTGGAATGTGGTGATTGTACAGCAGCTTATTCAGGACAAACGGGAAGAAATTTTGAAATAAGGTACCGTGAACATGTGTTATCAGATAAAAAATCAGCTATATATAGACATTTACAAGAAACGAATCATACAATAAATAAAAATAACATGAACATCCTTCATACGTGCAATAAAGGAAGAGAAATGAACTTGTTGGAAGCCTTGGAAATAAGCAAATTGAATAAAAACCCCAATTTTGATACCCTCAATGACCAGTTAGAATTATGTAGCTCTCCACTTCTGAATTTGTGACTTTTGATAACAAAGTTGGACCCACCGATTGTATGAACCCCTATTAGATAAATTAAATTGACTCATCAGGTAGATTCTAGGTATTTCCCAACTTGTTTTGAAACATCAGTTAGGTAATTTAAACCCAACCTTTCTTTAATTACTTTCTTATGTATAAATATTCACGAACTTGATGAAATCTGTAGTTACTTGAAAATGGTGTAAAAGCCGAAACCGGTCGTAATAAAGTAGTAAAGTGTTAGTGGAAACTGGACAAAAGTTATATTTTTTCTTCCTTTTCTTATTTCATCATGAACTTCCACAAAATAAATAGATCATCAATCAAACAAGAAAAAATAAATCATAGACGTTGCCTCTGATGCCAATTTGTCTTAGTTTCACTAATAAAATATTATGATTAACAGTATCGAATGCTTTACGCAAATCCAGTGATACTTATAACTGTGTTGTGGCATTCCGATACCAGACAATACCTGTAAAATGTTTTTTTAGCATTTTCCACTATCGTAATACCGATTAAAACTGCATATCCCTAACCTGCCAATAGTGTCAATGCATATAAGGTTTGTTCATTGAAGACTGCTCTAGTTGATCGACATCACTTTCACATATGTTCATCTCTCTCTGACACTTGTACTTCATTTGTCCTTCTCTTTTGAAAATATCAACTTCAAGCAAGTAGAGCAATCAGAGTACGTCTTAACGAACGACACATTGTAAACAACACTGTAAAAGGCCATAGAAGAAAAAGAACAACACTGGTTGCGCCTTGTGACGTCATCCACAGCGCGCGGAAAATGGAGGCGTTCATACAGGTCAAATTCAATAGGTATTTTATATATTATTTTAAAAATTAATTCCAAGAATTTCAACAGTATTTATATATTTTACTATGTTGTAACAAAGCAAAAAATTAATGAAACAATTTTTTTTTAAAATATGCATATTCCCTATTGCATTTATGGGGAATTGGGATACAAATTTTTTAACCGCGGATTATTGTTAATTGATGTATCCCAATAGTACTTGAATTTTTTTATTCCTCAATATTCATATTTAATATGTTAAAACAATTTTTTTTGTTGTTATGTCAGAGTGACTCATTGCGCGCGGGAGCCAGACCACCCGTTTTTTGACTTTATTTTCAGGGGTCTGTTAACATTAGAAATATTGGAGGTACAGTTTCGGTAGTCGGACCTTTCAGCAAATTTGCTGATCTTTTTAAATCTTTTTTAATACTTCTAATCTTCTATACTTTTCGAAAGATTGAAAAAAAATCCAATGCACCAGTTTTTTTTTCACTAAATTCTTCAGAACTTTTGCAATTTTTTTCGGCCCTTTTTGGGACCGTTCCTTCAAATGACACCATGATCATAATTTTCGGTGACTATACAATTTTTTTTAAGTCTCGCCAAAACATTGTCACCTCCGTAGATGACGGCCAATTTTTTAGTTTTTTATTTTACACTAAAATATTTTGTTTGCAACCTGAACTGATAATGGAAACATTTAAAAAATTTTAAATTGGTCCAGAACGTAGGGAGTAATTTCCCATGATACATGAGATTTGCCACCACCACCGATCAAATTTGAAAAGAAAGAAAAAATGCAAAATTATCATTCTTTATTATTTTACAAAGTTCCCGAAATTTGAGGTGGTGGCAAATTTTATGTTTCCGTACAACTCAAAAAACTTTTGCATTCTTTCCATAATCAATTCAGGTTTATCTTTGCGATTCTTTCATATTTTTATTGGCCGAGTTATTCCCATGACCAAACTTGCTCTCTATGCAGATGACACGGCAATCTTTGATGAGTCATCTCATGAGAGAGGAGTAACATCAAAGCTGCAACTTCAGATAAACAAGCTGGAACCGTGGTTCAATCGTTGGAAGATCGAAATCAATGCAGACAAAAGCAAGGACATACTGTTCACGAGGCGACGTAGGACACCCGAGGGCTATGTTACTATGAACGACGAGAGAATTCCATGGGTAGACGAAGCCGTTTACCTAGGAGTAACCTTGGACAAGAAACTCACGTTTCAGAGGCACGTCTCCCACAGATTAGCTATAGCGAAAGCCGCAAGGCATAAGCTGTACCCACTCATCGGACGTAGGAGCAACATGGCACTCGAGTTGAAACTACGCCTCATCAAGACAATTCTTCTGCCAATCATATTTTACGCATCCACTGATTGGGGGCAATGCGCGAACAGTTACAGGCAGAGGATGCAGGCCTTCTTCAACGTCTGCCTGAGGACGGCAACAGACGCACCACAATATATGCCCAACAGGTTCATATATCGTGACTTAGACATCCACCCGGACTATATCGACAGACTGATCAGACAACATGTGGGGACTACTCTAGACATAGTAGAGACCCACATGAACCCGCTACTCACGGAGCTCCACGAGAACAGACGTGAGCAAGACGACAGAGACAGAGAAAAATACAGACGTCCAGTAAACCAAGGAGACAACGAAACCCCTGAAGAAGTACGGCAGAGGCGAGACCTTCGGCGACGCCAACGTCCACTTCAACAGGCACCAAATCACGATTAATCATGCTTTTATGTTTCAGATACCAAGAAGAACCGACCAAGTAGTAATTTCAATTTCAGTTAACTCAGTACACAGCACTCGGCCCTCAGCCGAGAGTTTTTTCAGGCCTTCAGCCAGTTTCAGGGGGGCACCATGCACAGTAAAGTAAAGTCATTGTTAAAAGTCAACTCATGTCAGATATAAGGGAGCTTCAAGCCGAGAATTGGCTGGGCACTCCATATCAAACGGTCGATTTTATTCTGCTGATCACCAGTCATCAGGATGAGGAACCGCTTTAACGAGCGGGGGTGGTGGATAGGGGGGGTGAGCTTTCGAGTACGTACGAGTGCTGGGGAGTTCATCCTTCCGGGCCTCAACCTTAGGGAGTGCATGGTGGTGGCCGAGTTATTAACAAAAGTATGAATAAACAATTTATTTACTTACAAAATTGGGGAAAGATAATGGATGATATTTTCTTTGTTTTCGTCATTTTGCCACGATTTTGTAATTTTTCTATACAAAATTTTGATGGAATTGTTTATAATTTATATTTTTGAGAATGTTGCTGACCCTGCACGTGGTCGCTAATTTTATTGTTTCATTGAACACTAAATCAAAACTTGCGTTGTTTTGTTATTTTTTCAACATATTTGATAAGAACTAGGAAGAAATTCTAACAATTTTTTTCAACGAGAGGACAAACTGATTTCTTTTCCACATTTGTGATACCATTGGACTTTCATAGATCATAAAATAGTATACTAAGTGTTTTATAAATGTGTGCCAAAGCTAAATAGTTTATTATTTTGATAAATACGCATAATGATCGATGACAGAACACTAACGTTTTAAGAGATGATCTAAATATTATCTTTTTGTCTCCTAATCAAAATTAATAATTCGTAGTTGATGTGATACTTCTCACGTTAGAAACTATTGTTCCTTGCATTATATCACAAATCACCACAGTACTTTATCATGAACATTTACTCATTGATGGCAAAACATATAATTCATAAATAATATACAGTGTGATTCACTGGATTGACAGTGGCGACAATTTACGTTGAGGTAACCATCAATTAAATATGGACCTACAATATGATCTCCCAGAATATCAGCCCAAACATTCAGTTTCTGGGGTGTTTTTGAATGAGTTTCCCTGTACCAATAGGGATTTACGTCACTCCAGTATCTGCAGTTGTGCCTGTTCACATGTCTATTTAAATAAAAAGAAGCTGCGTCAGAAAAGCACACTTTGAAGAAAATTATTATCACCAATCAATAATTGACTCATGATTTCACAAAACTCTGTACGTCTGTCAGGATCATCTTCATTTAATTCTTGTACATTCTGCATTTTATACGGATGAAATTTTGCTTCTTTCAGAATTCGATGTATGCTGCCTTCAGAAATTCCAGAAATAGTCTCAAGTTGTCTTAAAGATTCAATGTTATCTATCACTGCATGCCCTACAACTGCAACAGCGACCCCTTCACTTCTCATAGGCTTATCTCATTCATGTTTTTTATTCAGCACTGATCCCGACTCCATGAACTTATTCATCAATTGAAGGACGTACTGATTTGATGTGGTTTTTTCTGGATGAATTTCATTGAAAATTCGAGCCCTAGCTCTAGCACATCGTCCATTTTCAAAATACGCAGCTACATTGGATATTCTTTCTTGTATAGTATAAATCATTTTCGAAAGGTTTCAAATTGTTGAATGAAGTTACTCGAATACTTCAAATACCTTCGAGTAAACAAAGATATGCGTATACAAAAACACATGGCGACAATTTTTTTTCATAAAAACGTCTGTCTCATCTTTTAAACGATTATTTCAGACGGCATATTATTTTCCAATACAGTGGCGTACCCAAGGTGAACCTTTCTTACGGTGCTATATTTTAGGTGATGAAAAATAAAAATATCTTGATAAAACTTAGTTTTCATTAAAACTTCAACAACACTTGATTGATCCTCAATTGCAGTACATCGATGTATTTGGGATCGAATTTCCTTCAAAATGATGTATCACAAGTATAGTAGTCCCATTGAAAGTTCTGAAGTAGGGAGTGCTGGGGGTGACGAGGTTGCCAACATAATGATGATGTAATTGGTGGAAGTGTTCCCCCTTGACATATAAATCAACGGGTCTGAGCGATTTTCAATTTTTTTTCACGATATCGGAGATTAAGGGGGTGGCAAGTTTTAGCTTGATCACACTGTATAATATACTAATAGTGTAATTCACATGCGGTGGAAAATTCTTACTGAAAATCAGATATTCTACATCGAATTGTGACTTTATTTTATTTTCCGTTGCACATAGCAACCACAAAACATTGTGTAAATTCAATCTACTTACCCCAAACCAAATTGTTGTTATTGTTACATGTTCGATACCTAGTAAATAAGGTGCTCCGTTTATATTACGTAGCAAAGGTTTGCCAACATCGACAAATTTATTAAAAAACTACACCAAAATTCATCAATTGATTTCCTTAGTGGATATCAAATGCTTTCGGAACAATGCTTTAAAAATGTACATGTTACATGTACAAAATATATGTTTAATGTATATATGTGTTGAAAAACTATTGTTTGTTAGGCTAAGTTCAAATGCATGTGGCATAAATAAATTATATAAATACCGGGTGTCCTGGGGAAGTGACTCGCCCCTATAACTTTTTTGTTATTGCAGTAATGGAATTTGGAGGATCTGTATAACACATAAATAAAACTGCATCTTTTGACAAGTAACTCAGCTTTATGAAACTTCCCGTTTCACCACAAGCGACGTAAACTTTCGATTTTGAAATGAGACACCCGATATATTTTCACTTCTCTTGTCTCCATGTGACATACTGAATACAACCATGATTAGATTATATTTTATTTTCGTCTCTTTGGTATACAAGATGTACATGAGATAAGTCATTTTCATCAGATGTGTTTCCTACGGTACGTAATACAAGTAATAGTATACAAGAATAAAGTTAAAAATAATTAAGTTACCTTTCACATCCTATTACAAAAATGGTAGTTTCAATTTATTAAGAATTTGCGTGGGACAAATACAAACAATGGCACAAAGATTCAGTAGATAAAATTTCGTTAAAATGTACGTTATTTAAATATTATAAACAAGTAATAATTTACAACAAATACAAATACATAGATAGTTAATAAATTCCAGAGGAATTATCATCTGGTGTTATGAAATGCGCTCATTACTTTCTGTGAATGAACTTTATTTCTATTTTGAAATTCATTTTTTATTCTAGAGTGCTATGGGTTTCTTCAAATCACTAATTAGTGTGCGGCATCAAGTTAATCGTAACAAAATGATCTCTTTTCCTAACCCGACGAGCCACCATGTTGCTGTTTGAAAAAAATTATTAATTTCAATTTTGAAATAAAATTTTACATAACACATACATTTTGACCAAAAACAGTAAAGTTGTATTTTTGCCAAAATTTGAAGGGCTGCAATTAGTGATTTGAACGTATCCATAGCATTCCAGATCATAGTTATTTATTGTATAAGTGTTTTAGATATCATTTTATTTGCGCAAGAATGTTTAAACGCGAGAGCGAAGCTCGAGCGTTTAAATTTCTTAAGCAATTAAAATGTATCTAAAACACGCATGCAATACAACGTTTTATTCACAATCACATTCATTTAGAATCAGAATCGCGGAAATTTTTCATCACAAAATGATTTGACGTTTTGCTCTGACAGCGGCTGTCACCTCCTCAAAAATCATTGAAATAACATACAAAAAACATAGACATTGGGAAATATAGTACTCACTGCCTATCTGAAGAGTGAGTCGAGAGGATACAAGGCGATGAAAGCTGCAGTATTGGAAAGAGCACACGTGGAAGAATTTTTGACGAGAGCTTGCGATAAATAATAGTCTAAGAGCTAGCAACGTTTTCGAGAGAGCATTTCAGGTCTACCAGTTTTTAGAAATGTTATCTCTCTCACTCTCCCGGACGTCATACGGGCCATCTGGCTGGCGGTAGAGGTTGCATCACTGCGCATCGTACCTGTCCTGTACAGGTAATATATTGATTTTTCAAGAAGGTTTCTTTTTTTTATTACTTTCATTTACCTTTTTGATACATGAATACATTATTGCCAGATATTTTTATCGTTGTTTAAACTGTGCCAGACGCCAATAACAAAATAAAGAAAAAAATTGAATAATAAACAAAAATGAATTCAAAATATTTCAATATGGCTGAAATTTTTATATGATGTTTCTTAAGTATCTACGAACCCAAATTTAATTTGCCAAACAATAATTCGGTTGTTGAACCTCCAGCCAGACCGATTTGAAAGTGAAAAATGTCAGGCGCTAGTTGCGCAAGCGAGATAAACCACAACAGCTGTTTGCAGCTTTGACCGACTGATGCGCCTGCGCATAAGCCTCACAGTGGATCATGTTCTATGGGGTCTGTGGAATCATGTTAAAAACTAAAGTTGGTGATGATTCTCAGAGTACAATGTGGTACATTTTGTTCTCAAAATAAAACCACATCACTTTTCACTCAAAATGCTTTATTTTACTCTTGTAGACTCCCGTATAGCATATGGAATTATCGGATGGGGTGGCATCACGAATGTATATCTAGAAAAATTGAACACACCACAGAAATATTTCTTGAAAATCATATTAAAAAAAGAAAGAACCTACCCATCAGATAACCTATACAAGGAAGCTAGGACACTAGATATTCGACAGATATTCTTTCTTAAATCAGTGTGTTTTTTACACAAAAATAGGAAACATATTGACTTTCTTTCGCATAATTACCCAACAAGGGCTAAATATTCGAATAAGGTTAAAACTACATCAGCGATAAAAACAGTGGGTACAAAATGTCTTGCGTTTCTAGGACCAAGATTTATAAATATTATTTCAGAAAGCTCCCTTTTGAACATTTCTAATTCTGAAATACATTATAGGAATAAGGTTAAGTCATTTCTATTAAGCAACCAGAGACAACTTATTCATAACTTCTTTAACTAAAAAAAGCCAAGATAATTATATGTACATCAACTCAGTCATATTCTTACATAGATCCTTTTTTAATTTTTGTATATGTATGTAGTAATTATGTTGATATATAATATGTGTTTGAGTATATGTGTGCTTCTATTTAAGATATATTAAGATACGGACAGCAAAATTCTTGTTCTTCTTCTATTCATTTCTTTGTGTCATAAAAACCTATATCTAATTCATTATTATGTTTATTATATTATATCTATTGTGAGTATTTCCATTTCCGGTGAGATTCAATTATTTTGTTAAGTCATTATTAAATACCTCTTAGATTATAAGTAGTTTATATTGGAGAAATGCTAGTGAAAAATAGACATTGCAGTGACTAGTTCAACCTCAATTCTTAATTTTTATTAACTAATTTTATGTATACACATTTGCACCACGGACAGCCTATGGCTTTGTGGTTCTCCATGTTTATTTGTAAATTTCTTTGATGTAACTTATATCCATTTTATTGAAATAAACAAACTTATTATTATTATTATTTCAAATCGGTCTAGCTGGAGGTTTAATAACCAAATTATTTTTTTTCCTTTGGTGTTTGTTGTTGTGCAAATTAATTTTGGGTTTGTAGACACTTCACATATATTATAAAAATTTCAGTCATATCAAAATATTTTGAAAAAATAAGTAATTTTTTAATCAAAATTAGCATCTGGCACAGTTTAAACAACGATAAAAATATCTGGCAATAATTGATTCATGTGTCAAAGAGTTCAATTAAAATAATAAGAAAAGAAACCGTCTTAAATTAATTTGAAAAATAAATGTTTTACCTGTATAGGAACGATGCGCACTGATGAACGCAACCTCTACCACCAGCCAGATAGCCCGTATGACGTCCGGGAGAAAGAGAGAGGTAGCATATCTATAAACTAGCCTTACTGAAATTCTTGTTTTCCCGACGTTGCTAGCTCTCGTACTATAATGTGATTGATAATCAAGATTGTATTTTTCATTATTCCACTAGTGGATAAAGTGGTACTTTATACGGTTCATAAGTGTGGATAAAACTTCAATTATAAGGTGATTGTGGATAAATTGGTCACAAATAGTGACAAATAAAACATTGTTGTATTCAGAATGTCACATGGGAACAAAATAGATGAAATAGTTCTGAATGTCCAATCAATCACTTTATCGTCCTTTCGACAAATACATGTATAGGAATTGTCAAAATAATTTACATAGAAGATAATTTACAAAATAGGTAGGTAAAACACAATAAAATATTCATACAATACAATTAAAAATACGATTTTATATCACAAAACTCATTGAGATTGTAAAAAGATTTGTCGATTAAAAACAATTCGAGTCTCTTTTTGAAAAGGAAGAGTGAATCACAAGATTTTATTTCCTTTTGAAAATTTTTGGTCCAATAAAATTAGGTGCTCATGAAGAAATGTTCAATTTTGTTTTGTCTACATGAATGTAGAATGAATTTCGTGAATATTCATATTCAAAAAGAATTCACCTTCGTTTTGGAAAACATATAGGCATAGTTTAAATATAATATATATTCGGGACTGTCAAAATATGAAATGACTTTAAAATATTTTTACAAGTACCCATACGTGGTATTCGGAAAATACATCTCAAAATTTGTTTCTGAACTATGAAAACATCATAAGCAAGTGTGGAATTGCCCCAGAAACAAATATCATATTTCAGTCTAGATTCAATTTGAGCATGGTATACATTCAAAAGCTCATGCTTCTCCAATACAGCACAGTATTGAGGAACATAAACTTCAGTGAACGCAACCTGAAAACTTTCAATTCAAAAATCCATCCAGATAAATTCTTAAAATGTTCTCTTGCTTACACTGTTCTATTGGATACTGCAAATTCTCCATAACTCTTTGTCGATTCCGAATCCTAATCATTTGCATTTTATCCGCATTGAAAAAGAGATCGCGTCCATTGAAGAATTTTACTACCTTCTCAATGGTGTCCTTACATTTTGATTCCAATTCTTTCGTATCTGGGTCGGATATGACCATGAGAAGTCATCTGCATATGCAGTGTAATGTTCTGAACTGATGACGTTATCAATATGACTCACATATAGAACAAATAGAATGGGCCCTATTACCGATCCTTCTGGGACACCTCTAATCAAGTTCCCAGTATCTGACTGAATGAAAAATAGAAAGTTCAAGTCACTTTCGGTGAAACTGCAAATTTCATGAACTTGAATTATTCGTCAAAAACGTAATTTTATGTCTTATGCAGATCCTCCAAATTTCATTCCATTATCTTCAAAATAAAAAAAGTTATAGGAAGGTGGCTAGATTCCGCGGACACCCGGTATGCATGGGACAATAAAAATGTAACCACATTCAATTCTGAAAAAGTGAATC
The DNA here is from genome assembly GCA_944452925.2 of Chrysolina oricalcia. Lineage (NCBI taxonomy): Eukaryota > Metazoa > Arthropoda > Insecta > Coleoptera > Chrysomelidae > Chrysolina > Chrysolina oricalcia. Next base: position 65,616,824 of record OX101819.2, read on the forward strand.
GTCGTGTTCAGCTGTTGCAAGCGAAAGGAAAATTTTAAACCATCATGAATGTTATTTCTCACAATATCAACATCATCGTCATCTACATCAGTATGTTAATTTTACTCCATTTCACCCAAGAATATGGCATCCAAATGAAAATTTCCACGAATTATTTTCAAGTGCTTCTAGAAGTATGAGTTTTCTTGCAATCTGATAAAACTTCTTATAGTTCATAGTATATTTCCAGATCAATTGATTGGCTTTGAATGGATTTTTTACTTTTTCGTGAAAATTTAGTTTGACATCATAAACAATACAGTGCATTCCAATTAAAACGAGCCACCCTGAATAACTTTCGGGAAAACATAAAAAAACAAGTCAACAGGTTTGAATGTTACTTGCAGGTATTGCACTGATGATGGTCTAATAGACCAGTGCTGATGCATGTTTGGGATAAAAAATTCATCAACAGCATGAGAACTACTGGAAGAGGAGCAAAATATGTTCGAATGACGGGAATATTAAATTGGAGTCGAAAAAATGGAGACCTTTTAGGGGTTGAAAGTGATATTTCGCGGTTTTTTGCGATTGACAACGAGAGTTGACCTCCTTTCGAAAAATATTGGACGGCAAAGTTGTTCAAAATAGAGAGATCTACAACTTTTGTATCAAACATTTTTCCAGATCACCTCAAACTTCCGGGTAAATCGGGAAAACCAATTTTTCAGTTTTTAATATTTTTCTCGCGCAAAAATAACTTTTTTTGCGAAATTTTTTATTTTTTTTTTCAACTCGTATAAAGTATATTTCAAAAGTCAGTACATATATGTATAAGTTCTATCAATTAGTGAACAATAAAAGATTCAAAATCAAGTAGAGCAAAAAAAAATAACACAGAAAAATAAATTTAAAAAAAAAGAAGAAAAAAAGATCAATTTGTGGTATCAAATGTTCCCAGGACACTAATTGCGTTCCCTCTCTGAATGCTTATGGAAAGTCTTTCCTTGAACCACTGGCCCTCCTTTTTATTTCCTTTAGACTCTACTAACCGCCTACATATGTCTTCGATGAACTTATTTGCATTTGGTCCAAATGGTCCCAAGGTTTCGGCAGCAATTGGAATAAAATGGTAATCGCTCGAAAGAGCTTTGTACTTGTTCTTCTTATTCATTTCAGCTTTTTCAGCTTCAGATCCTGCAGAAACTGCATTCTGAGCCACATGTGATGGTGCAACCGTATACACAGTGGTAAAATCCCAAACAAGGCACTTTCCACATGAAAACGGCACCATAGACAACCATCAGGACGCTTTCCATCAGTGCGAGCATTCAATCTAGGTGGTTCTAATACTGGGTGGAGGTCGACAGAAGCCAATGCTCTGGTTATGATATTATTAGCTTCCCTTTGTCTAGATTGGCGACCCTTTTTAAATGGTCAAGATAAGCCATGTGTCCCAGACAGATCAACAATTTCTCCGCAACGGCAGATGTGTGGCTCGGTTATTTTGGAACCAAGTCTCAGACAAATTGCAGTTCTAATCATATCTCTATTCAGCAATGTCCCCAAGCTAGAGACAGGTAAAGCATTCAACCTAAGATTGGAATTCTTTTGAGAAACAGCTTTCAATCTAGCTATATCTTTCACATCGGTAGCGTGTGCAAAAAGTTGGTTTGAGGCTACTTCAGTGATAGCATTGTCCCACTCTTTTTGTTTGGTAGATGCAGGAGGGTTAGCCATGTTTGTTTCTTTTTTCCAGGATTCAACTGCAATATCTAAACCGTGAATTTTTACTGGATGTGTTGACTTTATAATTTCTTCTACGAGTGATTCAGAACTTTTACTCGAAGAAATGAAACTTGGCAGAGCAATGTCATTTGATCGTCGAATACCCAAGCTTCCAAGTCTCGTGGGCAATTAAGCTTGTAACCATTCGTTTTCGGAAAAATCAATATTTACGATTTGTGATGAAATCGAACGGAGTGTCATATCAAAAACAGTCAAGAGATGATGACCATGTAAATTACAAGTTCGAAATAAATATTGAAGGCGAGGCATAGCAAAACAATTTCTTAATAAATAGAATGCTTGATGAGGTTCCAGCATACATAGACGCGTCCCCATGAGACTAAGTGATGTGATTTTCTTTTGAAGAGATGTGATTCCTGCAATGGGACCTAAAGGAGATTCCAAGACTGAAATTTCGATATTAGAACACATTATTTTTGGTAGAGATATTACTTATTATGTTTCATGTAAGATCCATAAACCATCAATTTACATAGACCATTCAAAAGTGGACATTTCAACAATTACAATGATCACATTTTTTTTCGAAAAATGTACATAACTCAAAAACTAGTCGACTTCTGAATTGCGAAAAAATCGTTCTCAAGCGATACCAATAAAAGGCATATGCCTACAAATTTTCAGGTGAATGAAATCATTTATATGCGAGAAGAAAATTAAATATTGAAATATCGGATTTTCGCCAATTTAACGGTCAATTTGAGGTTATGAGAGCCACAAAACTTTTAAATTCTACACTTTTCGACATAACCTCAAATTGACAAAATGGTTGAAGCTTTCGCGACCGAAGTTTTCAGTGTCACAATTTTCCCCCGGATGTGAAGGCAGTCGTTTTTTGGAATTTTTTCCTAACGTTTCTCTAGCGCGAGTGGCTAGCTTCTTCAGAGGCTGATACGACATAAGCCTCTGAAGAAACTAGCCACTCACGCTAGCGAAACGTTAGGAAAAAATTCCAAAAAACGACTGCCTTCACATCCGAGGGAAAATTGTGACACTGAATTTGAAAGTTTTCGATTTTTTCATTATCTTCAACTTTTCTATTGAATATTTTCATCAACTCCTAGGCTGCATCCACATTTTATCGTTTTGAGTGTTTTCGTGTAAAAATATTTTTTTCCTCACAGTTGGAACCTCTACAACATTCTCCATCTGGTCCTTGCCTGTTGCTTTTTTTCTTATTTTAGGCGTTTAAAATTCGTTTTGGTACCAGCCTAACTAGGAGACGCTTTCTTTCTCAGTACTTCAAAGAGGTTCGAGAAAAATTAATATTTCGCTGCAAAAAAATATCCAATTCAGAACATAAACAAAATTTTGCGACAAACACAATTTTTACACACAAATAAAAACAAATTAAAACGGTTTTCCCGATTTTTCCGGAAAGTTTGAGGTTATGTGGAAAAATCTTAGATACAAAAGTTGTAGATCTTTTCATTGCCAACAACTTTTTTTTCACTTTTTTTTGTAGGAGGTTAATTTTCGCTGCAAATCGTGAGAAATCATTTTTACCCCCAAAAGTTCACCTTTTTTCGCCCTTCTATCATAATCAAATTCTTATTTATGTCCTTATCGAGGTAACACGGAATTGATATTTTCGACAGGTTTCAACTGTCAGTTTCAATAATTTTAATAAATAAATATGAGGTTAGAACAAAAATTCAAAAAATTGATTTTTGAAAATCTGTTTCTTTATTTTTTCGTGTTCTCTGAAAAAAAAAATCACTGTAGTTCAACGGAAAAAATGGTGGCTGGCAAGCTTCAAAAGACCAACTTTAACGGTGAGACTTTTCAGTGGAAAATGATGCCATTTTTTAGGAATTTGTCAAAAAAAAAGAAAAATCCGTTTCGCTGAAAAAAATTACAGCTCACTTTAAACATGATAAGTTATTATTGAATATGGTCCTTAGGGTTAGGTCGTCTTGAAGAAAAACCAGTATTTTTCAACAGGCCAAAGTTTCAGAAGTATATTTTGCCATCCTCAGGGCTGTGAACGATTTTGGTTTTCCTTCGTCAAAATAAAGTAAACACTTGACATAAAAATAAAATAACTAGACACGACTAAAATTGAGTAAAAGTTTCCTCGAAATTGGAAAATATCGCCGAGCATTGCAAAGCAAACTTCGAACGATTTCAGTAGTCAGCAGTGGTTCGAAGTTTGCTTTGCAATGCTCGGCGATATTTTCTATTTCGAGGAAGCTTTTATTCAATTTTAGTCGTGTTTAGTTATTTTATTTTTATGTCAAGTGTTATGCTTTATTTTGACGAAGGAAATCCAAAACCCTTCACAGCCCTGAGGATGGCAAAATATACTGCCGAAACATTAGACTATTTTTTCTTCAAGACGACCTAACCCCAACGACCTAACTCCAACGACCATATTCAATAATTACATAGATGGTGGAAACTTCATCACTATAATGAGTTATGTTTTCACCAAATTTCGTGAAAAAAAAATATTTTTGTGCGAGAAAAGAATTTAAAACTGAAAAATTGGTTTTTCCGATTTTCCCGGAAAAGTTGGTAATGTGGAAATATCTTTGATGCAAAAGTTGTAGATCCTTTTATTTCCAACAACTTTTTTTTACTTTTTTCGACAGGAGGTCAACTTTCGTTGTTAATCGCGAAAAATCGTGAAAAATTACTTTCAACCCCTAAAAGTTCAGCCCCTTCCACCCTTCTCCATTTTTTTTACTTCAATTTAATTTTCTCGTCATTCGAACAATATTTTGCTCCTCTTTCATTAGGTCTCGGAGTGCTGTTAATTTTTTTCCCGTTTCAATTTTTTGGTGTCCATCAGCACTAGTCTATGATAGACCAAAGCGCTTTGCAATCGTAATAAATGTACACGAAATACAACTTTTCCATAACCACAAATAATGAATGTGATAACATATACTAATTAAAAATAACTGTTTTCTGTCAAATTTAATTTACCAAAAAATGTTGATTTTAATTTCCTTTTTCATGGAACGTGGCTGTGGTACCAAAAAAAACGTTAAACACCACGTGGGGGGTAAGTACTTCGACCAATCCAAATATATTTATGCCAGTCCTCGCAACCCTCGGGCTGAAAATTTTCCTCGACTGGTACTTACCCCCTTGCTGTATACTATTGCATGATACATAATAGCGATTGTTGGAAAAATATCACCATTATCATGAGAAAATTAATGTGAGTCTGTTTGATTCAAAATAAATCTATGTTTCTGAATTTGTGTTTTATTGTGAACCATTCTCATTACTGCGAAGTATGTGCAAAACTTCTCTAAATCACAAACTGACAAGAAATTGACAACCGTTTTCCACGAAAGATACCCACCTATGTGTACCATATAACAGCTCAAGCTAACTCTTCGCCATTTCATCATAACTCTATTTTTTGTACAACTTTAAAAAAACTTGACATTTCTGCATCTTTATTGATGCGTAATTTACTTTTTTTCAACGTGAAAAATATTTATTTTTGTATCTAGTGCGCGAAATGATCGAAGTGATCGAAACCGGTTTTTTTAACGAGGCGCAGCCGAGTTAAAAAAAATAGTCGAGATTACCAAAGTATTTCGCGCATGAAATGCAAACAAAATTTTTTCTACAAACGTCAAAAATATTGTTCTAAAATAAGTAATAACTATGAAAAATAGTATTGAACTGGCTTAAATAATTTTTCCAAATCAAGTAATTACTGTAACTATGGAAATAAAATGGCATTTGTTGACAATTCTTTCAAAGTGACAGTTCTTGATAATTATTTTGGAGTGACTTTTTATTCGCGTCAATTTCGTGCGTGATATTTATTATTGTAAAAGAATGGAAATTTCGAGCGACGATGAACTAAGCAGTACCCCACCTAACTTGATAGATGCGGCCAATTCCGTAATTTCCAACCTTTTACCGGAGAAATCGAGGCGGCACACAGTGGGCCAGAATTTCGTAAAACATTGAAAAATATCCAACAAAACAATTTTATTAAATTTTATCGTGTATTCATTTAAAACTAAGAAAAGTGAGTTAATTTCACTTATATACAGCTCAAAGTACCCAGCATAACGATATAAATAAAACCACAATTAAATTATTCATCATTTCTACGGGCAAAATTGTAAAACTTATTGAAGATCTTGCATTTGAAATTTAAGGTATAGGAAAACATGAGAAAATATCCCAACTTCAATTTTGATAGCTATATTTCAAAAAGTAATAAACCTTTCAAATAAAGAACAATTTTGTTAAAACATACAGAGTGACTAATTTGAATGTGGGCCACCTCTCTAAAACTGTTATTTATTATCCGATTCACAAGTTTCTTTTTCCAATAGATAGAGCATCAATAATTCTAGTTAGGTATCATAAATTCAAAATAAAAATAAATATTTCAAGGCCTACTTCAATTTTTTTTCATGGTCAAAAAACATACTAGCGATTTTTTCAATTGGTTTATGTAAAAATTACGTGGGAATGCGTCCATCTTTACTGACAAAAAAAAAACTTCTGAATCGGATAATAATTAACAGTTTTAGAGCTTCAAAGTGGGTCATTCTGTACATATATACATTTATATTTTTCCCTAAACATGTTATCGTTATCGACACAAACATCCAAATTCTGCTCTTTTCGTAGCTGATTGGTGCACGAATGAAAAAGCAGAGTTATGCGAAACATTTATTAAAACTGTTTTAATTTAATGGCAAACTACAGAAAACACAATAAAAAATTCAAAAAATACAATGGCTTTCAACATTTCAAAACATTTGTATTTGTTTTGATTTCAACATCAGAAACATTAAAAAAAATAAAAACATTTGATTAAACAACTACGGAAAACATATAATTTTACTTATTCCGAGTCACTATCGGAGCTTGCATCGCTGTCAAAACAACCGTTGACTGCAGCTGGCTGCAATAGGTTCAGTGCCTCTGGGCAAAATTTTCTTTTTTTAATTGAAATTCTTTTTCTTAAGCTAGTGATTTTTGGATCAGAGGAAACGAGCATGTTATTAAAGACATCAATATTTGAGGCAACTCTATTGAACTTTCTGGAGTGATGTTCCCTATATCTCCTGTATTCCTTGTTGCGTGCCTCTTGGGCTTCTTCGGACAACTGTCCTATTGGCACGGGTGCTGATTGTACAATGACTGAACCATGTATTAGCATTTTGTGAATGCCTGCTGGCATTTTATACCAGGGATATTTTGTTACCAAATATTCAGCAGTTTCCATTGCATATGTATCAAATTCATTCTTCTTCACATTAAATCCACTAGCAATGACTTGTAAGATGACAAAAAATCTGTATATTAACGCTTGGTCAAGTCCTGTAATTTCGGCCGAAATATCATAATTTCGGAAAAAATGTCTCGCGCAGTTTCCATCATTTGAAGTACCACTGCCCTGTTTTGGTTGGTCAACGATGATTCCCAGGCGAGATTTGAATTCGTTTTGAATTTTAAGTTTTTGTTTTTTAATAATAAGCTTATCTCCACCACGTGCCTGCCACTTTTTAAGTGATAAACGATACGCAATTTTTAGGAGGCATTCAAACGATCTTATCCAGATGTGGAGGGATGTGATTCCGAATTTCAGATATTCATCTTTTATAGGTTTTTTAGAGACCTTTTTAATGTCGTTCATTTCATTTGGGGAAGCCCCACATAAATAGCATACTTGCGACGAAGTACCAGTTAAAGAATTTATCATTTTTGTGTCGATCATTGTCATGTAAAGTTCATGTTTTATATCAAAATGGTTTTCATTTATCAGGAACTTCGTTGGAATTAAGTTGTCAATTTCGGCTTGCATAACGGCATATTCGATATTTGATACTTCAATATTTTCTTTCACAAATTGAATTTTACAAGGTCGGCAGTATCTGGTAGATGAAGGTGAAGGATTATTCCAAATTAAAATCTTTTCTTTTTTTTTATTATGAGTGTATAGCTGCAGTGGAACCAAACATGTCATAAGTAAATTTGTATCTGAATAATTACCTTCAAACGCCTGCTTATATTCCTTTTGTCCAGAACTACCATCCATACCCCATTTGGAAATCATGAATAATTCACGTTGCTTTAGGCCTTCAAAAGCATCCAATTCTAGAGTTGAAAGCAATCTACGAGTCGTATGGTCAAGTAATGACTGAAGTTCCACGGAAGCAGAATGTTCAGTGGCTGTAATGTTGTTGGGATAGCACAACTTTTTGGCCTCTCTAATTTGATTATATGGAGGATAGAGATTGGAGTTATTTTCCTTTGCTACATTCCTCAACTCTTGGTACTGCCTTTTAGATAATCTAGCATCCACTATTAAAGCCAAGGATCTTTCACTGTCCAATTGACTTCTACTGTACTCAGATTCGTTTACAATATTATTTTCGTATATTATAATGTTGCGTATACATTTGGAGGTCGTTTTTCTTCCATTGGATTTTAGATTCATCTGAGCTGCAAACAGAAGTTCGTTACTATCTGAATTTCTTAAATGTTTAGTTCTACGAAATTTTCCGCTGTAGGTGAGTTGGCCAAATTCTAATTTTGGTCTTCCTGCCCCATCTGCTTTTTTGGCAGACATGCAATTAAAAAGTAGAGAGTTTTTCAACCAGTTCTCATTTTTTCTCAAAAAAACATGCTTAGTCCTATTTACTGCGATCCATCTTCTACGGAACTGAATAGCGTAATTCTTAGCTAAATCTTGAATTGTTTTTTGATTTTGCTGGCTACACTTTTGGCATACCACAGTTAACAGAGTTTCTTTCATTTCATTTCGTTTCATCCCACCATCAAATAATGTTCTGATCTGAATCCTGTGGACTCTTCGCTCTAAAATAAAAAATTAATATTCTTTTATTAAAAAAGTTGTAACTCTACACTTTTTTGCTTGATGCAGTTTAGGAACAGTTCTCATCATGTATCATTTGAAATTACTCTACCAAGTTATACCAAAGCAACGACTGAACGGGAAAAAAACTACTTTTAAATATGACATTTCGAAAATATACTGTCAAAACTGTTAATTTCGTACCTACTAATTACCTTTTCATTCATTGCCGATAAGTATACGATATTTTGCATGAAATTGTAATGGAAAATTTCATTAATGTTACTGTGTATATCCACACGCGTGTGCTTATAATACCTTCCCCACACAGAAAATGTTGCTTTTTCTCCTGTATAGGCACCATTAGGCATCAGGTTTTTTTTCAATAATGAAGCCTTAGAATTGTTAATTTTAATTACATCAACAAAAACGTGTAGCTCAGTGTAGCTCTGGAGATATCTCTCGTGAAATATCGAAGTTATATTTCATTTTTGTTTTTACACGCATTCACTAAATGAATAAATTTTTCAGTAACTTCACAAAAAAAAACTACATAATTTATATGGAATAAAACCTTAAGCTTACCTGAATCTAGTCCATCCATTGCGTATGTCAAATACTTAATCCACCTCGAATTGTATCGTCTCAAACTTGAGCCATTTGTTTGAACAAAATAAAGCGGGCAATAATTTAATTTACCGACATTTGTCAAACCAGCATGTCACCATGAAAGCTGACAGAAATAAATAATTATATTGTTTTTACAAGGTTTATGGCCTACTTGACTGTTTTCAGCATGAGGAGAATTAGTGAGCTTTTATTATTCAAAACTGACTTTTTCAATGTTTAGGGGATCCCTGGCCCACTGTGCGGCAGTATGAAAATGCATATCAGCAATTTAAAGAGTGGTGTGAAGCAAATAAAGCCAGAAATATATCTCTCACAATTTGAAAGCCTTAATTATTGTTCTACATTAATAAATAAACGATTTCTTGTTTTTTGCTTGATTGAGGAGTTGAGGACCATATAGGTTAGAATATGAAAATCCCATATAGTTTACATGCAGTGTGCGAAATATATTTCGCACATTACTTCGCGCACGGTGTCATGGTAACGAATGAAAATGAAAAAAGGTGCCACTTCGTATACTGTTGTCAATGCGCGAACCATGTCATTTTTTGACGTTTGTAGAAAATAGCTATTTATGATACAGGTTCGTAAAGTAGGACTTTTTTGTATGAGCGAGAAGTTTGTTGAATGAGGCGCAGCCGAGTTCAACCGATTTTGAGCCACCTACTTAAGCCGCCAATGTTTTCTACACAAAAAAGGTACTCTTGGTAATCTCTTGGTAAGCTCTAAAGTTTACCGTTTTCAAGAAAAATCAACTTTCATGTTGAAAAACATGTTAAATTTTTTTTAATAATTTTTTTCCTAATTATACAAAATTTATTTAAACGTTAGAACAGGTAACGAAACTAAACGTTGACTTCTTAATTGCAAAATAAAAAAAAAACAATAAAAATCATACTCAGTTGAATTGTTGGAAATGTCCTCCGTTAGCTTCAATGCACGCAGCAATTTTTCGAGGAAAAAACATTATTGAAACAACATGAAATTTGATTTTTCTTGAAAACGGTCAACTTTAGAGCATTATGACCAAGAATACCTTTTTTGTGTAGAAAACATTGGCAGTTCATATAGGAGGCTCAAAACTGTACTTTTTCCAGTGGCGTAGAAGTTGGAGAAAAAAACACCCACTACCTCTTCAAAATTTTCACCAATTATGAATTTGAAAAAATAAAAAATCCGCACAAAACATAGCTTATTATGAGTAGAAGATTCCTACGAAATTTGTTTTGCCTGATGAACGGTTCCAGAGATATTCGCAAAAAACGATTATTTTTTGAAAATTTCAACACACTGTATCTCGAAAATGGTGCATTTTAGAGGGTAAGTTGATGGAATTCTTTTTTCATATTTTTGGACGAGCTATCACATCCTGAAGTCCTGCGCATATATTATGAAACACCATGTATATGTGTATTCCTATAAAAAATGATTTTTTTGTCATTTTAAGAAAAATAAAGGATTTTATTTGTTATTTACCCCTTTTCCAGGCATTTTCACAATGGCTGATGTAATCAATCCACTCTCATAATAAATAACATGCAATTTCAAAATATCCATCCAGAAAATATTAGTTTTCTAGAATAGTAACTGCGATATTTACAGATAAAGTTGTACACAAACAGAGCACGAAAACGTAGCTGACCTGTATCGAAAGTTCAAATATTTCCCAGTAGGAGTCGTTGTGACCTATTACTAATCCTCCAATTCAACCAAATTAAGTAAAATGTTAACACTTGGCGCCGTCGCCATTTCATATAATACCCCCTCCATCCCCATTTATTCGAATTCGCAGGAAGATAATTTTACTCGCCTTATAAAACCCTCCTTTCCTGCAATATTAGGACTAATGAGGGACGTTTGCCTCGATAATATACAGTTCCTAGCTTTCTAGCCGGTAATACCACTTTGTCATGGCAACCACGTATCCAAACAACAACGGAGAACTTTATCATCTTGCTACTAATATGAATGTCAGTCTGACAGACGTCATCTCTATCAGGCTTTATCTATAACTATTGAAGAATTCACCAAAAAGGACCTTTTCTTACTTTGTTGGTTTGTGAAATTATCTCAAAATATACTACTGGTCGACAAGCCTAAGGATGCCTCCGAGAATTGGTTGCGCAGTAGACACAACCCTGGAGTGGGCAGGAGCTCACTCGCTCTGCATTATTCAAGCAGTTAACGTCGCGAGTACAGTCAGTGGAATAAAATTATTGTGGCGTTATTCTGATTGTGTGTTGAATTTGAAATCCTTATGTTGTGTATAGTTTTGAAATATTATAAGATAGGTTATAGTGTAGTTTGTTGTGTTTGAAAATTCCTTCAAAGACTAAAGTGAGAAATAAGATTCGGAGTGGACAAAGTAGGGAAATTGTCAGTAATGTCATCAAAGGACCCCGCAAACACCTTATGGGATTTGGGTCCCGGTGGATTTTTTTTAATTTTTGGTATGATGTAGTCCATGTTATTCTCAACTAATGTTACCATTGCGCCAACTCAAAAAAATGAACAGTTTTGCTGCTAGGGGGCGTGGAAATCACCCCTAGCGCAGATTAGACTATTTATTTTTGAATCCGGTAACAATATGTTCACTTGTTTCATTGTTGCTAAAGTTGCACGATATTGTGGTGTTTTATAAAAAAAATGTTACCCCTCTCCTTCTTCCCCCCAACTCCTATTACGTAACGAAAAAGAAAATATTTCTTGGATGCTTTTAAATGTATCGTCGAACGTTTAAATATGCCTTAATAAGGGAAATAGCAGTTTTGTATGATTATCCCCCCTCCCCCCGAAAGACACAAAGTGAAAAAATTTCGGTGGATTTTTCTGAATTTTTAATATGATGTAGTTCAAGTTATTTTGAATCGAAAATAATTGGGTAACAAACCCCGAAAGTGAATAGTTTTGATGCTAGGGGGCGTTGAAATCTCATTTTGCTCAGAATAGACTATTTATTATTATAGGCTGAAACAATTTCTCTATGTATTGTAGTTTAGATTATGCTGAACAATTGTGTGAGAAAAAAATCTGAAACCTCCCCCTTACCCCCAACCTCTATTTTAAAACACAAAAAAAAATTATTCTTGACTACTTGTAAATGCTTTATCAAAATAAATGTTTTATCAAAATGAATGTTTTAATCAGTTCAAATAATGAAGGAAATCGTACAGTTGTTTAATTTAATCTCTCCCCTCTTCCTTTGAATCCACCAATATTTTTTTGAATGGAGGAAAAGGTGAGATTGAACCACTGTACAGTTTCCCTAATTTTAGCTGATTTAAACATTTATTTTGATAAAGCATTTACAATAAATATCGTGTTTTAAAAAAGGGGGAGGTTTCAGATTTTTTTTTGATAAGAAATCACACAATTGTTCAGCATAATCTAAACTACAATACGTAGCGAAATTGTTTCAGCCTATATTAATAAATAGTCTATTCTGAGCAAAATGAGATTTCAACGCCCCCTAGCATCAAAACTATTCATTTTTTGGGTTTGTCACCCAATAATTTTCGATTCAAAATAACTTGAACTACATCATATTGAAAATTCAGAAAAATCCACCGAAATTTTTTCATTTTGTGTCTTTCTGGTGGAGGGGGGATAATCATACAAAACTGCTATTTCCCTTATTAAGGCATATTTAAACGTTCGACGATACATTTAAAAGCACCCAAGAAATATTTTCTTTTTCGTTACGTAATAGGAGTTGGGGGGAAGAAGGAGGAGAGTAACATTTTCTTTATAAAACAGCTCAATATTGTGCAACGTTAGCAACAATGAAACAAGTGAACATATTGTTACCGGATTCAAAAATAAATAGTCTAATCTGCGCAAGGGGTGATTTCAACGCCCTCTAGCAGCAAAACTGTTAATTTTTTTGAGTTGGCGCAATGGTAACATTGGTTGAGAATAACATGGACTACATCATACCAAAAATTCAAAAAAATCCACCGGGACCCAAATCCCATAAGGTGTTTGCGGGGTCCTTTATGCAGGCCGAAGCAATGATAGGTGAAACCAGTATTCCTCTTGTGAAAGTTCAAGAACGAGTTGCTGCCGCAACGGGAGTTTGCGTTAGAAGCATTAGGAAAATTAATTCAGAAATGAATAAAATTGAAAAAGGTGAAATGGAACAATTCTAGACTCCAAATAAAAAGAGAAACAAAAAATCAAAAGTTACCATGGACAATGCTGATTTGGCAGTGGTCAGAGGTCATGTGATATTGTTAGTCAACTTCTGTAAGTATGTTCCTCGTGTTTTTTATTATATTTATTTACCTATTTCTGATATTGTGTGGCGATACTTTCTTTTGCTAGTCGTGCTTTATTCACACTTATGGCTTCGTGAAAATTATGCAATTTTCATAAACGGTCCTGTGATCACAGACAATTATATTATTCGAACAGTTCATTAGGAATTAATGAAAATTCAGATAAGAACCTACGTTCCTACGTGTTGCAGAAAAATTTCTCTCCCGATTGTACATTCCGATGATAACCAGCCGTAAACAGTTGTCGATCTTTGTCGCACATCTACTCACGCTTTCTATCGTTTGCGCATCTCAGAGGCATCCTTATGCTTGTCGACCTGTACTCTTGCTCACAATACTATCAATAATTCTGTCACAAATCTTAAACTCGATCAAATTGCTTTGAGGTAACACCACTCGTCCTAAAGGACTCGTGGTGTTGCCAAGCAATTTGATCTCGTTGATTTCTGACAGAATTACTATCAATAGTATTGCGAGCACTCGTGTTATTACAAAGACACACTTTTATACTGCTGAGGGCTTCATATAGGAACAGAGGAAGGAGTGTTGATTGAAACCAACAATTATTACTATTATCATTCAAACCGTGTCAGTTATTTTTTATTTGAGCGATTACTCAGTTACTGAATGAAAAACAAAAAGTCTCATTTTTGACTTTGAGAATGACAATTATCACACTTTCTATTAAAAGGATTTTAATTATGCAAAGAGAATCATTAAAAAACGCTAGGATTTTGAAACACTGGTTCACAAATATTGTTTGTGATTATTTTATCGTTTGATAAAGGTTTTGGAATCCCTGTCCTAACATCCTGTATAAGTATATAAGTAAGTAAGTAAATATTTATTTCATAAGACTTGTACAAGTATAGTATATAAAAACGAATTTCGAACGTCCCTCCAGTAATGTTTACAAAGGCTTCCGTCAGTGAATAAAACTGAGAGCAAACTAAAAGCAAGAACTCAATAAAATCCGAGTGCTCTCTTGATTCCGAGTAATCTTCTACTTTCTGCTACAGTTCCAACTTGATGCATTAAAAGACGTTTATATAAATCCTAACCACTTCAAGACATGACACTTGAAAAGGACTTAGAAATTGTATCTAGTTATCCGTGAAAGGCGACAAAGGGAAACGGCCATTGTTGTCAGACATCACTAACGTTGACCATCCATTATTCGTTTTCACACCAATCAATACAGCTTAAAATAATAGTTATTTTTGTATCTAGTGCGCGAAATGCTACTTTGGTGATCGAGAACTGATTTTTTTTAACGAGGCGCAGCCGAGTTAAAAAAAATAGTCGAGATTACCACAGTATTTCGCGCATGAGATGCAAACAAAATTTTTTCTACAAACGTACGAAAAATAGTATTGAACTGGCTTAAATAATTTTTCCAAATCAAGTAATTACTGTAACTATGGAAATAAAATGGCATTTGTTGACAATTATTTCAAAGTGACAGTTCTTGATAATTATTTTGGAGTGACTTTTTATTCGCGTCAATTTCGTGCGTGATATTTATTATTGTAAAAGAATGGAAATTTCGAGCGACGATGAACTAAGCAGTACCCCACCTAACTTGATAGATGCGGCCAATTCCGTGATTTCCAACCTTTTACCGGAGAAATCGAGGCGGCAGTATGAAAATGCATATCAGCAATTTAAAGAGTGGTGTGAAGCAAATAAAGCCAGAAAAATATCTCTCACGATTTGAAAGCCTTAATTATTGTTCTACATTAATAAATAAACGATTTCTTGTTTTTTGCTTGATTGAGGAGTTGAGGACCATATAGGTTAGAATATGAAAATCCCATATGGTTTACATGCAGTGTGCGATAGTATATTACGTATCAAGTGTTGTAAAAAGCATATTACGCACGAATGGAAAAATTGCGCACGAGCCGCGTAGCGGTGAGTGCGGTAATGACATGAGTGCGTAATTGCTTTACAACACGTAATACGTACTATACTTTTTCTACGACTCTTATATACTGGATGGTGCGTTTGATTAAGCTTTAAGTAATAAAAAAATGAAGGTAACTAACGCAGTTTATGGTTTAATTTCCAACAACAACAAATTAAATCTAAGAAAATACAATTTTGTACTATATAGCATAGAAATGATGAACAGAGCGAGGAGGGTTTAAATGTTTTGGTCAATATATTAAAATAGGCGAGCAATACATTTTCGGAGTACGTACTCACGTGGTTATCCATACTCCATTCCATAAATTTTTGATAGGCTTTTTCATATCTATCCTTTGATTTTTGCGGCAGAATATTCTCCATAGCAGAAGCAGCCTGAAGAACAATTTCCGGTGGCGTTGCGCTCATTTCATTATCGGAGTTGCTCATATTTGTAGATATAAAATTAAAGATCGGATTATAATTTATGAAGTATCGATTTGAACTTCAAATCTCAAAAAGTGACAATGTCACTGTCAAATATTTAAAACGCAAGACAGATAAATGTCACGATTTGAGTGGTTCAAGAGGCAACTTGATTGTTACCTATTATACTAGCCATCATATCATGACGCACAGTTGTGCGTTTTTATTCTTTACGCACAGTTGTGCGTAAGAATGGATTTACTTATAGAGTGAACTGTTTGTAAAACAATGTTTACTAACATAGGAGTAGAAAAAATATATTTCGCACATTACTTCGCGCACGGTGTCATGGTAACGAATGAAAATGAAAAAAAGTGCCACTTCGCATACTGTTGTCAATGCGCGAACCTTGTCATTTTTTGACGTTTGTAGAAAAAGTACTTTTTTATGCAATATGAGAAGCCGTTGCAAGTATACTTCCCTTTACCTTTCAATCGTATTTCCCGATATTTGTATTTCAGCTTAAAAAAATATATATTTTTGAATTTAATCGACCTATTTGAACAACTGTTCTGAGGTAAATCAACCTTCATCAAGTCAAATTATTAACTGCCCTTCTGCGCTAAGTCAGTGGTCATCAAGCCGTACCACAAGTCATACATTAAATGAACTGAACAGATCTGCAATAAAGGACCCCGCACCAGATACATGGGAAAATGGCTTTCAGCCAATTTTTTGGGATATTGTAGTACAAGTCACTACAAGTTACACATGCAAGTTTCAATTAGTTTCTATGTTATTTGTGTAATTGATGACTTGTTTATTTTGTGGAAATTCATGATCACTTTAATGAAACGAAAGAAACACAATTTTGTCTTATTTCCACTAGTTTTTTATATTTACGACCGGTTTCGGGCTTTATCCCATTATCAAGTATAAAAACTAACTAATACAATTGTACTCTAAACCTAGTTATATAGGGAGTTTGCAGGTAAACTGGGTGGAGAGGTAATTAAATGAAAATAAATGAAATCAAATGAACATGGGTGAAACGATATAAATTCAATACTGGAGGTTATGGAAATTACCTGGGTTGTCAAAATCACAAATTCAAAAGTGGAGACCTACATAAATCGAGTTGCTCGTTGAGAGTTATATGTTTCGGGTTTTTAATTGATTTATTGATTTCCATGGCTTCCAACAGATTCATTTTCTTTCCTTTATTACATGTGTGTAGGATTTTGAGATTATCTTTATTTATCTTGTGTTTGGATTCTTGCAGATGTTCGTACATTATGGATTTTTTGTCGAAATAGACGTGTTCACGGAACCTTACGTCAAAATTTCTACCGGTCTGGCCTGTATATACTGCAGAGCATTCCCCACATTCTAATCTATATATCCCTGATTTTTTCATTCTATCTCGTTTAGGTTTTGCATTGAACAGAATTCTGCCTAAATTATTATTACTTATGAAAGCTGTTGTTATTTTGAATTTAGAAAAATAATTTTGAATGTTTTCTGAAATTTTACCTGAGTAATTAATGCTACCATATTTACGTGTATTGTGTGCTTCGATATTTGGGTATAGTTCACTCGTAACCGTTTTATGAGTTTTACCTGATATTAATTTCTCTATTAAAGAAACTGGTACTCGATTGTTTACCGCAATTTGTTTAATGATGTTTAGTTCATCCTGGAAATTCTTATCAGGTAAAGGGATTGCGAAAGCTCTGTGTATCATTGATCTAAAGGCGGATAATTTATGTGACATCGGACTGAAAGAATCAAAGGGAATCGTATGTCTAGAAGAACAGGAGTATTTTTCAAAAATGCAAGAAGTAGTGGATACATTAGATGTCACCATTCTAAAAAATGATCCCACCAAAATGTATTCCCAGCAAGCTAAGAAAGTCATGGAAGAATCAACAATGCTGTTTCCCACGCCATGGGATATAAGAAAGACGTTATGCATGAACCCACAGCCTCCAGAAATGTATGGATTGATCAAGCTCCACAAAGAAGAGCACCCAGCCAGGCCCGTAGTATCATATATTGATGTCCCAACCGGTAAGTTGTCAAAATTTTTAAATTCAAAATTCAGAGACCTCACAAAATTTACTCCTTCCAACACAGTTTTGAATTCAGTAGACCTAGCTAACAAATTATCAAAT
Organism: Chrysolina oricalcia; assembly: GCA_944452925.2. NCBI lineage: Eukaryota > Metazoa > Arthropoda > Insecta > Coleoptera > Chrysomelidae > Chrysolina > Chrysolina oricalcia. Next base: position 65,634,835 of record OX101819.2, read on the forward strand.
TTGAATATCAAAAACAATATCAAACTAGTATCCTTCGACGTTAAAAACATGTTTCCTACCATTCCAACAGACGAATGCCTCCCCCTTGTAAAGGGCATATTAGATAAACGTAATGTAAACCCATATATAAGTAACGAATTTTGCAATCTTTTGAATTTATGCCTAAAACAAAATTTTTTCAAATATAATGATTGCTTTTACCTACAAAACTCTGGTCTCCCAATGGGCTCACCATTGAGTCCCATTCTGGCAGATATTTTCATGGACATCCTAGAAAATACCCTCATCCTTAAGAACCCCCTTTCTAAAAAACATATTGTGTTTTGGTTCAGATACGTTGATGACGTACTAGTGGGTTTTGATGGTTCCAACAGACAAATTGATCAATTTTTGAACTTCCTAAATAATCTACATAACAAAGTTAAATTCACAGTAGAAATTGAACAAAACAAGAAGCTTAACTTCTTAGATTTAAGTATTTCAAGGGTTAGAAATAGTTTTCAATTTAATACCTACCGGAAAAACACCTTCACAGACTGTACAATTCCCTTTGATTCTTTCAGTCCGATGTCACATAAATTATCCGCCTTTAGATCAATGATACACAGAGCTTTCGCAATCCCTTTACCAGATGAGAATTTCCAGGATGAACTAAACATCATTAAACAAATTGCGGTAAACAATCGAGTACCAGTTTCTTTAATAGAGAAATTAATATCAGGTAAAACTCATAAAACGGTTACGAGTGAACTATACCCAAATATCGAAGAAAACAATACACGTAAATATGGTAGCATTAATTACTCAGATAAAATTTTAGAAAACATTCAAAATTATTTTTCTAAATTCAAAATAACAACAGCTTTCATAAGTAATAATAATTTAGGCAGAATTCTGTTCAATGCAAAACCTAAACGAGATAGAATGAAAAAATCAGGGATATATAGATTAGAATGTGGGGAATGCTCTGCAGTATATACAGGCCAGACCGGTAGAAATTTTGACGTAAGGTTCCGTGAACACGTCTATTTCGACAAAAAATCCACAATGTACGAATATCTGCAAGAATCCAAACACAAGATAAATAAAGATAATCTCAAAATCCTACACACATGTAATAAAGGAAAGAAAATTAATCTGTTGGAAGTCATGGAAATCAATAAATCAATTAAAAACCCGAAATATAGAACCCTCAACGAGCAAATCGATTTATGTAGGTCTCCACTTTTGAATTTGTGATTTTGAGAACCCAGGTAATTTCCATAACCTCCAGTATTGAATTTATATCGTTTCACCCATGTACATTTGATTTCATTTATTTTCATTTAATTACCTCTCCATCCAGTTTACCTGCAAACTCCCTATATAACTAGGTTTAAGAGTACAATTGTATTAGTTAGTTTTTATACTTGATAATGGGATAAAGCCCGAAACCGGTCGTAAATATAAAAAACTAGTGGAAATAAGACAAAATTGTGTTTCTTTAGTTTCTATGTTCAGTTTCGGATATACGAATGTTTCAAAATCATAAAAATTGCTGTTTTACCAAAACATCCAAAAGTATTACTTTTTAGATGATTAGTAACAAAATAGTAGCATTGCTGGTTTAAAGAAAGTCGAATGTCATGTCAGTTAGTCGGTCGTTACGATAGAAGAAGCCACCTATTATACAGGGTGGGCCAAAATAGCAACAATTTAGGATATTTTGCCAATCTTTATCAACGGTCCCTATGGTGAGACCGAGCATTTTTCATTGGGAAAATACCTATTGGGATTCTTTTCTTACGACAAGAAGATTTTTTTCTAAAATTATAGACTTTTTTACAACACAGTAATTTTTTTTTCAAATGTTTGTTTTTTATACTACATGGTTTTAACAATAGCCACACAAAATAGCCTTTTTGAGTCAATAAATCCGCTTTGGAGTCAAATGTATTTGAGAAAGGCTTTTACTAATTGCTCGATATGATCAGCTTCAAAAAGTTACGATCATATTTTATACGGGGGCTGTTTACAAATAATAGTTGAAATCGGTTTTGTACGTAATACATATGTTTGTTAATTATTTTTGAATGGATCTCCCAATTTGAATCATATTTTTCAGTTATAGTTTCAAGTAAATTACCCTACACTCGGGTAAGTTTCATTCATTTCCTATGTCTGGTTTTTGAACTATAATTTTCATCAAGAAATAAGATTGGATAATATCTTCTATAGAATATTAATTTTAATTTATAGTTCAAAAACCAGACATAGGAAATGAATGAAACTTACCCGAGTGTAGGGTAATTTACTTGGAAGTATAACTGAAAAATATGATTCAAAAAGGAAGATCCATTCAAAAATAATTAACAAACATATATATTACGTACAAAACCGATTTCAACTAATATTTGTAAACAGCCCCCATATATAAAATGTGATCGTAACTTTCTGAAGCTGATCATATTGAGCAATTACTATAAGCCTTTCTCAAATACTTTTGGCTCCAAAGCGGATTTATTGACTCAAAATAGCTATTTATATAACAAGTTGCAAAATGAGCGTGTTTTTTGCAACAGACGTGAACATTGGAACACGAGCGTAGCGAGTGGTCCAACACGTCGTGTGCAAAAAACCCGCTATTTTGCAATGTGTTATATACATGGCTTTTTGTAATTTCGTTGGAATATTTATTCATATACAATCATGGATTACACTGAATACGGGCATCGGTCAATAACTATTTTAATATTGCTTAGTACTTTACATAGCACGAGTCTAGAATGATGGTTGCGATTCGGTTGCCGGGAAGTCGGTAGCGGAGACACTGCCGGATATATAGCCGTCAGTTGACAGTTGTCATGGATAGATACAAACATATTGAATTACCTGACGGACTGTCTGATTAAATTCAAACGAAAATGAGTGATTCTGATACAGAAAATAATGTGCTAAGTAATATTGAAGCTGCCGCGGAGGAGGCATTTACCTATATTGTTGATAATCGAATAAAGAATGAATCTACTGAGTTGACTGAATTTATGAGCATCCCATTCATACTTCCAAATGAACATCAAAACTGATTTCCATATTCACACTAGTGTGAATATGAACTCTCATATTCGCACTTGTGCAAATATGACCGTCATTTTGACATTCAAATTGTAAACAAAAAGTCGCCATATTGAAACGAAATTACAAAAAGGCTATTTTGTGTGGCTTTTGTTTAAAACAGGTAGTATAAAAAACAAACATTGGAAAAAACATTACTGTGTTGTAGAGAAGTCTAAACTTTTAGAGAAAATCTTCTTGTCGTAAGAAAAGAATCCCAATAGGTATTTTCCTAATAAAAAATGCTCGGTCTCACCATAGGGACCGTTGATAAAGATTGGCAAAATATCCTAAATTGACCCACCCTGTATAATAGGTGGCTTTTTCTATCGTAACCACCGACTAACTGACATGACATTCGACTTTCTTCAAACCAGCAATGCTACTATTTTGTTACTAATCACCTAAAAAGTAATACTTTTGGATGAGTAAACCTTGCTATGTTTTGGTAAAACAGCAATTTCTATGATTTTGAAAAATTCGTATCTCCGAAACTGGACATAAAAACTAATTCAAACTTGCATGTGTAACCTCTAGTGACTTGTACCACAATATCCCAAAAAATTATCAAAATTGGCTGAAAGCCATTTTGCAAAATGTCAATAATTGTTCTCTCATTATAAATATCACGAACAAATAATAATTTTTTTTATTGTTATGTCATTGTTTGTTGTATGGTTCTTTCTATCAAGTTTAAATAAAAATTATTCAATAAGTTATAATTTTTTTATATTCATTGCTATCTAATATGAAGCTCGTAGGAAAAATTTTGTTCCTAACACGTGCGCAAAGTGACTTTTCCGCACGCAAAAACTTATACGAACTCCTCTTTGTGTCGTTCGCCTAACTGTATTTGCGTGCAGAAAAGTAACACTTTTGCGCACTTGTGAAATGAACTATTTTTTATTGGTGCCCCATTTAACCTATTTAAAGCACGCCTCAGCGTATTTGTACAGTTTCCATTCGTCTATTTAGTTTAATTAATTTAGTTAGTTTATAGGTAGATATATATAGATAGATCTTTATTGGTCATATTACACAATAGTGCTTTGACAAGTCAGTAATACAATAAAACTAAATAATTAAATATTAGTATAAAATAACAAAAGATAAACAATCTTTGTCGTTAAAATTATTTGACGATAGGTATGATATATACAGGAAAGACAGAGATGCTGACATTGTTGGTAAAAAAGAGGGGGAGGTGTTTTGATAGCAATATTGAAAAAATACAAAAGTTCTCTTGTGAAATTGAAAACGCACCTAGAAACGATTTTTATTAAAGCCAATATTCTTGGCAATCAATTTATTTTTAACACAACTTATATAAGACCCAATTCCAATGTACAATTCTACAAAGACTACGTTGAACTTTTTGACTCAATAGAGTCATGTTCATCTAACAATACACAAATAGTACTCTTAGGAGACTTTAATATCCCTTACATTACCAACAGTAAGTTCTATTTTGATAATAAAACCGAAATTTTGTCGATAATGTCTCACCTATTAGATGAATATGACTTAAAATCCTTTAATGACTGCCAAAACGAGGACAACAAAACTCTCGACCTAATTTTTTCTAACTCTGACCTAAAAGTCACTGAAGAAACCCAACCGCTTGTACAGATTGACAAAAAACACCCAGCTCTGATTATTGTCACAGAAGTTACAAAAAGATTCGGGTTTCAAGGAGACGGAAATAATTTAGCTGGTAAATATAATTTCAAACGAGCAAATTTCAATCTCCTCTACGAATCATTTAGGGACTTTGATTGGTCGAGACTGTCCACTTCACCGATGTTAATCTAGCCGTTGCCTACTTCTATAAGGAAATATACAGTATGTTAGATAAATGTGTCCCTAGGTTTGCAAATATTAAAGGTATTTCCGCCGTGGTTTACGGAAAATATTAAATCTGATTTAATACTTAAAGAACATTTTAGGAAGAGAAAAAATATCTCAGCTTACCATATGGACAATTATAAGAAAATTCGCGCAAACTTAAAGAAAGAAATAAATAATGCTTATAGAAAATATCTTGATATAGTGCAGGATGATCTGACCCAGAACCTCAATAATTACTGGAACTTTGTAAAAATCAAAAAGAATAAGAACATGGCCGAGACCCATTTTATTGTGAATAATAAGGAAATCTCAGACAACAATATAATATCGGAGGCTTTTACCAAGCATTTCAGTTCGGTCTACGAGCAGAAATCAACATATAATAAAAAATAGTAAACGAAATTCAGGAAAACCTTCCTAAAATATTTTCTTTACATATTCACTTCGATACAATTTTGATTGAAGAACTTGAAAGGGCTTTCAAAAAACGCAAACCAAAGCGTTCTGCAGGTCCAGATAATATCCCATGCCACATCTTTAAGGCCTGTAAGGATCACTTGACGTATCCATTGCTCACTATTTTTCAATTGGCACTGAAAACGGGCGTTTTTCCAGACGAATTTAAAAAAATCAAATTAACTCCTATATACAAAAAAGGTGACAAGCACCTAGTTGATAACTACAGGCCCATTGCTATATTAAACTGTATTGCAAAACTTTTTGAATTCATTTTATACGAGAAACTTTATTGGTACTTCAAGAATATTATATCAGATAAACAACTTGGATTCTGTAAAAAGAAGTCTATAGAAACGAATTTGCTGACTTTTATGAATATAGCTTTGGATATAGGGGAGGCCAGGTGGACTGCGTATACACGGATTTTGCTAAAGCATTTGATACGGTGAATCACGACATTCTTTTGGCTAAACTTAGGCACTACGGATTGAGTGATCACTTGATATCATTTTTTACAACGTATCGTGAACACAATGGTATGAACTCTAATTTGTTTTTAGCGAAATCTGGTGTTCCACAAGGGTCAAACCTCGGACCTCTACTATTTCTCATATTTATTAACGATCTTCCGGAAAATCTGTCGTCAGATTGTCTTCTCTATGCAGACGACTTTAAACTGTTTAAAAAATACAGGATATCAATGACTATTTAGTTCTTCAGAACGACATTGATCAAATATATACCTGGTCTCAGGTAAATAAACTATATTTCAACTTAGATAAATGCAACATTTTAACCTACTCCATGTCAAATAGACACCACAACTTTATTTATACCTGCGGAGAATCGATTTGGGAATACTTTTTCAACAGAATCTAAGGTTCAATAAACATATCCATGAAGTAACCAAGCAATCCAGAAAACTACTGGGGTTTGTCAAAAGGACTACCTCAGAATTCAATAAAACTGATTCCATTATTTATCTGTTCAACTCTCTTGTTCGTTCCAAATTGGAATACGGATCCATAATTTGGAATCCTGAGCAACAAAATATGTGTCACATTTTGGAAGGGATCCAAAACAACTTCATTAAATATATCTATTATAAAAAATACAGTATGAACCCAGGTTATGCATCCTACGAACCCATTAGGGCCGAATTCGCGATAGCTCGTCTAGATCACAGGAGGATTCAGCGTAAATTGATATTCCTGTACAACTTGGTAAATCACAATATTAAAAGTGAATATCTACAAAATGAACTGAAATACTATGTTCCAATACATGGTATGCGACCTAGACAGATTGTTTTTCGTTCCACAACCGCTGATACCACCTTACTTGAAAGTATGTGCTCCCTCTATAACAAATACTCAAACTATATTACAACCGGAATTTACGACATAACCCCTCGCAACTTTAGAAGTCAATTAATAAACATTATCAAATTAAACCCTTTATGAGATAAAAAAGAAAAGAAAAAATCTATCATCATTTTTGTTCGAGCCCCCCTCTTTGATGGTGTACTCTCTCACCCCCTCATATCTGCTATTATACTCTGCGAATGTATTTGTACATGCTTATAAAACTGAATACCTTACTAATGATATATGCTATAGTCATAAGTTATTGTTAAGTTATTGTTAAGAAACATGTTATTAGGCGTAACACCTGTTTGTTTCTTCGAATAAAATAAATAAAATAATATATTGTGCGGTACACAGTCAAAAGCCTTAATTAGGTCTCGTACCCATAGGTCTCGAAGCCTTCACTTATTACATCAATCAGTGCAGTTATTGCCGCAGTTGTCAAAAAATTAGCCCTGAAACCAAATTGTGAGCTACTAAATAAATTCAAGTTTTCAAAATAAGTTGTCATTTGAATTTTAAGGATAACTTCAATTTTTTTTGCAAATGTGGGCACAATGGATATATGTCTATAGTTTGTTGGGTCGTCTTTGCAAATACCTTTGAAAAGGGGTAACACTTTTGAGCATTTCAAAAATTTCGGAAAAACATTATTTCTGATACATTGATTGATGAGTTTGGTGAGAGGAATGAGAATAATATGTTTACTACAGTTAAGAATTTTCACATTAATACCATATGCATCGTTACTCTTTTTTAAATTATTGCTTATATCCAGAACTTGGATATATGTGACTTCAGCAAAGTTTCGTTCCGTGGGAATTTGTAAAATAACTCTCCCGATTATCATCGGTGAGAGGTAAGAAATCGATAAATTTTTCAGCAATGTTACCGAAATAATTACTGAAATCATCCGGAGAAATCATATCTGACGTATTATTAGACTTGTTTTTATTTTTATTGATTGATTCTGTCGATTTCCATTTCGATTTGTGTAATTATCATTTGCTGCTTTTTTGTCTCTAATAAGCTCTTTCAGGTAATAAATTTATAATATTTAAAAGTCTCTTACATTTCCCATATCTACGCCCATGCTTTCGCGATTCTTTTCTGTGATTTCTATCCCCGCTATGAAGAATACAAAAAAGAAGAGAAAAAAAGGTGCTGAGGCGTGATAGTACGAATGAAGGCGCTGGGACGATCTCTCTCTAGACAAGTTCACAATAAAATACAAGTGCACAAAATTATAGGGTTCTCCCACCACTGCACCGGCCGGTTGCATGCTCCAAAAGTGCATCCTTCAAACAAGTACTCCAGTCATCTCCAATCATTCAAGGTAAGACATCACAGTCGCTCTCTCTCTCTCATACGCACGCACTCCAAATAATTCAATTTTATTTAATAATTTCCAACGATCACAGATTCGATTTTAATATCGGGAAATGCACGCATAATCCAATCCTTGCTCTATTTCGCGCGTGTTTGAAATACTTTTTATCCAATTATATTCTAATATACTATCAAATCAAAAAGTCAAAAAGCTTATCTCGAAATATTTATTTTATACATAATGAATCATTTTTTCACCAAATGACATTAAAAGCGGCCTTTTAATGACACTTGGCAGGCTTAGAAGTTGTACTTTTAATGCCTAGGCAGAAAAAGTCCACTTTTACTGCCTAGGCAGAAAAAGTTCGTTCAATTTCTTTGAAGGATCGGAAAAATAGACAATCAGCACATTTTCAGAGAAAGATCCTATATTTTTCTTCTGTCTATATTCCATGAATCTGCTGTATGTGAGTTCATATACAGTTCTTGATTTTTTCGGTAAAAGGTTAAATTCCACATCTCGCGCCTGGTCTCTTATCTCAGGTGGTATTAATTGCATCAATTCATCCTCACTTTGCAGTAAATCCATTTCTAACATGACAACTTTTCAAAATTGACAATGACAAAGTAAACAGTAAACAAACATATTCAACAAACGTCATCAGCGGTAAACATAGTAACGCAGGGCCCAGTTACCTTTGATAAAATAAGTTAGTTATTTGGATATTGATCATAAAACGCAATTTAAATATGAAGAAGTCGATTTTGCGTGGAATTGGAACAAATTTGAAGAAAAAATTATATGTTTCACACGGCAGAAAAGCAGATTTAATGCCTTGGCTGGTTTCATAGCCTCGCTAAGCTCGGCTATGAAACACCAGCCGCGGCATTAAATCTTTTGCTTTTATGCCTAGTAAAACAAATAACTATTGTTTAATGAATGAATCTCGCAAACCTGTTCTAAGATTGAACCAACTTTTGTGGCTTCATTGAAAATTGTCAGAGATATTCCGATAAATATCGTTACATCGAGAGATCCTGCGACTTCTACTTTTCTGTTTTTCAAACCCTGTTGCTTTATCGTTATTCCAGATCAAGAGGTTATTTGCTACTCCCGTCTTCCTGTCTATCTAGACATTCTCTAGTTAATTACTTCCAGTTCGAAGATTCAACAATGGCCTTTAGGATTCAACTCTACTCAGCACTCAGCATCTGAATCAATAATTGGTCATTATGGAACACAATACGCTGTTAGTTGAGATACCCATTGGTTGTTAACAGAGGGATGGAATTACATCATTATTTTCCCATATAGTTACAGTGTTTTGCTTCTTATATCTCAAGAATGGAAATGCAATATTTTTCTCCATTATATTTCTACAAGTCTGTTATACAAAGAGAAACATTTTATTGGAACGACTGAAGAAATGGCTGGCTAGGATAATATCGATATTTGAAGCCGAGCTAGGGTCACTGAATTCTAGATGGCTATGGCCTTCTCACGGGTAAACCGTATTTTCTAAAGAATTAAATAAAAAGGAGCAATGCAGACGGCAGCTCTTCTTCGGTGTCGATGTTAATAACAGAATTGTATCACTGAACAGTAACATATTGGTAACAAAAATAAAAGGGGGCACCACAGCAACTTTTAAAATGTAAATGTCAAAGAGTACTCTCTTACCGATTAATGACAATTCAAATGTTAGATATCTGTTGCATATGAGCTTAAAATTACATGTGAGATTTTATAGAAAATCAATTTTCCCAGCGCATAGTACTAAGTTGTGGTTTAAACTCCAACCTGAGAATATCAGTATTGAATAATAACACATAATTGAAAATTGAAACGGTAGTATTGTATCCTATATAAAAAATGTGAGTGAAACCTGTTCCTCTGATGCCACCACAATGTAGATTTAGGACTCGATCCTAGGCCAACCAGAAATGGAGTGAATTATGTCTACTTTTTATATCCATTTATACTTCTCTTTTCCATATAGTGTATTCAGAATGCTGCATGCCTGATCTTGAATGACAATTTTCCATACGATGCTGTAAAGTATTGTCTACGGAAATAAATTATTTTGATCTTTATCTTTAGGAAAGGGAGTCTACAAAGACTTTCAATTTGTTACTGGATAATGCGATTTGTTCGGAATCTCGTCAACTAATTGTTAGGAGATTTTTTGTTTTTTTTTCTATTTGTTTCATTTGTTCATTTGGTATTCTTCATAGAACTGTGAACAAGGTTTTTTTTTCCACGCTTAAGAATTATAACAGAGGTCTCATGTACTTCATGTATCCAGCTGATTTTCGGCGTTTTCCCATTCAATTTTTATTCTTGTTTTTCTGTCTTTCATATATGTGGGAAATGAAGACCTATTATTATCAATATTCTAATGGCAATTAGCAATTCATCAGGCGAAACCAGGCATTCTACACTTCGGCAAATGAACTATACTGGAACCATAATACCATAATTATCCTCAACAGGAAGACGTGGGGCTTAACCAAAGCTTGGGAGATACTCAACCAGAACAGGAACCGTGACAATTCCCTGGATGAGAACCCTCCGGGTACAACAACCCTATGAATGTTTTTTTAGTGAATAACTGTTCTATGCAGTCGCTAGTATGACAACGATGGAAAGAAAAGTTGGAAAACTCACCTTCCGCGAAGGGTTTTATCTTGTAGAAAACATGTATCAAAAGCCAGAACTTTGGAGTTGAAGGTGAGATGGGTAGAAAGGAATTTCCACAAAGGATCACCTTACAAATTCAGGATTCGTCAGCGGAACAAAACCAGGAACCCCTGTCTTGTTAGAACCTGTAGTTTTTTTCTAATTCTACCATAAAACGAAATCCACCTTGTTTTTCATGTTTTTGGAAATTCGGGTACCAACATTGAAATATTTCGATATTTGCATGTTCCATGTATAACCGACAAATCTGACCAGCTTAAAAATAATTGAAGCGGGAAGAAATATCACAAAATCATCTCCAGATATTTCTTCCCGCTTCATCTATACCACTCCACTTTGAGCTGAAATGGACTTCTTCCAGAGATTAATAGTTATTTTTGTATCTAGTGCGCGAAATGCTACTTTGGTGATCGAGAACTGAAAAAATAGTCGAGATTACCAAAGTATTTCGCGCATGAGATGCAAACAAAATTTTTGCTACAAACGTCAAAAATATTGTTCTAAAATAAGTAATAACTATGAAAAATAGTATTGAACTGGCTTAAATAATTTTTCCAAATCAAGTAATTACTGTAACTATGGAAATAAAATGGCATTTGTTGACAATTATTTCAAAGTGACAGTTCTTGATAATTATTTTGGAGTGACTTTTTATTCGCGTCAATTTCGTGCGTGATATTTATTATTGAAGATTAAAAGAATGGAAATTTCGAGCGACGATGAACTAAGCAGTACCCCACCTAACTTGATAGATGCGGCCAATTCCGTAATTTCCAACCTTCTACCGGAGAAATCGAGGCGGCAGTATGAAAATGCATATCAGCAATTTAAAGAGTGGTGTGAAGCAAATAAAGCCAGGAAAATATCTCTCACAATTTGAAAGCCTTAATTAGTGTTCTACATTAATAAATAAACGATTTCTTGTTTTTTGCTTGATTGAGGAGTTGAGGACCATATAGGTTAGAATATGAAAATCCCATATAGTTTACATGCAGTGTGCGAAATATATTTCGCACATTACTTCGCGCACGGTGTCATGGTAACGAATGAAAATGAAAAAAAGTGCCACTTCGCATACTGTTGTCAATGCGCAAACCTTGTCATTTTTTGACGTTTGTAGAAAAAATAATTTCGTGTTCGTTGTCTCTGGTCAAAAAGCCCAAAAGCTAATTTGGCTACACTGATGGCTCGGAAAATGAAACAGTTGACAGCTGATAGCTCAAAATATCTTCGGACAGCTGACAAATAAAAATAAACGTAAACAACCAAAACATTTGGTTTATAATCACATCAAACCCAAAAAACCAAAACAGAGACAATAATTCGAAGACACTCCCTATGAACCCTCCCAAGAACCTAAACCCATACACACATATGAAGCACCCACGAAAATTTGTTTGAAGACAACATTGGATGCCAAAGTGAGTAGGATATATTTTCTTTTGAAGTAATTTTTATTCACCTTTAATCATTTTTACATCGACACATGCAAAGCGTAAAACATATCACACTTTTCTAATAAGCAGGAATACAAGCTGTTACTCTGAAAAACAAATAGGACCATAACGTATGCAGTTTCAGTGAGAACAAGTCGAAAATAGAAAATTTATGAATTATTCTGATGGTGCGTCCAAAACTCAATCAATATCCTGGTGGTGACAACTTGTAAAATGTGAAATGATCATTAAATGTGGTTTTTGAATCGAAATTAGCATGGGAATGTTGATAATGTTTCTATGAATTCAACCAACTATAAACATATATGTACGTTGCATTAAGGCTCATTGAAAGTAGGTCACCACGGGATGAAGTCTATATTGCTGTAAAGCTTTCCAAAGATACAAAAATTACAGTAGCGAAAATTATACATGTTACACGGGTATAGCCAGTGGGTGGAGCCTAATATTTCCAATCTCTTTAAATATTTGCCTTGTTACAAATAACCCATAAATGAGCCAATTAGGAAGTGAGGGCAATAAGATTGAAAGAACAGATACTTTTGGAAGAAAAAGTTGGGTTATAGTATATTATTTTGAGAAATGAAACTTTTATGTGCAAAAAAATTAAATTGCAATTGTGCCAAAACTAACGATCAGACAGCGCCTTTTTTGTGGACACATAAAGTACCAATGATTCAATACTTTCATGAAAATGGCCAATCTTACTCTTGAAAAAGGAAAAAATCTCAATATTTTCTGTTTTTTTCAGTTTTTCTCCGTTACTAACGATCCGACTGGGTCATAAATCATCCCATTATGTTCGTGTTTCAATTGTCTTCAATTCTTTCTGTTGGAGCAACTAGATTGCTCTATTAGTTTTAATTTTATAAGCAAAATACTAAACAAAGATACGTATTTTGTTATTTAAATGTTTATAACAAATTAATAAATGACAGTTGCGGGCCGAAAATATAAGAGAATATAACTACGGACTGTCTTCCATGTGATGGCATAGTCGTTTTCCTACTAGTATTATTGTTAAAAACTAACTCATTTTATGAGGGAAAATCCCAGTAATCAAAGATGCATTTATTGTATCAAGAATAGCTATTTGTATTACCAGGGAGGAAAGTGCTCGCAGGATGTAGTTTACTGCCCGACGCGAAGCGGAGGGCAGTAAACATCCAAGGGAGGAAAAGGCACTTTACTCCCATGTAATACATATGATTTTTCCTCCTACCCACTCAATAAAACCTTTTTTCGTCGACCTCTGCAAAAAATGACATTTTACGTACTAATTTCCGGACGAAAAATCGACTATTTTTGAAGGCAAGTACTATTCGTCCGCAAACACTTTTCGTCCGCAAACTCTTTTCGTCCGCTGTGGTCACTATGACCACGGTACGGCACGGTACGAGAGCGGCGATTGAGTCATTTTCGTAAATCCACGTTTTAATTAATACATAGGCGCCTGTGACAATAACTGTCATTTGCTGTTGTCAAATTAATTATTTACGAAATCCGCTATATTTTACGTGTGAATTTAGACCGTGGTGTGAATATTAGTGTTCATAATAATCAAGAATTGATCGAGTCTGCAGTTCGAAGAGTTGGACGTAGCTGAGGCCAGCAAACATGCGAGTACTTACTTTCATAAAGGTATGTAGAGGTCGACGAAAAAATGTAATATGCACCTCGGCGAAAAACTGTCTACTGTCTCGCCTGCTTGCTATCCTCGGCTGCGCCTCGGCTATCAATTTGCAGGCTCGACTATAATAGACAGTTTTTCGTCCTTGGTACATAAATAACTATTTGTGACTTTGTTTGCAAATAGACCTATTCTCACTTGATGGAAACTATAGACAATACAGTCATGTGTATCTGAGAATCTGCGGTGGTGCAATGGCTAGCGTCTTGGGCTTGTAATCCGAAGGTCCCGGGTTCATCTCCTGGCAATTACAACTTTTTTTTTTTTCAAGATCGTTATTTTACTTTTTTCTTGTTAGTGATTTGAATTATTGGACATTTAGATAGCTTATACATTTCGGATTGCTATTGAGTGATTTTCTCATAAGTTATGTTATGTGCCTATTTGAAGACCTGCGCTTGTAGAAAAAATAATGTGTGTATTTCGAGCACAAAGTGTCATTGTCGTTCTCCAAAGATTAATCTCTTTGTCGAGCAACAAACAATCACAAATAGCTATTAAAGAACTAGAGTAACATTCATGTTTGATTTTTACCAGAATACAGGATATATAAGATGTTCTAGAAATTATGGAAACAATTTGATTATAATAGATTCACAAGTTTCATCGTTTAAAACTTACTTGAATTGAGGGGGAGGAAAAGTACTTTCCTCCCTAGGGAGGAGAAGTTTTTTCCTTCCTAGGGAGGAAAAGTATGAGTTTCCTCCCTGGTTTGAGGGAGGAAAGTGTGTACTTTCTATAGGGGTAGGAGGAAAATACATTTCCAATGATGTCAAGAGCCAGTTTAACTAGGGTACGATTGATCTCATCTTTGTCACACGAATTCTTTTTTAATGTGGAAATAATATTCTTCAGTTCATGCCTAGTGATGTTTTTGAATAATAGAAATGTATCTGTACTTCCTGGAAATTCATTTATTGTATGAACGAATAAGTTTTTTGAAGTGATGTTTTTACCAATGGTAATTATGCTAATAAATTGCAAGCGTTTGAAATTTCCTCGTCGGAATTCACGTATATAGAGGTGACGAAGTAACGATTAAAAGAGACTAGTCAAAATCTTTGAATGTCCAACGACGGTTAACAAAATTTGGGTGCTATGCACACCCTTGATATTAAGGCTTCCACGTCCATGATGATATCAAACCGGAACAACGTCATTCCTAAAACAATCGGTAAACGCTTTTGTCAGCATCTTATTTCAACGACTGAGAAAATAACTTCTAATCAACCTCCGGAAAAGCAGGCGAATTGGGTTTTCTTGGGGTTTCTTTCGACAAATATAAGCCAGACGCTCGCCTGTATATTTTCCAGTGCTGTCAAATGGCTGAGAATCACCGTTTGTTATTTGCCGCGCTGTTAGTAACAGTCTTTTCGAATTTGGTGACAGAGCAGAGGGAGATTCTGATTGATGAGGAAGGGCCGATGCTGAAAATTGACCAAGACGAGTACGAGGGTGGAAATGCCATTGAGGAACCAGTCGGATATGCAACATGTAATTTGGAATATCAGGCGAGTATATTCTTCTTGTACAGGGTGTGCCAAAGTGGACACTTTCAAAAGGAAAGGCTTGTTTTCGTACTAGATTGATGAAAACTGATGGTTGTGTCTGAGGATCAAATTTTATGACAAACTTAATGGTGAAAACCGCATATCGATATCGTTTATGAGTTTATGAGTGTTTCGAAAATGTGCATTCACAAAAAGTTGCTGTAACTTTTTTCCTGTCAAAAATTCCTTGTTTCTATAAAAACATTTCTGAAGCACTTTCTTACGTAGAATTCAATGGTGTAAGTGATTTATTTTCTCAAATAACATATCGATAGTTATTGATGATTTTTTTTAATGAGACTCCCTGTATATTTCAATAGAGCTTAAAATAACCTTTCCAAAAATATAGCACACTGGATATTTTGCTGGAGTCATCTTTTAGATTTTTTCATCTAGACTTTGAAACACACATTTTGAACAAAAAGCAAATGTTTACTGGTAGCTGTCAAATTTTGATTTGAGCAGTGAAGACGCTCCTCAATTCGTGGTTTTCGTACAATTTTCAAACACATTCGCAATGAAGTATGAGAATTATGAAAAATGGGATATGATAGTCATCTAAAAATTATTTGAATTCATATAAAGGTGTAGAGTAAATACCCTCCTACTTTCATTTGAACTTTTCTCGATGACCCTCATATTATCTGAGAAAAATGGGCGTGACAATACATTTGACTAACTTTCGATTTGATATCGAGAGTTCCAACCTTTGACAGCTGTTTCGTGGTCACCCACTTATCAGAAAGAATGTATGCAGCTCAAAGCTCAAAAATTAGTACCGTGAAGGCAAGACAGATATAACAGAAAGTTACTTATGACATCTACAGTCACTAGTTGAAACTTAATTTGACACGAGCCAATGAATCCAAAAGTAGAGGTTTGTCCACAAATTGACAGGCAGCAAACAATTCGTTGTTCTGACCAACCCAAGATTCAATCAAGTTTCTAGTACGTTATGAGGAACGCAAGCAGAATCTGAGTGAGAATAGAGTATTTTTCGTTTTAATTCCGAAAGTTCCAACCTTTGGCAGTTTCGTGGTCAGCATAAATCCTTTCTGATGAGTGGATATAGTAGTCGTTAGAATACTTTTTCAGAATATTTCAAAAGTGTAAAAGTTGTATATACCGATTATTTTCGCGCGCTTCTGAGCACGCTATGACTACGCTACATCTACCGACAACTTAGTCACCTTCTTCCAGAGGTAGACCAGGTTTACCTGAAAATAATCAACCTGATCTACGTGTAGAAAAAAAGAACAGCTTTACAGATTTAATATTAATCTGGTAGTGTACGATAATTCATAATAATAGTATATTGAAGTATAAATGGATAATGGGCAGTGGTGGTCGGCTGGTAAAAGCGTACGCATCGCAAGCGTGGGCTCGTGGGTTCGATCCACCGATTCACCGGTCTCGTGCATGGCATCACACGTTAAAAGGTAAGGGCTGCGTCTTCCCTAGCTCACACAAGTCTCTCGAAGACTTCCGAGGGTTGCGCGTAGGGGTGCAATCGGTTGACGAAAATAACAATTTTAACAACAACAACAACAATAAAAAGGTCTTTCAAACACGCGCGGAGTGCTCGAAATAGAGCAAGGGTTGAAAGACCAGTTATCCACGAATACTTTACGTGATTTTTTTTATTGGTACACTTTTAAATCATAAATACTCGCAAAAATCTAATGATGCGTATAAAAAAGAATGGATGGAAAAGGTTACCAGATATAAATGAACGAATTGTGCTGTCTTGCATTTGTTAGTAATATTTTATTTGACGTTACAAGGTAATCCTGTCAGATAAATAATCAAAGAATTGTCATTCAGACGTCTTCACGGTTCTCGAGTTGTTGATGTTGCCATAGTAAAAACGCGCGTATTTGAAAGTTCGATTTAAACACGCTGGGGCGTGCTTGAAATAGGTAAAATGAGGCATCAATAAAAAAAATTACTTGTAGGAATAAGGGCATTAAGTTGATTTTCGAGACACTTTGCGTGGATAGGAGAACCTTGATTGCAATGCCACCGAAGTAAAGACAATCGTCTTATCTATTGTTAGTTATTGTCAAACACTCTACGAAGTTTCAGTCTTGTATATAAGGTATTTACACCAAAATTGTTTACACGTTTCATCATTTGTTACTTTGCACGCAACAACATTGGGGTGACAGACTCCCATTTTGTTTACCTGTTACATCGAATTATAAAAACTGAAAAAAATAGCTTTATAGGAATCTGTGCAAATTTTCTGTCGCTGCCTCCTGGGCTAAAATATTAGAAATTAAAATTGAACATTTTTACATTATTCGGACTTTCCTAGATTTGCAATTTGTTCGATATCCCATTTACATACTGCGAACAAGCTTTATTGATATCTATTATGTTGCAGGTTATGAAGAGGGTAGTTGGAACCTGTATAAGATTAGGAAGAACGGCTCGGGGTTGTGTGGCTGGCAACTATTTACATCCGCTCCACCCGGACTGCATGTAATCAAGTATTAACAGGAATACCCCGAAATAAACCGAAACCACTGCTTCTGCTTCTCCATGAGGAATACTTGGGCACGAAATAAGTACACAAACTTGTTAGAGTTATGGTTTTATTAATATAATTTCGCACATTTTCCAATAAAACAAAGTTTCGAGGATATTGTGCTTCTTTGTTGTATTTTGTTGAACTTACTCCAAATACCTATATCAATCAATCGATAAAGATATACTTGATTGTCACTTATAATCTTCCAAGTGCTTGAATTATTGCCGAAAATTTTTCGAGTACGTGAATTTTCTTAAACAATTCATGTACGAGATACATTTCCTGCAATCAATTCAAGCACGCGGGGGATTGGTAAGAAAATTTCACACCAAAATATATTAAATTGGTGCTAATGTCATCTGACATAGAGATTATTCAAGTCAAAACAAGTTATTACATCAGTGGGCCATGAATGGCTTTTGTTTACACAATGACAGATGCGCATTCGTATTGTGGCAGCGTGTTGAAAATATGTGTCTTATCAGAAAAAAGCGGAAAGCGCTTTGCTGGATAAAGGATAAAAGCGTTTTACAAGTCTACCAGACGGTCCAAATTACAGACCACTGAACCGCTTCAAATAAATCCAGTGGAAAATAAAGCGCTTCATTTATCTGTAGCCTAACCAGTTAGGCTAGTTCGTATTGATGACATTGTTGTAGTTTTCGAGATTTCAGAAGAATAATATTGCGGATAACTTTATAATTAGTTAATAAATAATAGAAAAACAACAAAAATATACATTAGGCATATTGCGAAGACCTTTGCGAAGATAAAAGAAGTCACCCATAATTGAAATACTTGAACAAAAATGAGAAATCAATCAGCGTAGTACAAAGAAAGCGTCTGGAAATTTCAACCAAGTTTTCACGAAAAGATAAGTCGAATAAAATTGTTTCAAATATTAAATTCATGTAATCATGTATAGGTAAACATTCGATTGATATCATTATTTTATCGATGGGCCTATTGAATGTTGAAGTGCAAGGAGTCCTCAAAATATTTTCAGACACATTCGAAATATCTAGTAAATCCATAATTATGAAATACTATCTCCTTTCATATAAAAAATAAAATCCCATTCGTACATAAAAGCAAAATGTTAACTATCACAATATGTCAAATATTTGATAGAAAAATTTCCACTCATTAATTTCGCCCAGGGTACCCTGGCGGATACAAATTTCCGAAAATTTTTATGGTTGTCATGGCAACTAAACAAAAACCAATTTTTTGATTGGCTAAAAAAGCGAGGTGTGAAATTTTTAGAAGAACAGGTTCTCCTGGACAAACAATATTAAAGGAATAAATTTATAAATAAGAATAAAAATGTGGTATGTATATACATACAGTGCGGATTTTTAGTCCCCTCCCTGTTAACATTTGGAAAAATTACGCTGAAAATTAAAGGTCCTTCAGACTAGGAAAAATGATTCGAAGTTTCCAAACCATTCCTTGGAATGCAATCACTAGTTTCCGAATCTAATTGATGCGGAAATTTTGCAATATGCAAGCAGGGGTTGGAAACGGTATCATTTAGAATCCTTAGAAATTCATAAAAACAAACATTGTGGATGTAACCTACTGAATGATCACGTTTTCCTACTATAGTATTTTTGTTAAAATTAATCATTTTAAGCTCTATTGATTGGTGTAATTGGATACGAAAAGTCACCCCGATATGGTCTTTTCTTCCATCTTGTGTATTCGTCGCTAATTTTCATGCGGCGTGGTAGTTATGAGGTATAGTTTATTAGTTAATACGAATTCAATTGAGACAGCAGAAAAACTGAAATTCCTCTAATAATTACTGATTTCATCAGCCGATAGAATGGTATTAAGGGGTGGTTTACTATTTTTCCTCCAAGATCATTAATAATTGCCCAACTTTCTTTACACATGTTGTTGGACGTATTTATTCTTTTTCCAAAATATTGTTCTTTTGCTGCTTTTTTAACATTTCTATTCATTTTCCTATAATTATTAAATAACAATATAAAGGCTTAATTGTTTAGCGAATATTTTCTAATGTAATGAACGTTAGTTGGAAAATTATTATTGCTTTCGAAATACCGGTGTCCCCCTGTAGTGAAGCGCGGGCATGTCATCCCAAATTAATACAGTTCCACTTTCCAGGGGGCGCAACTAATTTGTGGATGAGCTCGCGGTTGACTATTTATTTCCGGTAACCGAGGCAAAAACCATCCACGCCAGCATCCGTGAGCAGACTTCCAAAGCCCGCTCCGTGATAATACATGAACGTCACGTATTTCATTCTGAGTGCGAAATAATGGAAATATCACGTTTGCTAAATATTTGGAGTGTCATGTTACGAGATGAAGAGGTAAGATAATAAATAACGTTGTGAGAAGATACCAGGTGGCCTCACTTATCAAGTCGCATTTCCCAGGCAACACAGAATGGTCTCAGAGATTTATTTTATTTATTTATCTATTCTTTGTTAATAATACAATATCGTTTTATAATATATAAAAATGAATTCCTCATGATAACATGATTAAATAAGTGAAAAACGTGTCCATGATCATGTAAAATTAATTATGAAATAATCCATATCAAAATACACATGATACCATAATATACAGGGTGGGTCACGGTCGATGGTACCTTAGACGTTTACGGAGAACGGGAAATATGATCATTCTGAAAATTTGGTTTCTCAAGTAGTTGCTCTTGGTCTTTCGATCTAAAATATTTTCAGCGTTGCCGAAAGTAGCAGCATCTTTGTTATTTCAAATGGGTCACCCTGTATATTACCGCATTTTTGAACTTGTCATTCCTTTCTGATTATTTCTGCCTCATACTCCCCTATACCTATCTCTAACGGTTTTTGAGATATTGGTTATTTTCCATATTTTTGATCCAAAACATTGCTCGAATTGAATGTTTATTTCTGCGGTATTTGGATTCTTAGGAAGTTGCAATTTTGTGTTTAGTTCATCAAGATCATGTACATTGATTCTGTATAGAGAAGTATGTTCTGCGTTATACAGGGTCGTTCAAAATTCATGATCTTACTGCTAGATACGAAAAGGGTTGAAAGTGCGTTTTTTTAAATGGAACATCCTGTATATTATGAAATATCCTGAGAGATGACTAAATTCCCTTCGAATTGATATATTATGTTCTTATACCTAAATAGCCAGAATTCCGAGATAATAGCAATTTTCACTTGTAATCTCCCAAGTGCTTGAATATTGCCGGAAATTTTTCTCCTATGTCCCGTTCTCCGTAAACGTCTAAGGTACCATCGACCGTGGCCCACCCTGTATACATATAAAGAAAGAAAGAAATAGCAAAATGAAGTTGAATATATGCCTAAATAACATTGGTCACATTTTGTATGAATAAAAACAATAACAAAAAAGTAAGTTGGTACTAATTAAAACATCAAATTTCGAAATTACTTCACATACAAATAATTTTCCAATTTTTCAGAATTCTCAATCAACCAGAATTTGATTTTATTTTTGAATCCACAAAAACTAGCTTTTTTTAAAGAAACTGGCAAATTATTATGAATCTTTTTACTTATGTAAATGGCATGTTGTTGCATCAAAGTTGTAGAGAACTTTTCTGTTGATATCCAACCATCCATTTTATTCTTTGTTTCATATTTATGTTGTATACGATTATCAATTTGTAAATTTTTTCTTATGTAAACTGTCGATGCTTTATAAAATAATTGTTTGACAGATAAAATTTTACATTGTTCGAAGAGAATTTTAGAAGAATAATCAAAGGGTTTTTTTTAAATAATTATCAAGGTATACTTTTAAATTGAAGGAAGTGGTTTTAAAACTTGTTTGCCTCCCCAACCTATTATACCATTGGCCAAGATAGACTGAAAGAGATTATAATAAAAACTTCTAATTAATTTACAACTGACAATGTTTCTCAACAATCTAAATCTAAAGTGTTTTCCTCAGTTTTTTTATCAATTTAACAGATGGTAGTGGGATTCACATTAATGTTTCAGATCACACCAGTGAATCGCAAAGTGACTTCCATCATTACCGTTGGTCGGTTAGAGACATCAAAATGTGATGAGAAATGTGACTCGAAATCAGCCCAATGTGACATTCCATTTATACTTCGGAATCGAATGCACATTGAGACCCTCGAAGAACAATGTGAAATTAAATGGACTGGTACTTGTTTGAAAATGTGCTTCACTTTCTGATTCTCCTGTATGTCAAGAATAAACAAAGCCCAATGTTTCAACATTAATAGAAATTATACCTCAATATTATTCTTCTTACTTATGAATTACGGTTCATTTATAGAATGGAATGCTAGAAAGCAAATGCGTGAGTTGATTTCGTAGTATATCCATTTCACAAACAAAAAAAAATTTTGAAACTCTTGAAAAAAAACAATATACAGAAATATGGAAGAATCTATAATTCAACTCCAATTCTCTGGACAGCATTTTCTTCGCGGCGAAATCGGTACTTATCCTGAAAATGCCAAATTCTGTAAATCACTGAATTTACCTTTCTAAGTTTCTACTCGCCGTTCCGGTCCTAGAAGAGATACAGTTCTTGGGGACCTTTAAATAGTCTAAAAAATTAACTTCTTGCTAGACCTCTCAAATTAATAACAGATGTTTTTCTAACAACTAGCTACATCGGAATAGTGAAATCCCTTTAAAATTTCGATTTTTTTAATTTTGTATTTGTTTCATATGAAAATTGCAACAACTCGCAAACCATAATAGTCCAAGATCCTAGGGCCACCAGACGTTACTTATTTTCAAACGAACGAAATATTCACTCTGAGCTCTGAGTTCTGAGTTCAAATTCCGTCTCCGACAATTTTTTTTTAACCCAGCCTGACGCATCACACTAGCGTCAGTAGTCTTGGTTGGAAACGGCATCGTCTCGGAGAATTTTTGTTTAAAAAGAAATTTTACTTGAAAACAGAATTTTAGTAAATAAAAGATTTTGTTAAGATTTCCTTATAAGTAAGATCCCAGGGCCTTCAGACATAAATAATTTTTAAAAAGATGAAGACTAAAATTCTGAGTAGTGCCTCATGTACTTTTAATACCTGCGTGCTTGTGTAGTTCGATCTGTGACATCTGGGCAAGTGAGAAAGGTAACTAAAAATAAGAGTTACTTAACTTAAATTTGTATGGCTGATTTATATTTATATATATATATATATGTTCGGAAAGGTTTCCGCGGTCAGAAATATGTACATTACTAAGTTCATGGGTTGAATCGCGTTGAGAGTTTATAACTCGACGTTTCGGCTCCTGCTTTGGAGCCATTTTCAAGAGTGTGACTGCGAGGCCTCTATCTGCCTACTCCTCGAGTCGTGGTCTTGAGAGATATCAAGGTCTCAACCTGCCTACTCCTTGATCTCAAAAGACGATCCGATGTTGGTTGCCCCTTCTTCCAACCGTAATTACCAGGCCACGTGAAACTTATCCGCAATCAATTATTATCCCATTAACTCCAACTACACAGCAGGCACCAGCAGACAAGACAAACGAGAAAACCCGTAAGACCCGCCCACCTCCAGGTAGCCAACCACCTATAAATACTACAGTGCAACCAACATCGGATCGTCTTTTGAGATCAAGGAGTAGGCAGGTTGAGACCTTGATATCTCTCAAGACCACGACTCGAGGAGTAGGCAGATAGAGGCCTCGCAGTCACACTCTTGAAAATGGCTCCAAAGCAGGAGCCGAAACGTCGAGTTATAAACTCTCAACGCGATTCAACCCATGAACTTAGTAATGTACATATATATATATATATATATATATATATATATATATATATATATATAATATATGTATATATATATATATATATAAAAATATATAAATAAGGGTGGATTTAGCGAGGGGCAATATATGAAAATATAAGAAGTAGAAAAGTTATTGGGTATAACCCTCAAAATAATCTGCAACCGTAGACACGTGTATCGAGCTTAAACTCTCATCAGTACGGTAAAATCAAGTGCAAAGATGTACAACACTTGGATATAATAATAGAAACAAAGGAAGTCAACAACAGGAAGCCTTTGTTTCTATTTTTACATCCAAGTGTTGTACATCTTTGCACTTGATTTTACCGTACTGATGAGAGCACGTGTCTACGGTTGCACAACATTCTGAGGGTTATACTCAATAACTTTTCTACTTATATTTTCATATATTGCCCCTCGCTAAATCCATCCTTATTTGTATTTTCCTGGGTCGGATTGTCACGCTGGTTGCTTTCTAAACACAAGGTCTTCTAACCGAAGCCACAAATGTGTGGTTGGCTTCCTGTTGTTGACTTCCTTTGTTTCTATTTTTACATCCAAGTGTTGTACATCTTTGCACTTGATTTTACCGTACTGATGAGAGCTTAAGCTCGAAACAAGTGTCTACGGTTGCACAACATTCTGAGGGTTATACCCAATAACTTTTCTACTTATATTTGTATATATATATATACAGGCCGTTTCTTTTATCATGTGGTAACATTGCTATATTCTTATCCGTAACAGATACGAAAACGAATGGGAGAAAAGGTAACTATTGTGGAGAACAGTACAATGGTCAAAGAAAATTTACAGGGAGTCTCGCCCTTCCCGAGTTATACAGGGAAAACTAAAAATGCTGTTATTTGTTTTTTACGAATAGAATTGTTATTTCTGAAAATATAAAAAAATGGAAAAGGAAAGTTTTAATGTATTCTAAATGTACTATAATAATGTAACAATGAATCTTTGATTAAACGTTTCGTGTCAACACGGCCACCATCAACATTTCTTTTCAAATACGGACCTGTCTGTTTTAGTACAAATATTGATAAAGCGATAAAATCACAATTCAGTGGTACATCACACTTGATATTTTTATAACATTTCATTTAAAATAACTAAGATCATCAGTGACAACAATTTTTAATTACGGTCCTGTCGTTAGGTCGTTTATGGATTCCACAAAACCTAACTCTCCGATATAAAAATTATCAGTGACGCTTTAAATAAATGTATCTATTAAAATTATGTTTACACTATAATAAAAGATATCTGTAGTTTCAGAGACGAACGATAGCAATTTACCTCGGAAATAAACTTACTTAAGAGGAGAAGAAATCAAACAAACAGAAAACAATTTATTTCATATTGAATTTTTGAGTGAAAATAAAACCAATACAGAAAATGAATTCTTCATGATAACCTACATTAAATGCTCGAATTGCCGACCTCTTTGTTGAATGCACATAAGTTGTCTGTCCATACAATTTCTGTGGCAATTTTCTAGCATGATGGGTGTAATGCTATTACATGCATCTCTTATTTTTTGTTTGAGATGGTCGATATCTGTACTAGTTGTCGAAAAAACTTTATCCTTTATGTATCCCCAGACAAAAAATCTAAAGGAGTCAGGTCTGGGGATCGAGCTGGCCAGGCAATTGGTCCATTGTTTCCAATCCATTTTCTTGGGAATATTGCATCTAAATGTTCCCTTACTATTGCTGCATTATGGGGAGGGGCACCGTCTTGTTGAAAATATTGTATTTCACGGCGGATGTTCAGTGGCAATTCATCTAAGTAGCCATCAAACTCATTGGATAAAAAATGTAAATACATTCCACCATTCAAATGCTCGTCGTAAAAGAAAGGACCTAGTATGTTTGTTCCCAAAATTCCCAACCAAACATTTATTCCGAACCTTTCCTGGAAATTGATTTCTCTATGTAAATGTTCATTTGTGTTATTCCACCTATAATGGATGTTTCTGTTAAACCAACCATTGTTGGTGAATTTTGATTCGTCCGTCCATATTATTTTATTTCCAACTTCCCTATTTCTACGTCTCCACCTCATCGCAAATCGTACTCTCCTTCCGTAATCCCTTTCATTGAGGTGATGAACTTTGCGTATCCTGTAGCATTTGTATTTGTTCTTTTTCAAAATATTTCTGGTAGATTTTACAGAAATCCCTAGTTCGTGGGCAATTTCTCGTAAAGAACAATCTTGATTAGAAATATTTTTGTAACTGACCAATCCTAAATTGAAAAAAAATATTTTCGTCACTTTATTAATCTTTATGAAGTAATATTTGCTTACCTAAAACATTTATTTGGTTCCGCATACTTCCAGTAACAACACATTTTCTAGTTTTATTTCTATCAAATAAACCACAGTATCTCAAATTTCTTTCTAATCGTCTAAACATTTGAATGTTTGGAATACGACGATTTGGGTATAGCTCACCATACATATTTTTTGCCAAAAGAGGATTTCTATTTGATTTTGCATAAGCAAATAGCATATCAGTCCTTTCGTCATTTGAATACATCTTTGATATGACTGAGTGTATAAACGACTGACAGTTCTTAACACGTATCAACAACTCATTCATTTTTCCTGCCATAGAAACCAAGCAAAGCCTACTTGTTTAAAAATGGTAAATAAAGTGAGATGCTATTTAATTGTACCATATCACACAATAGTCGTATTTTGACCAAAAACTAATATTTTCGTTACTTCCATGGGTGAGAATTATAGAAATATTCAGTATGATAATTGATTCAGAAGAAATCAGCCTTGTAACAAGGATTACTGTAATACAAAAATTCCCAAGAAGGAAAAATACGAATGTTCGTTGTGTTGGGGTATCTTCTTATCGAAATTATTGGGTGAAGTCTGAAGTATGCCAATAGTTGAATAGGTTTTGAAGAAATCAAAATAATTTACAAAAGAACTAACGACAGGACCGTAATTAAAAATTGTTGTCACTGAGGATGCTAGTTATTTTAAATGAAACGTTATAAAAATATCAATTGTGATATACCACTGAATTGCGATTTTATCGCTTTATCAATATTTGTACTAAAATAGACAGGTCCGTATTTGAAAAAAAAATGTTGAAGGTGGCCGTGTTGACACGAAACGTTTAATCAAAGATTGATTGTTACATTTTTATAGTACATTTTAAATACATTAAAACTTTCCTTATAAAATTTTGTATATTTTCAGAAATAATAGTTCTATTCGTAAAAAACAAATAACAGCATTTTGTTTTTCCCTGTATAACTCGGGAAGGGCGAGACTCCCTGTAAATTTTCTTTGACCATTGTACTGTTCTCCACAATAGTTACCTTTTCTCCCATTTAATCGTCTTCGTATCTGTTACGGTTTAGAATATAGCAATGTTACCACATGATAAAAGAAACGGCCTGTATATATATATATATATATATATATATATATATATACAGTGTGTCCCACTTTGAGCAGCCACACCCTCATATTTCGTTGAGCATGAAATAATTCGAAATTTTCTTTGACTCAAGTTGTAGTACTCGGAAATACCTACCTTTATGTTTACGTAACCTTTGTATATCCATTTTCCACGCTAACTACGACCAAATGAAAAGTGAAAAATTGGGAAAAACATACTAGGCATTTTTTTTATCGCAAAAATAACACCAGATTCTGTTTCAGAACATCTTAAAACCCCCAAATCTCAATGCTTGAATCATTATATATATATATATATATATATATATATAAATATATAGAAAAGTTATTGGGTATAACCCTCAAAATGTTCTGCAACCGTAGACACGTGTTTCGAGCTTAAGCTCTCATCAGTACGGTAAAATCAAGTGCGAAGATGTACAACACTTGGATGTAAAAATTGAAACAAAGGAAGTCAACAATTTTTACATCCAAGTGTTGTACATCTTCGCACTTGATTTTACCGTACTGATGAGAGCTTAAGCTCGAAACACGTGTCTACGGTTGCAGAACATTTTGAGGGTTATACCCAATAACTTTTCTACTTATATTTTCATATATTGCCCCTCGCTAAATCCATCCTTATATATAAATATATATATATATATATATAAAAATATAAGTAGAAAAGTTATTGGGTATAACCCTCAAAATGTTCTGCAACCGTAGACACGTGTTTCAAGCTTAAGCTCTCATCAGTACGGTAAAATCAAGTGCGAAGATGTACAACACTTGGATGTAAAAATAGAAACAAAGGAAGTCAACAACCGAAGCCACAAATGTGTGGTTGGCTTCCTGTTGTTGACTTCCTTTGTTTCTATTTTTACATCCAAGTATTGTACATCTTCGCACTTGATTTTACCGTACTGATGAGAGCTTAAGCTCGAAACACGTGTCTACGGTTGCAGAACATTTTGAGGATTATACCCAATAACTTTTCTACTTATATTTTCAATATTGCCCCTCGCTAAATCCATCCTTATTTATATATATATATATATATATATATATATATATATATATATATATATATATATATATATATATATATAACAGAAAATTACTTATGACATCTACAGTCACTAGTAAATCCTTTCTGATGAGTGCGTTAGCACGAAACAGCTGTCAAAGGTTAGAACTCTCGGAATTAAAACGAAAAATACTCTATTTTCACTTATATATACAGGGTGTTCCTAAACATCATGTACATCCGAAAGGAGGTAATTCCTCAGACCATTTTAAGACTAAAAGTTCATATAAACTCAGGTCCGAAAACGCTTCGTTACCGATCTACGGGGTGTTGAAATTTCAATTTTTTTTTTGGTTTTTCTTTATAGATTCTGCAGTTTTTGAGATATGTGGCTCAAATTTGAAACATAAATTACGTTATGGGGCTTACATCGATGGACAACTCAAATGTTTGTGAGAATCTACAGGGTGATATTTTTTTATGGGTCATGCCCCCTTTTCTCCCCCTGAACTTTTTTGCGGTGCGCTGTTGGTAAATTCTAAGGTACAAATTGAATTTTTTGGTTTGTTTACAAACTTTTTTGCATCCTGTAGTTTTTTCGTATCTAAGACCGTTATCGAGAAAAAAAAAATTTAAATTTTTTTGTAATTCGCTAAAATTATTTTGTTCGCCGCTGTTTGCTAAAGGCTTTTTTTTGCAATAACGATTTATTATACAAAACATCCAAATAAAAGACATAACAAGGAAATAACGTTATAACAATTGTTGAAAGTGACCTCCTCCAATCCTTATACATGCGTCCGCTCTTCTTCTCATTGATGCCCGTACTCTGCCAAACACCCCCGGAGTATTTCTTACAGTTTCAAATGCATTTAATATTCGATTTCGTAAGTCATCGATGGTATTTATTGGTGTTGTATACACGAGAGATTTGAGATGCCCCCATAGAAAAAAATCTAGGCTATTTAAATCAGGGGACCTAGGGGGCCATAACTGAGGTCCACCCCGTCCTATCCACTTGTCCCCAAACACTTCATTTAAATATTGCCGAGCCAAAACAGAAAAATGTGCTGGTGCGCCATCGTGCATATACCACATTTGATGTCTGAGCAAAAGAGGTAAGCCTTCAAGTAATAAAGGTAATTCGTATTGCAAAAAATGCCTGTATGAGTTTCCAGTAAGCCGACCAGGCAAAAAGAAAGGACCAATCAAATGATCCCCAACTATACCACCCCATACATTCAATGAGAACTGCTCTTGAAAATGAGTTTCGACAATTCCATGTGGATTTTCTTCGGCCCATATGTGGTTGTTATGAAAATTTATAATTTGATTCCTGGAAAAATTGGCTTCGTCGGTAAAAAGGATTTTACAGTCAAAATTGGGGTTTACTGCTATCCTATTAAGGTACCACTGGCAGAAATTAACTCTTGAAGGGAAATCTCGAGGAAGGAGCGCTTGCACCCTTTGAATGTGATATGGATATAGTAGAGATTCACGCAATATACGCCAAACAACTTGGTGACTGATATTTAAATTTTTAGCGATTTTTCTGGTGCTAGTGTCTGGCTGTTCTTCTATTTCATGTAGAACAGCTTCTTCGATCTGTGGTGTTCTAACGGTACGTGGTTTACCTCCATCATTAGTGTTTTTATTAAATGTTCCAGTTTCTGCAAGACGCCTATGAATATCTGAGAATATTCGTTGATCAGGTATTATTCTATTGGGATAACGCTCCATGTATAGACGTCTGGCTTCTCTTGCATTTCCATTCGCAAGGCCATAAATAAAATGCATATCAGCCAAATCGCCATTTGAATAATTTGGCATTGTTACGAGGCTATAACGAGTATTTATAACAAATTTACACCTTACAATTAACAATTTAAACACATGTAAAGACACCTAACGACTCCACATACGAACTGTCAAAAAACGCTCGCTCTCCACTGCATTTGTTTGAAAACAAATCTATTCTTTCATGATGGAAAGTATAGACAATACACTCATAGCCATCTGAGAATCTGCGTTGGAGCTAAGCTTATCGTTGGTCGGTTTAAATCCAGGTCCCGGGAACAGATCCCGGCATCGGATTTTTTTAAAGCAATGATTTCACTTTTTTCTTCTGTTTGAGATTTGAATTATTGGATACTTGGATAGCTTATACATTACGAATTTCTACTGAGTATTCATTTTCTCATACTATTATAATATTATGTGCCTATTTGAATGAAGTGTCGATCTTTTTTTGTCTGAAAGATGCGTTTGTAGAAAAAATAATGTGTGTATTTCAAGCACAAAGTGTCATTGTTGCTCTCCAAAGATTACCGCGCTCCGCTTCGCGTTGCACGGTAACTCTCTTTGTCGAGCGACAATCAATTACTTTGCGCTCGAAATACACAAATTGCTATTTCCATTTTTTCTCGACAACGGTTTTAGATACGGAAAAACTACAAGACACAAAAAAGTTTGTAAATGAATGAAAAAATTCATTTTGTATATTATAATTTATCAACGGCGCACCGCAAAAAAGTTCAGGGGGAGAAAAGGGGGCATGACCCAAAAAAAATTATCACCCTATAGATTCTCACAAACATTTGAGATGTCCATCGATGTAAGCCCTATAACATAATCTATGTTTCAAATTTGAGCCACATATCTCAAAAACTGCAGGATCTATAAAGAAAAAACAAAAAAAATCTTGAAATTTCAACACCCCGTAGATCGGTAACAAAGCGTTTGCGGACCAATGTTTATATGAACTTTTAGTCTTAAAATGAGCTGAGGAATTACCCCCTTTCGGATGTACATGATGTTTAGGAACACCCTGTATATATATATATATATATATATATATATATATATCTATATATATATATATTGTAGAATATCACTCTAAAGTAATTTCAAAAGTGTCAGACGCTTTCCATTGCCCAGAACTTTTCAATTCAGCTAAAGTAAGTAATATTTTTAAGTAGCCTGATCCCCTATAATAGCTGAAGAATGGTCATCTGGCCAAGCCAGCAGGTAGGCATGCGAACATAGTACATATACTAACACTACTCAATCGTACATATTTCGTTCGATTAAAAATAAGTAACGTCTGACGGCCCTGATATCTTGCTCTATAAGAGATGGACCAGAACGAATTGCAGTTCTGGATTCTGATGCTTGAGATCCACATGTTGGTCCATTTGGACGCAAATTCATTTATGGAATTTTCACCGAAAAAAGTTCAAATAGTTAGGCTAACCGTTTTTTGAATGGCCAAAAAATTGAACTATTTGATAGAGCTCCCAAATCGATAACAGAGGGTTTACTAACAACTAGCTACAGCGGAATTGTGGATTCCTTCTCAAATTTCGATTCTTCAAAAATTGCAAAAGAGTAACAGTTTATGCAGAAAAACTTCGGCTTCTGAACGAGAGATGGAGAATTCAAAATATTCACATTTATTAACGTTAATTGCTTGAATACCGTAATCTGTTTATGAAAACCAATTTTACTTCTGAATTTTGCTTGTGGGCTACCAGGAAAAATTTGAAAGAAATTTATTTTGAATTTTCACCAAAACAAGTTTTTTGATTGACCCAAAAATTGATCTTTCTGCTAGAGCTTCCAAATTGATGAAGAGGGTTTTTTTACAACTAGCTACTTACAGCAGAATAGTGAAATACCTCTCGAATTTCGATTTTTCACAAATTGAAAAAGAGGATAACAACAGTTTATACCAAACAACTTCAGCTACTAAACGATAGATGGCGGGGTGCTGAATTCAAAATATTCACAGTTATTAACGCTAATTATTCGAGTACTGTGCGATATTTATGAAAATCGATTTTTTATTATACCTCTCTGAAAACACTATATTTCCATGCTCATTTAGCACACTGAAAAAGGGTTTTTTCCGTACGCTTGCACGGAAAATTTTTCCGTGCGCTGATGTCACTATAGCTGCCTATTTACATGTCAAAATTAAATAATACGTTGTTGACAGTTCTGTAGAACTCGCAAATTGTTTGAATGTTTCCTAACAAACAGGGTAATAACACTTGTTTGTGGCAATTTCAGGATATTTTTGTACCATAAATATTTCAATTAGTAATACATGTTTTTGTTCCTTCATCATTAAAAATAAATGTTTCTTAACAATCTGTGGTTTTCAGGTAGATATAATGAAAAATGTCGTTCATTACTCGTTCATAAATGCTTTTTCCGTGCTTGCACGACTTC
Organism: Chrysolina oricalcia; assembly: GCA_944452925.2. Taxonomy (NCBI): domain Eukaryota; kingdom Metazoa; phylum Arthropoda; class Insecta; order Coleoptera; family Chrysomelidae; genus Chrysolina; species Chrysolina oricalcia. The sequence goes on from OX101819.2 coordinate 65,667,338, forward strand.
CCGTGTTCGGCTTTGTCTCCAACGGGAACATGCCGCGAACTCGTAATGAAATATACTATTATTTCTGAATTCTGCATCTCAAGCACTCTACCAAAAACAATATGAGGCCAATCTATTGTTAATTTTCACAAAAAAAAGTCAAAAGAGGACATTGTCTTTTGAATGTACCAAAAATTTCACGTTTTGCTAAAGCTCCCAAATTGATAACAGAGGATTTTATAATAACTAGCTACAGCGGAATAGTGAAATACCCATAGAGAAACTACTTTTTATTTGTGCATGGAAAATATATACCTCTCAAATTTGTAGCTTTAACAAATTGCAGAAGAGTAACAACTGTCTTGCAGAACAACTTCAGCTACTGAAAAAGAGCAGCACCGTAAGATATTTCTGACAACCGGTTGCATTTCTGAATTCTGCGTGTCGAAAAGTTCTACAAACAAATGGAGTTAGGAGCATTTGTTAGTAACTTTATAAACACAACCACATTTCATTATTATACACATCATCTCACAGCACTGCGAACATAGAGTCAGAGCAATCGATAATTGCCCGGCCTATTTTCAAACTTTTTAACAAATAATACTTTAATCTGCCGCAATGTACATGCTTGATCCTTGAAAATACCATTTGACAATTTGCACTTTCTCAGCAAATTTCGCAAACCATGTTCAACAAATAATGTTATTACGCCTTCGAATGAACTACCTATCAGTGACTTTGCTACATAATTATTAGGATGTCACGATGACAGTTATTTTCATCGTGAACAGCGAAACCGAAAACGGCGAAAACTGAAGGGGTTGGACGATAGTTAATTGGTCATATCCTCTCCTATGTTCGCAGTGCTGTGAGATGATCTGTATGTTGCATTTCACAATAATATTTATTCATACAACCACCTATTTCAAGGAGGCGAAGCAAAAAAGAGTACCTATTTCGAAACAAACAAAAATAAAGAACTGTTATAACCATCAGTCATCTCCAACGATTCGAAGAGTGTCCATTCATTTCTTTTGATTTCATTACAAATATCTTCGTCATTCAAAGCATAATAAATCCTAAAACCTAACAAAATCACGTACAAATTCATTTTTCAAATGGCGCTTAGCCATTATTTGTGTTTGGTAAAGACCCTTGGCATCATCTATTGGTGAGACTAAAAAGGGAATATTCCTTTTGCCAATGTTTGGGTAGTTTTCTATTTGCATGGCACATATACCATCTAACGGACAACAATCAAACTATCTGACATCTATGGGGAGTTAAGCTAATGGTCACGACCCCTGCAGGGAAATATTTGAAACTTCTGATGCAGGACATCTACGTTTTCCTTCTTTGTTTTGCTATTTACTACTCCATCTGTAAAGATATTTCTGAAAGATTCACTAAAAGGAATCCTGATTGGCGCGATGAATCAAAATCTTCGTATGTTTCATCAAAAACTAATCAAAGCTATTTTATGAGGTTGCTTGACGAAAATTCAATCGATGACGTCACATTGTCGCCATATTGATTTTAGACAAACAAATGTGCACTTGTGATATGTAATTGAAAAGGAAATGTTTTGCTTTATGACATGGCGTAAAAATATCTTTTTCTACAAACGTCAAAAAATGACAAGGTTCGCGCATTGACAACAGTATGCGAAGTGGCACTTTTTTTCATTTTCATTCGTTACCATGACACCGTGCGCGAAGTAATGTGCGAAATATATTTCGCACACTGCATGTAAACTATATGGGATTTTCATATTCTAACCTATATGGTCCTCAACTCCTCAATCAAGCAAAAAACAAGAAATCGTTTATTTATTAATGTAGAACAATAATTAAGGCTTTCAAATTGTGAGAGATATTTTTCTGGCTTTATTTGCTTCACACCACTCTTTAAATTGCTGATATGCATTTTCATACTGCCGCCTCGATTTCTCCGGTAAAAGGTTGGAAATTACGGAATTGGCCGCATCTATCAAGTTAGGTGGGGTACTGCTTAGTTCATCGTCGCTCGAAATTTCCATTCTTTTACAATAATAAATATCACGCACGAAATTGACGCGAATAAAAAGTCACTCCAAAATAACTATCAAGAACTGTCACTTTGAAATAATTGTTAACAAATGCCATTTTATTTCCATAGTTACAGTAATTACTTGATTTGGAAAAATTATTCAAGCCAGTTCAATACTATTTTTCATAGTTATTACTTATTTTAGAACAATATTTTTGACGTTTGTAGAAAAAATTTTGTTTGCATTTCATGCGCGAAATACTTTGGTAATCTCGACTGTTTTTTTTAACTCGGCTGCGCCTCGTTAAAAAAAATCAGTTCTCGATCACCAAAGTAGCATTTCGCGCACTAGATACAAAAATAACTAATAGGGTTCCTTTGAAGGAAGTAGTCCATACTCAAAGTGGAGTTTCAATGTCAGCAAAGTTAAGTAAAACACACATCTTCAAGTTTTATACGTTTAGATTAAGTTTTACACTTCAATTCTCCATGCCATTTTAACCCTGTATTACTTCAACTGAAGATGAGCATTACTATGCTTGAAAACATGTTTTTGAATTCTATGTAACGCAAACCCTTAAGTTTCTTGTGAAACTTGCGTTTACATTCCTCCCCTCAACATTGGGTTGAAATATATATTGTGGAGACGACTTCGAGTTTCACTTAACTTTGCTAATAGGGTTCCATTTATCATTCTCGACCTAGGTCTATTTTCGGTAAAACCGGAAGTGAAATTCATTTGTTTTTTATGGAAAATATGGGTTTAAAGGAACTTTATCTTCGATCCAAATGTCAAAAGTCTAACTAAAAAAACAGCTGAATGACGCTTTCACCAATGGTGTGGCACCCGGTATACCTATATACTTCTACCTGGATCGATTAATTTCATCAAGTTTCTGGGATGGAATAACTCATTTATTCAGTACTTTCAGTTTTTTGTATTGTTGGTTTGATTCTTGACAAATTTTTCAAATAATTCATGTAGTCAACAACTCCATCGTCAAGTCTTCATCATCAGAAATGGAATGTTCACTGTACAATTTAACTCCAAAGATTTCAAATCTGAGCCTCCTATACGCTTCACACTCATCTAGGAAGTGAGATGTCTTCTATACCTATTGTTAGTGATAGGTGTTTGCCTAACTTGTTGTGCCCTGTTAGTATTCCTATAACAAGGCTTTGAACATAAGAAAACCAAGTGTGGAGTACCCCAAGGCTCTGTAATAGGTCCTGTTTTATTCCTTTTATACATACATGATCTGATCATGTTAGCAATTTCTGAAAAATTCACATTATTCGCGGACGACACCACCATACTATGGCAACATAAAGCTAAAGCTAAAGAAGTAAACTGCGCAAATTAATATCTTCTGATATGGTTAAGATCCAGAATTGGTTCGATTCAGATTTTCTCTCTCTAAATTCTGAAAAAACAAGTGTTATTGCATTCAAATGTGCATTTAGGAAGTCAACCGATAGAAAACAAGAATTCAGCAACATATTTGGGATTATTTTTGGACAGTGATTTAAAATTCGAAGAGCACATAACTATATTGAATAAAAAACTGGCTAATGGTTGTTATGTTTTGAGAACAGTGTCAAACGAATTAGGATGTCCTGCTGCCCAATCGGTTTAGTATGCACTTATATAGACTCCCATTTACACTATGGCATATTTTAAAATCATTATTTAAAGATCATAAAATCCTATCTCTTTTCCCAATTTTTGTATTGGAGACAGTTTCTATAATTCATAAGGATAGATTGGAGTACGAAATCAACAACGCCCCCTATAATACTCGCCAGAACGAAATGCATTTGAAGCTCCCCATTCTCACATCCCACCTAGTGAAAGATTCTCTAATTTGTAATGAATTGAAAATGTATAATAACATAGGAAGTGATTTCAAAGAGTGAAATCTTCAGGTTTTTCGAAACAAAACAAACACTTTAAGTTTACATTTACTGTTATTGTTAAATTTGTTCATACTTTTGAGTTTATATATTGTAAAAGTTTTCAATTGAGGTTCAATATTTATGTTTTCATTGTTATCATGTGATTTGTTTATCAATTTTGACAGTAGCATAATATACAGGGTGTCAATTTGAAAACTTCCCACCCTCAATATCTTCCTTCCAGTAAACAATATGAGTAATCGAAAAAACAGGTCAATTTTATTGTCAAGGGGGACACTTTCACGGACTATTTGTAGCCCTCGTGGTTCAACCCCCTAGGAGGGGTAGATGTTACCCTTAGAATTTTAAATGGGAAGGGGGGTCAAGTGGCACATCATTTTGATGGGCGTTCAATTCTTGTTCCAATGGTACCCTGACTTATTATTTTGTGATGAGCATTTTCCGAAAAATTGCGTTCTAAACTAACAGAAGTAATTATTAGAACGCCTATACTGAGATGCATTATTGTATTGGTTGGAAGAGTAGGTGGCACCGCTCCAACCCTTGAATGACAGGAATAAATTTATTACGCATGGGATTTTTTATTTGGTGGTTATTTTCCTTCCACACAATAAAATTTAATTTGCGAGAAAGACATTTCCAACATAAAATCTACTTACGCTTATCTTATTAGCTGTTCGAAATGTTGTCCATTTTGCTCTAAACAGTAATACAGTCTGTTTTCGAACTCCCCTCTAACATTACGGAAAACTTCACTAGGAATTGACCGGCATGCTGCTGTAATTCGTCTTTTAAGTTCGTCAATATCAGAAGGTTGTGTTTTATAAACAACGGATTTAAGATACCCCCAAAGAAAGAAATCTAAGGGTGTTAAATCCAGTGATCTCGGAGGCCATTCAACTTCTCCCCTTCTGCCAATCCATCTACCCGGAAATCTCTCGTTTAACCACTGTCGGACGGGAAGAAAATAATGAGGTGGAGCACCGTCCTGCTGGAAATGTAACAGATCCTCCTGCAAAAGTTCATTACCTTCTGCATCAATTTGAGTTTCTAGCTCGTGAGTTATAAGAGGATCGATAGTCTCTTCAAGCATATCAAGGTACAGATTGCCAGTCAAGTTTTCTTCCAGAAATAATGGATCAAGAATGGCATTTCCAAGAATACCAGCCCAAACATTAACTTTTTGTGGGTGTTGTGTATGCCCTTCCCGAAAAATATGTGGGTTTTCGTCACTCCAATAGCGACAATTTTGTCTATTAACATTGCCATTCAGAAAAAATGAACACTCATCGCTGAAACAGATGTTTAACAGAAGATTAGGGATGGTATTGACTCGATGAGACATGATTTCACAAAACTCTATTCTTCTATCATAATCATCCTCGTGGAGCTCTTGAAGAATCTGCATTTTATATGGATGAAATTTATGCATTTTCAATGCTTTTCTTATAGTCTCGCGTGACATTCCCGTCTGTTCTGATACTGATCGTAAGGAGCTCGTGGGCTCTGCAGCAAATGTTCCCAAAACTTCAATTTGAGCTGCTTCATTTAGTACTCTGGGGTTATTTCTTTTTTTATTTGTCACTGGACCAGTTTCGTAAAACTTATTCACCAAATCAAGCACATACCGGTGATTTACATTACAATTTGGATGTCTTTCGTTAAAAAGAGATGCCGCCCTTCGTGCGCACTTTCCAACTTCGCCATAAATTACAATCATTTCAATTCTGTCTTGAAGAATGTAAACCATTTTTACACTTTTATACACTTATTAAAGTAATTCCTAAACAGCCCAACAGGTACAACGGTATTCACAATACTACCACATAGTTCAAATTTGCTAACCAATTTTTTGCCGGAAAACAGAAACTTTTTACAGCAGAAGTAGCAAAAAAGGAAGGCTATCTGTACAATTTCTGCGATGACACTTAAAAATTCAGCATTTAATAAACACAACTTTACTACCATCTACGTTTTACTATTAGACTACTTTTTTATGTAAAGTGTTTGGAGCTAATGGCTAATGTTACCCCTAATAAAGGGTTGGAACGGTACCACCTAATATTCTAACCAGTTCTGGCCAAACCATGCATCTCAGTATAGGCGTTCTAATAATTACTTCTGTTAGTTTAGAACGCAATTTTTCGGAAAATGCTCATCACAAAATAATAAGTCAGGGTACCATTGGAACAAGAATTGAACGCCCATCAAAATGATGTGCCACTTGATCCCCCTTCCCATTTAAAATTCTAAGGGTAACATCTACCCCTCCTAGGGGGTTGAACCACGAGGGCTACAAATAGTCCGTGAAAGTGTCCCCCTTGACAATAAAATTGACCTGTTTTTTCGATTACTCATATTGTTTACTGGAAGGAAGATATTAAGGGTGGGAAGTTTTCAAATTGACACCCTGTATGTTCATCCATGTACTGTAAATTTTTATTCGTGTGTTTGTCAACAAGAGTTTTTCTCATGTATAATAAACACATATTATCTCTGTCTCTCTCTCTATGCAAAATAGCATATTTCGTCAACAAAGTGACATTTTGTTAAACTTGTCCCATGTATACTGCTTTTTATTTCGCATTCTTATGTTCAAAGCCGCCTTCTTTGAAGAATATCCAATTTTAACAAAACTCATGATGAAATACCATGGAAATTTTTTGATAACTGTTGTGAAATATGAGAAACCACAAGAGCGCGTAGAGCGAGTCTGGTTTCCTAAAGCAACATAATTTTTTTCGAAAAAGAGAATTTAATCGAATCAACGCTCAAAATATCTTGAGCATGGTTTTTTTCTTATTTAGGTAGGTACTTTAAGAGATAACAAGATCCATATAGAGTATATCATATTTGATTATATGAGTGGCATGCAAGTCATAACATTTATTTTTGTAACTTATACGAGGATATATTGAAAATTTCTTAGCCTACTATGAAACCAAACAAAATTTCATTTATTACAGCGAACCTGCAACGTCTCTAGACCTTTCAAAAAAAATGTTTCTTCTTGCTGTGCAAACCAGACCTCCACAGCTTTTATTACCTCCTCGTTGGAAAGAAATTTACGACCTTTCAAACTTTTTTTCAGTTGAGGAAAGAGATGATAGTCGGACGGAGCCAAATCTGGTGAATAAGGGGGGTGTTCTAGTAATTCAAACCCTAAATCACGAATTTTTTGCATGGCAACATGAGATTTGTGTGCAGGGGCGTTGTCCTACAAAAACAAAACACCTTTGGATAGCTCTCCGCGTCTTTTCTCTTTAATTTTTTCCCGTAAAATGGTCAGTAATGTCGAATAGTAAACTCCAGTTATTGTTCTACCCTTATCCAAAAAATCAATCATGATTACTCCATGGCAATCCCAAAACCCTGAAGCAAGAACTTTTCCAGCAGATTTGTGGACACGAAACTTCTTAGGTCTTGGAGAACCGGAGTGTCGCCATTCCATCGATTGTTGCTTTGTCTCTGGATCGTAGAAATGTACCCAATTCTCATCCATAGTAACAATTCGGTTTAGGAAGTCTACATCCTTTTCAAATCGAGCACAGATCGAACGCGATGCTACTACCCTTGCATACTTTTGCTCAACATTAAAACATTTGGTGATCCATTTTGCAGCACTTTTTCTCATGTCCAAATTGACGTGAACTATATGATGAACGCGTTCGTATGAAATATTCAGTGCTTCAGATATCCGTTTTAGCCCAATTCGACGGTCTGTTAAAATCATGTCATGAACTGTATCGATATTTTCGGGAACTGACACAGAAACTGGCCTTCCCGATCGGTCATCATCTTCAATGGAAAATTTACCTCTTTTGAAGCTTGCAGTCCAATTTTTCACGGTCGCATACGAAGGACATTGATCACCAAGGGTATTAAGCATATTTTCGTAGATCTGCTTACCTCTAAACCCTTTTAAATACAGGTACTTAATGATGGCTCGATACTCCAATTTTTCGATTTTCATAACTTCGGTGGACATATTTTTTCTTTTAATTTATTGCGTAACTCTGGTTTACTTTTTTGACGTCAAACTTTACACTGATACTTCTAATAAGTTATTGTTCGTTGCTATGGTAACGAAATATTTTGTTTATGCAGGGAACTGGTCTAGGCTTACTAGATATCAATACATTCTCGTATTACCATTCTGGTACAGAGGAATTTTGCCATTTTTACCATCAGTACGGCTTTGTTATAGAAGAGGTTCTTTTGTGTTGAATATAAAAAATTATTCAACAAACATCGTATAAAAACAGGTTGGTTCATTATTTTGTTGAGGGTCTTGAGAGTGGCGATATCGTGGCTATTACCTTGTGTGACCTCTCTAAGGCCTTTGATTGTGTTTCACATGTTTCTCTATTTGACAAGTTGGAATACTATGGAGTGAGAGGACTACCCCTCAAATTGTTCAAATCCTACTTGACAGATAGAACTCAGTCTGTGTGTGTCAATGAAACATTTTCTGGCGTTGAAAATGTCTTACATGGTGTTCCCCAAGGGTCTGTTTTGGGACCATTGTTATTTTTGATATATGTCAATGACTTTAGCAATTTCATGTTGCCAAACAAAAGTGTCCTTTTTGCTGATGATACTTCCCTAGTCTCAACCGGCAAAAATTTGCAAATGGTATCTGTAAATCAGGATATAGCATTGAAACAGGCTACAGAATGGTTCTCAGTTAATCAACTAAAACTAAATGAAGAGAAGACAAAGGTAATTAATTATATTCTCTTCTAACAACAGTAGTAGTAGCAGCGAGCAAAATGGTAAACTTCTGGGCATAACCCTCGATGGGAACTTATCTTGGATAACCCACATTAATGAGTTAAATGTGAAACTTTCCAAGAGCCTGTTTGCTCTCCGGCAACTTAAAAGAGTGGTAGACCTCCCTGCCTTGAAAACTGCGTATTTCGCCATGTTTCATTCACATATAAATTACGGCGTAATTTTGTGGGGTGATTCCTCTCAATCCATTAAAATATTCAGACAACAGAAAAAGGCCCTGAGAATAATAATGAACGCGGAGAGTACAGCGACCACTGCAAACCTCTTTTCAAAAGCCTGGGAATCTTACCATTACCATCTCTTTTCATATATAACACCGTTCTTCAAATTCATAAAAATAAAAGTCAATTCTCTAAACATCTGGATGTACATCACTATCAGACCAGAAATGCTGACCTGCTCGTAAAACCGTGCTTTAGACTAACAAAGTCTCAAAAAAACTCCCTGAATATAAACCTTTACAACCACTTACCAGAATATATCAAGCTACTCAACCTGAAGTCTTTTAAACCTAAAATTAAATCATTTATGTTGGAAAACTGTTTTTATAACATTGGGGAATATTTGAATTCAACTTTTTCTTAAAGATTATTTTTCTCCTTGCCAGGGTCATTAATTTCATTGTTGTATATGTATTTTATTGGTTTATATATTATATGCATGTTTGTATTAATTTTTTGTACCTATTTACGAATCTATGTGATCGATTCTATATTGTAATTGTAATGTTATACTGTGTTGACTTATATGTAAATGGTCATTTATAATTGTATATATTTTCATATTGTTATGTATATGTGTGTACTGTACAATTCCTTGTAACGTGTGACTTGCAGCAAACATTTTATGTAAAGTTGTCAAATAAATCTATCTATCTATCTATCTAATACCAGAGTGAATGAAATCATGTTGAGGAAATTTTTTGATTGTCCAACATATGACAATAAATGGAGAGATATCGAGGTGATAAAAAACAAACATTGAAAGTATAATGTAATCTATTTATTCCATATCAAAAGCTACAGATACAGATATTTCATATAAATACAGTAATATCGTCTAAATAACTTTGGTATTGTAATATACAAAATCAGATATAAATATGAAAAACCATTAAGTTATTCTTGCATAAACTAATAGTACAGGTGTAACAATAAACTACCTACTTCAAATACTGCATTTTGGTTATAAGAATGCCATCATCATACAATTTGGATTTTATGCGTGAACACTGAGTTTCTAGGAATGTCATTTCAGATAAAAAATAATAAATATGAACTCAATGTTGCAACAACACCTCGGTGGTGTTTTCGAGTTTCAGTTTCAGAATACAATGGGAATATGACAAATTGTACGAGAAAGGCACTATCAAAGCGCCACTTTCAGTCTCATCATTAAGTACTGAGATAATAAAATACGCTAAATAAAATATACCTAAAATTTTTAAATATACAAATCAAAACATTTATACAATATCCACAGCAAGATCGAAGCTTTGGTAAAAATACATTCATTACATTCATGGCTTTACGATTAGCTTTAAATTGGCAAGCTGTCTTCAACAAATGAAGTCATTCAAATACTTATGACTGAATTCTGGAGTTGGAGTTGAGTTGACAATTTTTTTGTAAATATAAAATAAATCAACTCAGTATAGTATAATCCAACATTAAAATGAAGATTAATGTTATTTTGCATCCTAGCTCGCATTTTAGCTGCCTACTGTTTCTACTAAATAACGATATTGAATATGTTTCAGCATCTAAATAATAATAATAATTGTTGGATAATCGTACTTGACAACTATTTTCTGACGACAATCATTCTGAAATAAGCTTGCCCACAAGAATGAGAAATGGGCTGGTTTCAACCAGTCATTGTATTTGGCACAGTCCGTGTAAAATGAAATAATTCAGAAAAGTATCAGTCGACATCTGTTTCCACTTCAAAGTTTCCAAACAGAGCAGGACACTTCAATCTTAATTTGAAAGGGTACAGAAAATACTTCGATCAAATAATTTAAAACAAAAACTTTGTTGGGAAAAAATAGTTTACCTAAATTTCTGATTAAGATTCAATCCATTTGTTTCGAAAACATATATAACCGAATTCTGACATTCGAAAGAGCTGATATTTGCCAGTTTTTGAGATTTCTTTTGGTCAGAAGGACGTTTAAAGGATTTTTGCAGGCGTATCCCATGAAGAATATTTTTGTTGTTTCTATAGTTTTGCCAAAACAATCATTCGTAATGGAGTGATCTGACCCTCCAATATCCTCTATGTCACATTCACAAATATGTGTAAAATGACTGAATATGTCAAGAATGGTTATTCATCAAAATTATTTAAATTAAAGATAGCCATGATCACATTTTGATAGGCAAGGCATTTTAGGCGGTTTCGTGTAATTATGAAACTTCATAAAAAATATGTTTCATCGATTTAACAGAGGAGGGAAGGTCGAACTCTCTCTGGCTTTTGGACTAAAACATAATTTATAATGTTTCAACTAACCACCAAAATTAAATATTGATTTGTTTACCAAACAGTGGAAAATTCATTACAAAATGTGAATATCTGAACTTTTGGCTGAATATCAGAATAATTGAGCTTTTTCGCAACTTCAATTGATTATCTTGGTATATTCCCTAGTCATGTTCAAACCTGTCGTCAAATATATCAAGTTGCTCCATTTTGTTTATTATATACAGTGCTGGTCTCGATAAGAGCGAAAATAAATAGTCCTTGAGGTAAAAAGTAATGTCATGAAATTGTTGAAGTACCACCTTATACACCCACTTTCATTATAAAATCAGTCTAAACCGCTGAGTGTTTTCCAATGATTTCCCCAGACTTTGAGTGGACGAACCTGCCGTCATATTCCACGGACATTGGCTTCTCTTCTGGTTTCAGCGGTTCTCTTTCTTCCCTGTTAACAGAACAAACCAATCAGTGGATCTTCATCAAAATTGGTTTAAAAAAAATAGTAATCAGAAAAGATTAGAAAATATATACAGGATAGATACTAAATGATGTTATTAAGTTGAGGTGGTAATTTCTTGTTATATTTCATGAAGAAAACTTCATATGAACGTGTGTCCTAACTTGCTTCCTTTGAAGAAACGGGGTATCAAAGTTTCAATTGAAAATTGGTTATTCCCTAATTACTCAAAGTTCTTTCCGTTGATTTTGATGAGAGCCGGTGCGATTATTAGCTGTAATAAGGAGTTTCTTTTCATGAAATTATATTTCAAATTATAAGTGGTAACGTGATTAATATTTATATTAAAAATCCTTGAACGACATTGTGTTTCCCTCATTATCGAATCAACGTCAGTGGCGTAGAAATGGTGGTTTTGCATCATCAAAGTTCAAAAAGTTATGTTACCGATCTCTTTTTTGAAATTATAATCAATATTATGCAAGGACTAGTGAAAGAGTTCCGATAGGAATGAATTCATTTAGGCAATTCATCGATCGATAAAGTTTTTTTATTTCAAACTCACGAAAATTATATTTTAATTGTTTAATCTGATAAAAAATATGAAACTTGAGAAAAACAGTGGCGTACAATGACGTTTACCATAAAAACCAACGAAAAGAAGTCCCTTCTCACTGCTAGTTTCATCAAATTCAGCGAAAAGCCTTTTGAACAATTATTAAATAACCGATTTCATATTAAAACTTTGAAACCCCGTTACTTGAAAACGAAGCAAATTAGGAAATACATTTACATGCACTTTTTTTCAAAAAATATGACAAGAAATCACCACCGGAAATTAATTGATGTCATTAATTAATTTAGTATTCACCCTGTATATTCTTTATACATGTAAATAAGAAGGCGTACACAATATAGTATTTACATAGAAAGTGCGTTCCCATAGTCAAAATTGAATACCAAATAAAAAAAGTTGATATCTTCAAATCACAAACTCCTGCATAACATGAAAATCGCAAATCTTAACAGTGTTATTGATATACATGCAAATCGGAACAAAGCAAATATCAAAGCAATTCGGTACTTTCGTCATTCACTGTAACTGAATTTTATCTGTTCATTTGCAAAGTAAAATGCGAATTCATTTGTTCCCAAGTAAAATTTCTCTGCTACATTAGGTATATTGAATCTCTATGGAATTATGTAGATGTTGAAATACTAACTTTGGATGCGATATAAAAAAAATTGTCTAATTTTACTTGATGCAGAAATCTCGACAAGGAATGTAGATACCCTGGTGAATACATTTTTGAACAGTAGCGATACTATGTGATCTAATATCAAGGAGTCAATTTTGAGAATATTTTTTTTGCTTTGGAGAACAAAATTGTCGACGATAACAGTATTTTATGTTGCCAAAAAGAACTGTTGAGGAATAGGGAGTTGCTGATAATTTGATCACTATAATTATTATTATTATAATTGAAAATGTGTAATCAAAGCAGATGCTCGCTGCGCTCGCATATTATAAATTACCAGAAGAAAGAGACACGCTATAACTTTTGTTTCCGTGGAAATGAAGTTGATGTCAAACTCCTAATCATTCATAGTTCGTGAGCTGTAGTATGATAATGTGTTCCTGAGAATCCAGTACTTGAGCATATTAACGTTGTTTCGCATCATTTAGTTATATTTCTAACGCATATAATTTGATTTAACTTAAAGTGAGATCGTCTAGTTGAAATAAAAATGTTTTTTTGGACTATGCACTGTCAGATATCCAAAAGTATTTTTTAGAAATTATTCCTACTAATTGATTACATGAATATTTGTATTGATTTTCTTTGACCCAATTTTCCTTTTCATAATAATTTCCAGCGCTCACATCTTGGCAACATTGGCGCATTTATGCCAGGTTCAAATTTCATAGCGCAATTCATCTGATTGAATAGTATTTGGAATCCACTTAGAACTATCCTCATATCGGATTTCCAGTAATCCAAAGAGTCCAAAACTTGGCATGCACTGTTGCCAAAACAAAAATAGTACCATGATAATTGGAGGATCGCATAATCAACTGTTTCTTTCGTATTAGATTTCCAGTCATCTGAAGTAACCAAAACTTGAAAACGGCGCAATTCCGCAAAACAAAAATAGTACAATAAGAATAGGTTGAGGGTGCATAATCGAGACGTTCAATTGTTTTTTCATATCAGATTTCCAGTTAACCAAATTTCAGCCGATGATTAAATGAAAAAATAAGCGTGAACTGACAGTGGCTCATGTATTTTGACAGATGATTAGACCTTACGCTACAGTGCTGCCACCTCGTGGATCATATTACAGAAAACCTTCATTCATATGCATGTTAGTCAAAAGCAGGAAATGAAAGCTTCCAACATGATTTCTTTTAAATGTCATCTTAAAGATATACCGTTGGACAATAACATTGTTGAAAATAAATTAAGTTTGAAGAATCTAGGTCTATTTCTTAACAGTTTATCAAAATTTGAGCAGCACACCCGATTTCTATGTAAAAGGCTCTCTTCTGGTTGTTATGCATTGAGAGTTGCATCGAATAAATTGGGATGTTCAGCTTCCAAACCTGTTTACCATTCTTTTCTTGAATCACATCTGCGGTATGGAATAGCATTTTGGGAAGTTTGCTGTGGTTATCGATTTCAGAGTGTTCTAATTTTACAGAAGCGTGCTCTGCGATATTTATGCAAAGCAAAGTATCGGGATTCATCTCGACCTCTGTTTTTAAAACAAACTTTTAACAGTTGTCGAATTTTTCATACTTGAAACTGAGTGTTTAATATACAAGCACAAAACAAAATTTACTGTTGGTAGTTCTTCTTATCATATTGCAAGACAAAATAATGAATCGAAATTGTCAATCCCTATAAAAGTACACTGATCAAAAATTCAAGAATTTATAATGGATGTAAGATGTTTAATCGCCTTCCATCAAACATTAAAAGTATCAAATCACTTTTCCGGTTTAGGAAGAACGTGAAGTGTTTGTTGACTGAAAGAGTGTATTACAGTTTGCAAGAGTTCTATAATTATGGGTTGTGAAACTCATAATGCAAGCATGAATCGAACATAGTTGAATTCAAATATATTTTACTGTTCCCATCTGAATCACTTTTTGAGTTATACTTTTTTCTGATTTTATGTACGTTCTAGTCATTGATGGACTGGATCGTTCTCACCAAGTGCTGCGGCTGCATTGCCAGAAGATGGCTGAAATGAAAGTTAGTGTTGTATATTTGTTGTATTCTTATTTAGTAAGCGCTCATTCTTGCCTCAGTGACTCCTCATCGGGTGGTACTGTAGGGGTTTCCGGGTTTTTCCTGCTGTTGGAATAGCAAATGCACCACCTTTTTTTGTTGAGTCGCCCCTTTCGTCTGCACTTATGCTCAGAGATAATCGCCATTATAGTCTATGATACAAAACTATTTCAATTTACATTTTTATTGATACTTGAAAGCCTTGTCGATAAGTTGAAAACTTCTGATCTTAAAGTATATTTTGACTTTGACTTTGTTTATTCACCAGGATATCTAGAAACCTCTTTGTGGGCACTTTACAACACAGTAGCATTCCAACATGCTAGAATAATCATCTTACATTGGCGAAGAGGACAACTTGATAGGCTGGGGTAGGTTGAGGCTGCTCGGATGGGCGGGGGCAGCTTTGTAACTGCAATAAGGCAGTGGAAAACGCCAACTGTATAAACTGAAATACCCTGGTATGTATGTGTGATGGTTTTCGTGTCAAGCGTGACTTGTCGAACAAAAGCGAGCGAATGAAAATGTGTAAATAAAGGTCAATTGTCAGTTTTTGGTTTGGTTTTTAAAGCGATATAAATAGTATTTGTTAGATTTTTTGCAGTGCTTAGTGAAGAATAAAGCATTGAGAGTGATAGTGTAGAGAGTGCAATAGTTTTGAATTAAATCTATTCTTCATGTCTATTCACAAAATTATCAATATTGAACAGATAAGAATATTGAGATGTTTTGCTACTCATTATATACAAATTGATATAATATTGTGTTTTGAAATTGATAGTTATATTATAACCATAGAAAAATTATAGAATACAAAATCGAAATTTTCAAATTTTGTTATAGAAATTTGCCTGGCTCCAGAACTAATACCTTTTTTCATTGATGTAGCCGATACTTGATGATAATCCATGTTAATATCTATAATGAAACTATTACTGGAATGATTTTCACTAAAAAGGTTTACAAGACCACGACAATTGTTTCGATGTAGAACAGCTGCTTCAAGTTGAGAAGATTATCTAATTTAGATTATCTTCTCCGCTGTGAAAAAATTCGAAAATAAGATCGAAAAACTTCATAACCTTCGGGAAATGCAAACTGTTGTCGAGAATCCATGAACTAGATCTGTTTGCCATAGAGGCACCAATACTCAAAACTAGCGTCTGGTATGGTATATTCAATAACCAAATCATTGTTCCAGCATTTTCAAGAAAAAATTTGACAATATGTCCTTAAACCTGCGCAGAAGAATATATTGTCAATAGGACGGTGCTCCAGGACACTCTACAGTTGAAGTGCGTGATTTTCTTGATCATCTATTTTCTCGTAGATACATTGAACGATATTCTGTGAATTCATGGACTGCTAGATCTCCCGATCTAACCCCATGTGATTTCTTCGTAGGAAGATGTTTGAAATCTGAGGTTCGTAAACACAGACCTTTCAGAGATCAAGAACACCTCCAAAATACGATGAGGAAATGTGCTGCCCAAGTTCCACCAGTTATGTTGAGGAATATTTGGGAAATATATTGACGAACCATCCTGTACACGTTGTGATTCAATTTTATTTTGATCATTACTGTTCATTTGATTCATTTTGTTGTTCAATTAACTTTCAGATTTCATATCGTCGGTACCATGCCAAAACCACGAATGTGCAAATTTGTCATTTCAAATCGTCGGCCCCACGCCAAAAACCGCGAATTTGCAAATTTCAGAGTTCCTTCAAATTTTTCAATGCTAAACTCACGAATGTGCTATTTGGCTGCCTACTGTGAACGAGAGTGAATTCGCGAATGTGAAAACTTACCAAAGCAAGAAGCACAAATATACTTTTCATTCGAAATGACAAATTGCACATTCGTGGTTTTGGCATGGTACCGACGAATTGAGAAGAGCTTTAATAATATTCGTGCTTCTAGCTTTGAAAATCTTGGTAAGTTTTCACACTCACGAATTTACTCCCGTTCACAGTAGACAGCCTAATAGCACACTCGTGAGTTCGGCATTGAAATTTAATATTTTCAGATATTGAAATCAAAACCTTGAAATTTGCACGTTCGCGATTTTGGCGTGGGACCGACGATACCATGCGTTGTTTTGATGAATTTATTGAAAAATTTCATCCAAATATTACTCGTTTTCTGAAAAATATGACTTTTGAGATTTTGCTAATTTTGAAAAATTCGTTTTTGCAAGAAACTAAAAATCACTCAGTCACACAGTGACCATTCATCTGTGTGGATAAAAAAAATGTATCAAAGTTTTTCGAATATCTTACAAACAATAACAATGACTGTCGAAATACGAAAGGAAACAGAACTGAGAGTAGCGAGACGAGTATGATTGTTGAACATGAAGTATGTCGGTATAATAATGGTGAAAACGAAAACTTGGAATTCACAATAAAATAAAATGTTGTAGGAATCCAACTGCAAGGGTTCGAACACAAAGAAAACATGGTGGGGAAGAAAACTGCAATTCAGAGAAAATGTAATATTTTTGAATATCTTGAAAGCGTAAAGAGTTGAAAAATGGAATGCAATCGAATTTAATTTGTTCGTTCAAAAACTCTATGTTTTGTTCTTTGTTAATTCTATAAATCTCAAAAATCTCTAAAATATTCAGTTTTGGACCTTTATCACAAACGTGTGAGATATCATGATTAGAAGCAAAATCAAAACTGTGTTAATTATTAACGACGTGATTAGCGAATGATCTAAAAGAATTAATTTCATCAAAAATCTCTGAGACGAGTATCAATAACTCTCTTATGTTCATGGATTCTTTGGGATAATTTACGACCTGTTTGGCCAATATACAGTGCGACGATAAATTATGAAACAAATTCATTATTTCTGAATATAAAGATATTTCGGAAAAATCCTCGGACAGGTCGATTTTCTTTTCCGATGGGCCAATTTTTGAACCCTACCTAAAATATATAGGGTTATCCGCAATTGAGTAAAAATGACTTTGGTGATATTTTTAAATTGAGTATATTTTTCCATATTTGGTTAGGGATCGTCATTACGAATCCAAAAAACTTCCCCGTATGTCTAATGAGTATGACTGCGAGACTCCACACGATTCAGAAGGTTAACAGTCTCTGTCACACTCATTGGGTATATGGAGAAGTTTTTTGGACATATCTCCACAGCCGTTTGACATAATCCCATCAAACTTGGTATCACTGGATTTGTAATGACGATCTCTAACCAAATATGGACAAATATACTGGGTGTCCCATTTAAAAATATCACCAAAGTCGCTTTTCCTCAAATGCGGATAACCCTATATATTCTGGGTGAGGTTCAAAAATTGGTCCATCGGAAAAGAAAATCGACCTGTTCGAGGATTTTTCCGATATATCTTTAATATTCAGAAATAATGAATTTGTTCCATAATTTAGCGTCGCACTGCATGTGGCATTACAGTCATGATGTGAAAAAGAAATTTTGTAAACCCCAGATTTACCCATTTTGGGGATCCCAACTTTGTTATTAATTAAATCAGATCATAGATTAAGATTATTATTGGTATGGAAAGAGATTTTGCAATCAGGGTTTAATCTGTTGAAAATATTTTTAATATCATAAGAAACTTAAGACTTGCCAAATAAAAACTTGTAGGTGGGGGGATAAGTTTACCTTAGTTTCTTCATACTGAAACTCCACTTTGAGGATTGACTACTTCCTTCATATGAATATTTTTTAGTTTCGTAAGGATGTAAATTGTTGAATATTTCGATAGCATATACATTCGGGATTAGTATCGAGTGTTAATTTTCTCATAGGTGCTAGGAATCGCACGTAAAAAGGTAAGACCTCGTTAATCCTTGGCTCGCACAAGTTTCGACTTTTGAGGGCTGCCGTTCGTAAGAGGACGACAGCTGGTTAACGGAAAAAACGATATTAACAATTTTTTAACAAAAATAGCAATGAAATTATACAAGTAGGTGAATCAAAGAGTTAAAAAAACATTACAAAATGCGGGGCCAGGTATAGCCGAGTGGTTAAAACGACATTGTTTCAATCACTTTTGGCTGCCAGTCAAAGGTTCAAACCCTAGCGACTGCAGAACTTTTTCTGATGGCCCGAGAAAGTGCTAGGAATCGCTTGTAAAAAGGTAAGACCTCGTTGATCCTTAGCTCGCACAAGTTTCGACTTTTGAGGGCTGCCGTTCGTAAGGGGACGACAGCTGGTTAACGGAAAAAAACAATTTTAACAATTTTTTTTAACAACAATTATGTGCCTATGTAGAATGATGTGTCGATCGTTTTTATGTCTAAGAGCTGCGTTTGTAGAAAAATATCATGTGTATGTCGAGCACGAAGTGTCATTGCTGCTCTCCAAACTCTCTTTGTCGAGCGTCAATACACTAAATACACAAACATCCCCCTTCTTGCACAGTGGGGTGATCTAGGTTTGTGAATATTCATGAGAACATTACAATGCTTATTAGCATCATTATTCGATTCAAAACTACAGAACTCTGAAAACGGATTCTTCATGCACACTGTAAAGCTTGACTATTCAAAAGAGAATTATAGTGATAGTGTAGATTTAGCGAGTTATTACTCCCATTATTACAAAGATCCAGGTTAACTTCTATGTCCAATATAGGTACATCGTTATATCCTTACCTTCCCAATTTGGGGTCCTCTTCTTCAGCTTTCTTTGATTTCGAGTTGCAACACATTGCTATGACACCCAGTCTATTCACCGAATAGCAGGTGATGTCGAGCACAATCAAGACCAGGATTATAGCTGCAGTCACTATCCCGATTATAGCTGCACTGCTCATGGTCGGAGACTGGACAGGAACAATGGGGTCAAAACCTACAGAACAAAATCATATTATTTCAACGAATCAAAGTAATTTTGGAAAATGAGTTGCGAGTGTTTAATAGAATGGTGTATTTGATGTTGCAGTTATATTTTGGCGCAATGCAGTCATTGCTTCTGTAGTGTAATAAAGAAAGTAATAAATTAGGTCACTGAAGTTGGAGTCACAGGTTAAATCCAAACATATCCCAACAACCAAATATTTTCTCAACGGAAAACCTAATCGCATAAATAAAATAATAATTTTTGTGAAAAATAAAAAAGTAAAAGGTAAGGACCAGGTAGAAATGTTGTTGAGGTTCCAAATTTGAGGAAAAAATATTTAAACACGGAAACACTCAAAATGGTGAAAGGGGATGCAGTTTGCGAGTTGAAAACGGTTTTTTTGCGGTTTACGGCGAAACATGATCTCTTTGCGAAAAATGTTCGAGAGAATAGTTGTAGATAATAAAAAAAATCGAAAACTTTTGTATCCAATATTTTTATACATAACCTCAAATTAACCGTCAAAATGGCGAAAAACCGACTTTTCAGTATTTAATTTTTTTTCTCGCGTATAATTGAATCAAATTACATGAAAATATTTAGGAATATGTCTTTTTTGGTGTCAAATGAGCATGATTCCTTCACGATTCAGAAGACGACTAGTTTTCGAGTTATGTAAATTTTTATAAAAAAATACCACTATCTTCCACGAAAAATTGTCTTGGTGTATTTTTGTATTTCGAAGGTCCGTAAGTGATCATTCTAATTGTTGAAATGTCTACCTCTAAATGGTCTCATTTCATTATTTCCCTTAATATTATAGCAAAGTATTCATCATTATTGAAAACAGTTGTAAAAAAAAACAGCAGGAGGTTTCTATTGATTTGTTTTCTGTAAAATATCATGTTGATACATCAATAACCTTGTTTGTTGTTTATATGCAAGTGTTTTATATTCAGGAAATCAATATATTTTTTTATTTGTTGTTATACTTATCAACCAACGTACTTAACCTTCTTTATATCATTTTTGTAATGGTTTTCAAACTGCACTCGTTGTTGGTATCAAAAGTATCGTGATTTCAATTTTACGCAACACAAAAAAAATCTGCCGTCTGAAATTTTTACTGGCAGCGCCCATGGTCCTAATGAACCTTATGTTTATTGGTTTTTTCCTTTTGACAATAATAGACTTCACTAAGATGTCTAAAAACCATGGTGTGTCGACTCATACCTGCAAAACTGTGGAATAAAACGGGAGACAATTCGCCAGATAAAGAGAAAACAAATGAAATCGTGACTTGTTTCCCAAATATTCCGCATTTGCGTGTACCGCCACGGTCGGTTTTCCTTTTAGGGTAAATTTACAAGAACAGAAGTTTTCAAGTATTCAGCCTTATTCAGGTGTCCACATGAATATTGGAAAATTTTCAATATTGAATATTGTAACTTTTCAATTTCAGGAAAGTTTGGTATTCACGGTGTCACTCTTGAAAATCAGATTATTGAATGTTGAAAAACTGTTATTGGAATAAGTTTTCAGACTTGGCAACGTTGGAAATTCGGTCAAAAGATACATTTTTGACAGATGCGACTGCGTTGTTCAAATTTGTTTGGATTGGAGAATTTATAATTCATTTTTATTATTTGAGTTATTTGACAAAAGAGATAAAAAGGACTAAACAATAGAAACTAATTTTTTATCAATAACCAACCTGGAAACGCATCGAAGTTGTTAAAAAACTTAACCTTTTCCTCATATTTTTCTCCATCAGTTTGAAGAAAATGAACTTTATGTCCAAGGATGTCCTCAGCCAAAACGCAGCATTGAGTAAGATCAGTTTTTGTTTAGATGTCTGACCGTTGTAAACTATTCAAAATTTTATTTTGATCATGCATAATTCTTTCACAACGGTCAGACATCTAATCAAAAACTTAATTTTGACTTTTCTGCAGATACTGCGTTTTGGCTAAGGACTAGGAGGGCAGAGTTACAAGTCAATGCACCTGGTAACGAAAGATTACCTCATGGGACAGCTCATATCCTGTCCAGTGGATTTTTGATATGTCCCTTGGGCATGAAAGCACAGTAAAATGCTTAATACCTCTAAGCATTTTAGTGAGATGAAAGTATAGAGGACACAATATTATTTGTGATTTGGAGATTTCTGATTAATTTCATTCTGAATCGCGTCCTATTTCATTCATGGGGTATCTTTTTGACATATCCTTCTTAAATCGATACTTATACACAGATTTGTAAACAATTTCAGGAAGACCAAGGGAATCTAAAGTAGGTATTTTATTACAAAAATGTCTTTGAGTGTGCTCTAATCTGGAAAATGATATGTAAATACAGAAAAATGCTAAATATGTACATTTGTTTTAATCTTCTTTCCTAATTTTGCAATTCTGTAATTAAAAGAGGGAAACTTAGGAGATCATACCCATTTTCTCACTAAAAAAAGTTGACTAGTTGGGTATAGTTGATTAAAAATACTCGGAGACATCAATACATACCCTCTACATTTTCAAGATTCAAGTTTATAAACAGTTCCTTAATCATCTGCTTATGATATATGAAACTTGGAAAACTGTTGTTGAAAGTTTTTGGACGCGTGAATTGGAAAAATTGAAAAATATTCAATAGTGAAGAACTTTTCAATAACCAAAACAATCAATAGGGCTTTTCAAGGAGCACCAGAATAGACATCCGCCATACTTTTCAATATTCAATTCAATAAACAAGTTTCAAGGTGCACCTGAATAAGGCCCATTGCCGATGAATGAAATGACTAAAGAAACGTAATTATTGGAATTTACTGAATCACTATCACCAATCAGTTTTATTTGTTATATTTTCGACTTATTTATTTTAATGAAATGCAATTAACTACAATAATTACCACGCATTTCATTTACAAACATTGAAATTAAGCTTCATGAAAATTCACCATTAGAACCTGTCAATCTTGTGCTAATATAATATAAGCGGGAATGGCGGGATTCCGTGTGTGATATATTCGTGCCATGATTTTCATTAAAATGTTTTCTAATAATACAAGATACTATGTCATAATTTTCATACTATGATGGTACTAACCACTCACTTTCGGTACTGTTTATAGATGAATTATTTTGTTCGTCTCTCTGGATTGCCCACAAATGATACAAAAACAGAACATGATCATATTATAATTGTACAGACTATACAGAAAACGATTAGATATTCACAAATTTTATTTAATCAGACATGTTTCGCCTGCACACTAGCTTCTTCACTGTCTGATTAAATAAAGTCTGTGGAGATCGAATCGTTTTCAGTGTAGTTTGTAAAATTACTATGGATCTTCATCAAGTAAATGTCGAGTCAATCAGAAAAATTAAATTATTATTGGATGAATGACTAAGAAAATATACAGCAAAATGAAAAAAACACATTAATATTAGTCATCAATACAAGGAAATTGCACTATGAAGTTTAGATTCCGTCACAACTATTCATTTCTGAATATTATTTGAAGTTTGTTGAAATTCCATAAAATTTACAACAGTCATCAATCACCATATCCCTGAAATATTGACCGGACTAAAATTCTATAAGGGCGCCATCTCTGGAACCGACTAAAGAAGCAGACCACTATTTCATTTCTTTATTTGTCTTCTGAAAAATCAAAACAAAATCGAGTCACTCGACACACCAGGGTTTTTATACATCTTAGACTTCACCAATTCTGACAGCCGATTTCTATTAATGAATTTCAAGTGTAATTTTGACTCCGTGGCATAAGATCGGTTGGCAAAATGGTAACTAATGATGAGGAAATCATAAACCAATTTTCTGTTAACATTTTGTGGAATTTTTCTTCAAGGTTTTCCGTGAGATTCGCGCGGAGTCATTTGAAAATGAATTATAAAGTTGTCAAATATTTAATATGGTATAGGTAATTAGGAAATGTTTGGATTACTGAAATGCTGGATCATTATTCATTCTGTATAGAAAAAACAACACAATTACTACCTCAAAAATGCATAAACAACACAGTTCGAAACAAACCAATTAAAACGAGCACATACTTTTATCACTAACTTTACTACTAAACAACTCGCTTGAAAAAAATTAAATGCGCATATTTTAACTTTATATTTTCCGAAACTGTAGCTAATCGTTATGTCACTGAATATGCACGTACTTCCTGTCAGGGCACCGAATAGACTACAACTGTTTCAGTGAGCTAATTATCAACATAAATTATGGTAATTGCGAAAGTTTATTGTAACCACGTGAACTGGTTTGCATCGTTGAACGAACATTTATTCAATATAACTGCAACATGTAGGAAAATGTGTAATTAGTAGAGGATTCGACTGTTTCCATGAGAATTCGGTGTAGACACGAAAACTGATACAAGCACAGTAAATTTCTAGCCCATGTCACCAAGAGAAATGGCATTTTTTCGGTAATCACGAATTTCTGTAGCCAATAAACTACAATATACTAAGCTATAGAGGGGTTTTCCCCTACAAATGGACGCAAATGGCCTATACTAATTTTGATAAAATAAGTTCATTAATGAAAACCCCAGTTCTCGCCCCAGCAAAATCGCTTTGTGGAATTTTTTATACAAACAAAGATGAAAAAAATCAAAACTTTTATGGTTTCTTGGAAATATCTCAAAGATTATTCAAGGAATAGTTTTACAGTTGATGGAACTTTTGTAGAGATTCATGAAACCTACAAAATGGATTTTTATATGACCGTATCAGTGCATTTTCCACTGAGAAAATACGGAAAATCCTCAAAAAACTAAAAAGACACCATTTTTAAATTTTTTATAATTTCTATGAATCTAAAGCTGGACAAAAAATATTGCGGAAACTGATAGATAATAATATGTGGTTCAACTGTGCGCAAGATGTTTTCTGTCTGATGTGTAGTTTTTGAACAATCGCGTTATATAGAATTTACGGGCAGATGCGCCGATTTAAGAGAAACCGTAGTGTCTTTCAAATGTGGAGTGGCTGATATTGTTTTGGATGATCAGATAATTGAAAGCAGTGTGCTTTCTAGGGCTTTACATTGACAACGGTCAATGAACATATAAAAAACTTGAATAAATTTATCCTCTGGTTGTTATGCTGTGAAAATTGCTCCAAATGAACTAGGAGACTTAACCGCATAGAAAGTATACAACTTGTGAAAGGCTTTCGCGGCCATCGTCACTTACATGGTGGTTCTTCGGGTTGTAAGGCCGACGTATGTTTAAAGAAGATCTCGACGTTTCGCCAACACGAGTGGTTAGCATTTTCAAGAGAAAATTTCTGGTTTCTTATATTGGAACCACGAAACGCTCCGTTAAAACAAGAATCAAAGAGCACAAGGCTTGCTGTCGGTTAGTGCACACACAGAAATCCGCTGTCGCAGAACATACTCTCAACAACGATAACCATAGAGTGAAATTTGAAGAAACCCAAGTCATGTCTTCAACATCTGACTATTACCCAAGACTCTTCCGGGAAGCAATTGAAATTTAGATACACCACAACAACTTCAACAGAACCGAAGAAGGACTACAATTGAACAAGGTTTGGCTTCCAGTTCTCAAAAACTCTCAATTAGCTCCCTATCCACAAAATAACGGTACGAACGATTCTATGATGTCTGCTAACGCTATGGACCAATCAGATGTAAGAACGTCAAATCACAGGTATTTATTAAGACAACGTATAACAAATGTCAAGCATTTGACAGCGACTTAAGAAAGCAGAAACTTGTAAAATAACTCTTGAAAATGCTAACCACTCGTGTTGGCGAAACGTCGAGATCTTCTCTAAACATACGTCTGTATTACAACCCGAAGAACCACCATGCAAGTATACAACTTCTTGGTAGAGTCCCATTTGCGATACGGTATCCCTTTCTGGGGGGTGTGCCATGGTAATGTTCTTCAGAGTGTTCCTGTTTTACAAAAACGAGCCTTGAGATACCTTTGTAAACTGAAATTTCGTGATTAGTGTGTGTGTCAATATTCATACTTGAAACAGTGTGTCTCATAAATAAACACAAACAAAAATTTCATTACAGAGAGCGGTACGCCACCCGTCAAAGTATTCATCTCAAACTGCCAATATCATCTTCCACTCTCGTTAAGGATTCAATTATGTATAACGGCTGCAAAATTTACAACCACCTTCCGAATAATATTAAAGAAATATCGTCCAACGTCAGCCTCAGAAAAGCAGTTAAAAAAGTTCTTTCCGATAGAGTCTATTATAGTTTGGATGAATATTATGTGGACAGAATAAATGAACCAAAAGTGGGTATATACTGTAATACCGTTTACCCTTACCCTTTTAAATCTTATTTTTAATTTTTAATTCAATTTTGTTTTATTTTCAAATTTTGGATTCTATAACTTAAATTTTTCGTTTTTATAACTAGATTTTTGAATTTGATTTTTTTTTTAATTTTTGTATTTTTACTATTCAAATTAAAAATAATTTGTGACTATTTATATAATATACATATACAATTATTATTATTTACATATATGTATGCAAATTTCAATATTTGACTGATTGTTTTGACTTCAATTTAATTTTACAGTTGTGACTATTTTTAAAAATTCATTCATAAAATGTTATTAATTTAATTTACACTTATACATAGGTACACGCTTTGTCAATAAGAAATTATTCTTTGGTAATAAAGCATATTTTGATTGATTGATTGAGATATTCAAATTGTGTGAACGGCATTTGGAAGTTGATCAAAACGGTTCAAATTGCGTCCGAAGTCACCCAAAGTCGCACTGAAGTTAACTCGAGTGCAGTTCGGGTGACTTTGGGTACACTTTGAAGCAATTAGAGTAACTTCCAGACATTTTCAACAAATTTCTCATCTTGCTGAGAAAGCTGTCTCTAAAATTTCTGAAGCCAAGCCTGTTCGGTTTCCACCTTAGCCTTCCAAGTTGAAAAATATCAAAGAAGGCGTATGTCACGTCATAATGTTTGGTACCTACCATTTTGTTGAGTTGAAATCTTTCCTTCCGAAAAAGAATCACTGTATTTGTGAAAAATAACTGATAAATAGTGAAATAAATAGTGTACTTCACCAGTTCGAGTCCATAATAAAGTTTAAGTGTGAAACTTCGAAACTTCCATTCAGAAAAATAACTGAGAAAGTGCTATGATGCTGAACTGATTCCTTGTCAAGTCTGACAAAGTGTACATCATCCTACAAGAGTCCAAGAGTGGTTTGTGAGCAGTTTATTTTCCTGTAAGGTATTTATTCACAAGTATTATAAACAAAAACGAAAAAAAAACAACTTACAAGTATCTCAACTTTGGTTTCAAATGAACCGTTATGTGTTTTTTTTCTGTCCTACAGACAGGTGGTTCTTCGTTGTTGTTGACCAGATACTATATTTTGCATCAAAAGTTACAAAAACCTAAGTGCTGTTGATTCAAATTTCTGGTACTCGATTCTGTAGCAACGCTGGATTACTGTTCATTGATTAGAAAGTCAAGTCAAGGTCAAACTTGAACAATAATCCAATTAGCTATTTCACACCACTCAGGTTAAGGTGCATTTAGTCAACATAAACGTAATTTTAGCACAAGCACTGACATAAACATAACCTTGAGAATAATTTTGTATGAGACCTAATATTACAGGAGTTTTAGATTTAGGCATACATTTAAGAATGAAAGGTACATTTTAAGACATGAAACTTTAGGTACACGTGAATTTTGGACAATATTTTTATCGTAAAAGTAAGATTCTTATAAAGTTGGGATTCTCAAAGTGACATGTTTTTAGCATAAACTTAATTTTGTTGTATAAATGGTGCCATTTGATTTAACATATCCAACTTTCGTTTTTAACATATATTTAAGCACAATTTTAAAATGATGTTGACTAAATGCACATTTAAAATCCAAAATATACAAATTGTAGATATTGCTCTCTACTTCCAAATGCCGTTTACCGAATTTGAATAGGATGATTTCCCTTAAATTCCGCAATATTGTTTGTCCAGCTTCTGATTTATAACAACTATGAATTTTTGAAAAATAGTCTTTTTTTTCGAGGTTTTCCCGGATTTTCTCAGTGAAAAATGCACCAATCTGGTCGTTTTAAAAACCGTTTCGTAGGTTTTATAATTTCTACAAAAGTTCTATTGACGTAAAACGATATACTTTTTGAGATATTCGCAAAAAAACAAAAAAAGTTGTAATTTTTTTCACTATTTCTTAAAAAATTGTACAAAGCGATTTTGCTGGGGCGGAAACCAGGGTTTAATTTACGAACTAGGTACCTTATGAAAAGTAGTATAGGCCGTTTGCGTCTTGTACTCAAGTAAAGACCATGATGATATCAGAAATTAGGAAAGACTACTGACGAAAACTTGGCAGATTTTCGCGGTCTAGTAACTGAAAATACTTGAGACAAAACCGTCAAATTGATAATGAAAACTTAACTAAAATTCAAGCCCCTCATAAAATTCCATACATAACCAACCCTATAAGGATAGAATTATCATCTTGAATCATCATCGACAAGTGGAGTACGTCTGTCAAATACGCGTGCGAAATTTCCACACAATCATGTATAATTCTGACAACTTATAGGAGGATCGTATGAGTAGGAGAGCAGCTAGAGGGCGGAAAATTTGAATAAATCAAAATGTCATTGTAATGGAATTTTCCACAGAAAAATCATGATTCATTTGATTGCGATGCATTTTTACTGCAAAAATGTAAACAAATCAAGAATCAATAATATTCACATGTGTACAGTGAACACCAAAACTCAATAAATTGAGTAATTATAAGTAAGTAGTTAAGGGGATGAAATAATAAAAAAAATCGATATCAAAATCCTCAAATTAATAAAGATGATTTAAGCAGTGTAATAATAAGAATGAAAATATAACATGGTAATGGTAAGTGCGGATCGTAACTGATGCGCTGCGACCTGATCAGATCTATTGTGCCCCATCTTCTTCTGCTATCTCAAGGTATTCTCGTTTACAGCAGCCCCTCAAGCCTCAATTCCTTCAGGAATTTAAGGATTTTGAGGGGGTCCATTCGTGGTATTTCTCCCACCGTCAGCTGGTGTGATCCCAGTATATTCAATCCCTTGTGATATACAGCATAATAAAGGTATGTTCATGCTTATACGAACTTCGGAAAATTTATGCGAATCGCAATTTAGGAAATTACCAACAAAATTTGACGTTCATAGTCATGCGACAAAATTTGATGGTCACTGTCATTGCGGGTAAGTCAAAGTACCTAGAATTTATTGTTTTGTGTTTTTTTTTAGTTTTGTTAATAATGGTTTATTCTTTCTTTGGTAATGAAAAGTATTTCGTCCCGAATCCTAAACAAGGGATAGAATAAAAAAGTGGTGGCCTTTCTGCGAGAGGAATGAGTTTTGTTGTGATATATGACTTCTTTTATTTCTGGTCTCACTATTGATAAGAGTTCATCAAACTGAGAATTGGGATCATTCAGTTTCATTTCTTGAACTAGGCTGTGATAATCACTATGAATTTTTCGAGTTTTTAAAAATGTCGAACACTCTACAAATCCTTCTTTTCGTCAGGAAGCTTCACGTTCTTTCCAAAGCTGATGGTAGAGTACAATGAACCCATCCAAATAATCTATATCCTATGATGCGAATAACAACTACATCAACGAACTTTCCTATTGTTGTTTTTTTTTATAAAATGAGAACTGAAGAATTATGAAATGATATGATTGTTCACCTGCACGTGTATTTAATTTTGAGGATTTGAGGTTAATAGAATAATAACACAATCACATTTTACGCATTCTGTGGTCTCGTGGTTTGATACGAATTCGCAAAAAAGTTCAAATATTTCAACTTCATTGCGATATTTTCAGCCGCCATTTTATTCGCATAAATTTTCCGAAATTCGTATGAGCATGAACATACCTTTCCACTCCATCAATATATGGTGGGGTGTTTCTGGATGTACCTCACAGAATTTGCAAGTGCTGTCCTCCTCTAAGCCTAGCTCCCTTAGGTGTTGTTCGAGTCTGCAGTGCCCCGTCAGAAATCCCTTGATTGTCTTTAGACTAGATTCGCTAATCAGTGTCTTCGATCTTGCTCGGTTGAAATTGCCGAGGAGATCTTTGGACTGCCCTAGCCCTGGAAGTCTTTGCCACTATGTTGCTCTCATTGCTTCTTCAGTTTTATTCAGTTCTTCTTGAAAGTAAGATTTTCCAAGCCCGCAAAATGGTTCTGGTCCGATCAGTGGCGTTGATGCCCCTTCTCGTGCCAGGGTGTCTGCTTGTTCATTGCCCTCCACTCCAAAGTGCCCCGGCACCCAGAGGAAGATCACCTTGTTGTTCCTGTCTAGATTATTGAGTTTGTCTAGGCATTCCCAGACCATCTTCGAGTTGATCTTATATGAGCTCAACGCTCTGATTAGCTGCTTGACTATTCCTTGTTCCCGTATTTCCTGTCGAGGTTGAACTGAATGCACCTTTCTATGGCGTGAATTTCCGCTTGAAAAATTCTGGGGAACTGGCCCATGGGTTCGGAGTATTTGGTATTTGCCCAAAGACTCCTCTGCTCCAGTTGGGACTTTAGGACCCGTCCGTGGTATTCCTTCCCAGTGCTCGAATGGATTCTGTTGCTCCATCCAAAATATTTAACATACTGGAATCATGTTCTCAGAGTTTCCGAAGCATATTGAATTAAAAACCTATTGAATTATAATATGGACCATGAACATTTCAATAGGAATAAAATCAATATTATGTTAAAACATTTCTAAGTAGCACAAATATCGGACAACGAAATATATCTAACATCGTTCCAAAAATCTTCAATTTGAATATTGATATTATTAAGTTTTATGTGCCCGGTCCTTTGGTGTTTTTTTTTTCATCGCTCATTTTATAAGAGAGATTAATATTTCGATCCAGATGATAGAGAGTACTTTCAATTGTGGAAATATCAAAAATTGTTACAATAAAATGTTCAGATACGTAATCATATATTTCTACAAAAAAAAACATTTTTTATATCTCTTTCTACCTTCATAACAGTCAGTTCACCCATTTCTACAGACATTTTTATTAAAAACATTCTGCTGCTTCGATTTAGATTTCAAAGCATACAGAGCTTTTTATAAGGAATGACTTTTGTCCTTAAACGAAAAATAAAAAGTTTTGTATATGTCGCCAACCTATACAGGGTGTTTCATAATAAATGCGCAGGACTTCAGGATGTGATAGCTCGTCCAAAAATATGAAGAAAAGTTTCTATTAACTTACCGTCTAAAATGCACCATTTTCGAGATACAGGGTGTTGAAATTTTAAAAAAATTATCGTTTTTTGCGAATATCTCTGGAACCGTTTATCACACAGAAAACAGATTTCCTAGGCATTTTCTACTCATAATAAGCTGTGTTTTGTGAGGATTTCTTATTTTTTCAAATTCATAATTGGTGAAAATTTTGAAGGGTGTTTTTTTCTCCAACTTCTACGCCACTGCAAAAAGTACAGTTTTGAGCCTCCTATATGAACCGCCAATGTTTTCTACACAAAAAAGGTATTCTTGGTCATAAGCTCTAAAGTTGACCGTTTTCAAGAAAAATCAACTTTTATGTTGTTTAAATAATGTTTTTTCCTCGAAAAATTGCTGCGTGCATTGAAGCTAACGGCGGACATTTCCAACAATTCAACTGAGTATGATTGTTATTGTTTTTTTTTAATTTTTCAATTAAAAAGTCAACGTTTGGTTTTGTTACTTGTTCTAACGTTTAAATAAATTTGGTATAATTAGGAAAAAATTATTTAAAAAAATTTACCATGTTTTTCAACATGAAAGTTGATTTTTCTTGAAAACGGTCAACTTTAGAGCTTATTATCAAGGGTACCTTTTTTGTGTAGAAAACATTGGCGGTTCAAGTAAGCGGCTCAAAATCATACTTTTTCCAGTGTCGTAGAAGTTGAGGAAAAAAACACCCACTACCCCTTCAAAATCTTCACCAATTATGAATTTTAAAAAATTAAAGATCTGCACAAAACATAGCTTATTATGAGTAGAAAATGCATTCAAAATCTGTTTTTTGTGCGATGAACGGTTCCAGGGAAATTCGCAAAAAACTATAATTTTTTTTAAATTTCAACACCCTGTATCTCGAAAATGTTGAATTTTAGAGGGTAAGTTAATAGAAACATTTTTTCATATTTTTGAACGAGCTATCACATCCGGAAGTCCTGCGCATTTATTATGAAACACCCTGTATACTCGAAAAAACAAAACTATAAATATAACCAGTACCGAAAAAATGCCATTTTGAAAAGTATATCCAAAATAAAAGATCGCATATCAAATATCCCTCACTCAAAATTTTTATCAAATTCCAAAATCCACAATAAGGTGGAAGTAGGAGATACCTGAATGCTGTCATACAATTGTAAGCTAAACTATTCTAAATCTAAGACAGAACATGCTGGTTCAAAACCAAAATTGCATGTTATTCTGAAAAGTAAGGTTAGGATTCATCCACATTGTCAAGAAAATTATCTAAATAAAATCAACGAAATCAAAGACAGTTTTAATCCGTTTTTATTGTGTGATTTAAAGCACTCATAAAAATGCATTTATGAATACCAGAGTGTGTGTTAGTATTTACAGACAAGGGTTGAAGGACATGCAGAGGCAAATTATATAAATAAGAAGCAAAGGTTGATCTAAGTATTATAATGCTCCTACCACCACTAATGATTCACAAATATTCGAAAAAATCGCAGAAGAATGAAGATAACTGTACATGTATTTACAATTTTTTTCAAATATTTGTGAATTAGGTTAAGCTACGTACAATTTCACGATGAAAATCCGGTGTGTAGTTTCGATATTGCCTATTTTTTCACTTAAGCCACTTTTTAACACTTCACAAAAACAAAAGCACAAACATCAAAAACAAGAAGCTTGTTTGAATTAATTTATTTTAAATTTCTTACAAATTGACAACTCCATTTATAAACAAGAAATACAAGTAATATTGTTCATGTTCACGTATTCGACGATTTTATTGTCCAACTATTTCAAAAGTAACACTAAAGCATTAGACATAAAATCAATTATTGTAAAAACTTCCCAGATAAAATTAACCAACTCATTCAAAATTAGAAAACTTTTCAAGTTAATTATGATTGCTAACCATGCAAATTACATGCAGTTACTCAATAACAAAACAAAAATTTTATAAATGAATGTTTTCACAGAAATATAACGAGGTGTCTGAGTATCAAAATATTTGACTATGATAAGCGATACATTTGAGTTCACTCACATGATATTTCTTTGAAAACCAAGTTTTACTCAAATCAATCTGTTTTTACTTTATTCTTACTACATATTTGAAGATTCCTCGATCTTCCATCACATTTTAAAAAAAGGTTTAACTGTATAAATGTTCATTTTAAATATCTTTCCAATGGTAAAAAAAATCGTCAGATCGATAATTTCTAACTTACTTATCGAAGTATATGTGGAATATTCCCGAATAAATAGGATATCACATTATCATAATTTACAACAACTTAATTCTTTATCTTAAAAATATTTTCGAAATAGAAAATTTCACTGAAATTATACTGCACGATTTTTTTCAGTATCGAATTACTTTTTACCGATTTTGATATTGAAATGAATGGACAAATCCCATAAAAAGCAAGGAATTCTATTCGTTTCAGTCAGAGTCTTATTCTAATACATTTTTTGATAATCCTTCCATATAATACAACATCAACTATCAACTTGATATATACTTTTCAAACGTCAGTAGTGACATAAAAAAACAATTTGAAACATATCCGTATATCTATATAATACAAATTTATTCATTTGATTTGGTCAAATATGTGGTAAAAATAGTGGATAAAGAAACTAATATATATGTTGACTATATATTTCTTAACAATTAAACAACTGTCACATTGATTTTGCAATTAAACATTTGTCACATTAATTTTTTATTTCGAACGTTTATTTATGATTGGCAGCAGCTGGGGAAGTGGATTTAATATCAATATTGGTACTAGTCTATATCCTCAGAAACTCTCATACTTCTAGCATCAGCATCCATTCTGCTTTTACACTTCATTCTGAACACAACCCAAAACTATGAACTTGTTTTAAACTGCCAGATAATAGATACAAGTGCGATATGAGAAAATTACTCGGTGGCCAGAAAAAATAAATATGAAATTAGTTTTCGATATAACAATACATTTTTAATTTAATTTAAAGACGATAAGAATAAAAATGGTACATTTCTGACGATTACATGGTGGTTTTTCGGGTTGTAAGGCCGACGTATGTTTGTAGAAGATCTCGACGTTTCGCTAACACGAGTGGTTAGCATTTTCAAGTTTCTGATTTCTCAATTCGCTGTCAAATGCTTGACAGCGAATTAAGAAATCAGAAACTTGAAAATATCTCTTGAAAGTGCTAACCACTCGTGTTGGCGAAAGAACCGAAGAACCACCATGTAAGTGACGATGGCCGCGAAAGCCTTTCACAATTTATCATTTCTGAAGATGATCAATATTTTCAACAACAGAGTTTGTGATCGGTTGTACGGGTCTTATGAGAGGGCACCCAGTTGACAAAAATAAAAAAATTACCAACTGAAAAACTATGAGGCGCCGTTTGGGTACAATTTGTTTTTGCAAATATATAAAAAAAATTGTCAATATATTTATCAGTTGTGGCAATATGTTTTATTTTGCTTTCCGATAATTTATTTTTGATTTAACACAATATATTTACGCATCAAGCGTTACAAATATACAGTGACCGCCAAAAAGTATGTACCATATGGGAAAACTTTTATTATTGGAGTATTGGAAAAAATATTCTGGGGAAAAGTTTGTGCATGTCCGATAACCTAAAAATCGATTTTGACACATGTCACGTGATCGCTAGAATGGCGGCAAAATGAAAAAATTGTAATGCAAAGGCAAAAAAAGGGGTAAGATGGCAAGATATCAAAAAAAGTTATTTGAAAAAGTCACTTAGAATTCAATTTTATACACATATAGTTTCAAGAGATAATTCAAAAAAATTGAAAATAGCAATTTTTTAAAAATATTATTTTTTTTCTTATGAATAGCTTGACTATACTGAAACATTTGCATTTTAATGATAATGACAAAACTTTCTCATTTTCTCCACACCAGAGGGCACTAAATTGAAAAAATGGGAATTTGTCAGAACCCTTGCTGTTACATCGGTTCGTATCTAACAGTTATATCCGAATTCCACGACCATTGTGATGACATGACACTCCAAAAACATGGTAATTCCCAGATTATAATCAAGTTCCGATGATAATCGTGCATGAGCGTTTCACTTCGCACATAAACTTGAAAATAGTGCGTCAAATTAAAGATTCTTAAAGTTTATGTGCAAAGTAAAACGCTCATTGAAACTTGATTAAATTCAGGAAACATGGTGTTTCTAGATTGCCATATCAACACAATAGTCTTGGAATTCTGATATAACTGTTAGATAAGAACCAATGTAACAGCGAGGGTTCTGGCAAAAACCAATTTTTTTAATTTAGTGCCCTCTGGTGTGGAGAAAATGAGAAAGTTTTGTCATTATCATTAAAATGCAAATGTTTCAGTATAGTCAAGCTATTCATAAGAAAAAAAAAAAAATTTTAAATAGATGGGAAAATATTTTTAAAAAATTGCTATTTTCAATTTTCAATTATCTCTTGAAACTTCGTTTATGTGTATAAAATTGAATTCTAAGTGACTTTTTCAAATAACTTTTTTTGATATCTTGCCATCTTACCCCTTTTTTTGCCTTTGCATTGCAATTTTTTTCATTTTGCCGCCATTCTAGCGATCACGTGACATGTGTCAAAATCGATTTTTAGGTTATCGGACATGCACAAACTTTTCCCCAGAATATTTTTTCCATTACTCCAATAATAAATTTTTTTCCCATATGGTACATACTTTTTGGCGGTCACTGTATAAAAAGGTGGATTCCCATATATTTACAAATTTGATCTATTTAAGGTCGCCAAGAGATGGCGCTAACGACGAGATTTAGTACACGCTCGCTCAATATGGTAACTAGTACATAAAGTGGGTAACAGATGGCAGTGGCATAGGCAGTTGTGATTGTGCAATTGTTCTAGTTGTTTTCCCGTCTTCAATCTTTTCACTTTTTCAGGTCTCAGAGAAGAAAGATCGAATGTACAAATATATTAATGTTTTTATATATTTGTACTGCTGGAAACGTAAATGTATTGCGTTTGATCAAATTACCAGAAAGCAAAATAAAAAATATTGCCAATACATAATATTGTTACAAAATGTTATATATTTGCAAAATCACTTTTTACCCAAACGGTACTTGAGACAGTTTGAAAATCGAAATATTGCCATCTATATCAATAAATTGTAGAATCTGAATCTGTGTTTACCCTCATATATTACATACTATCCACCTTCATAGTCTGTGGGTTGTGCATAATCACATAAAATCGATGATAACTACTTTGTTAGTAACAATTACAACGGAAAAACTAAAAATAAAAACAGGCCCAATAAAAACGGATTCAACATCAAAAGCTGCAATAACTATATCAACAAAAAAAATCAGAAAACAATAGGTTACTGCCATGCGCTCTTTGATTTATAGTAGAAGCTGAATAAGATATGGAATGTTGATTCATGCGTGATGCTCTCCGGTAAATTGAAATACAAAATTTATCAACATATTTACAATTTAATTTAGGTAATTGAAAAAGTGTATCAAAATATTGTATTTCCGTTTGAGCCATGAAATGAATGAAGAATATACAAGTGGATAAAACCAATTTATTCCGTTTACATCAGTGAAAAATGTCAAAAAATATATTTGAAACTTTCGGAATTTTCAAGAATTTCGATATATTACTAGAACTTGATATATAGGGTGTACCGTAAAGACCACTTCAAACTTGAGGAGAATGTAGATCAAAGGATACCCTATCTGCTAAAAAAAATCCCCACTATAAAAGTGTTACCGTTTTCAATATATTTGTTTTTCATGAAAACATTGAATTTTTTCTGTGCGAATGGTATAATATTGCGCTTTATAAATTAATTACTTTTGTAAAATACTGCTGAAGGATTATTTTAAAGTCTACATTAAAAACATTTTCCAAACATTTCAGAGGGGGGCTGCGAGAAATGTTTTTATGGAAAGTTTCGGTGGTAGATTTTTTTGTTCATGAAGTTTAGCTCATCGAAGTGAAACCAACATGTACTTGGCTACTGCTGCACATTACATCAATAAATTGCCTAATTTGTGGATATTTCAAAATTGTACAACACAAGTGATTTGTTATAAAAAAATAAGAAACTGCTATTTTTATCCAAAAGGGTACGTATCTGACAAAATATAGTTGGTCAATTCTTTTAAAAAATCTTCAATTTTGTATGTTTTCAATGCAGGAGTTAGGATAATCTTTCAATAATATTTTACTGAAAAAATGAATTAGAAGGCTGTAAAATTGTACCACCTGCATACACAAAACTGCTAAAAGAGGCCAAAATTAATTGTTTTTATAAAAAAAACAAATATCATGAAAACGACAATACTTTCATAGTTGGTATTTTTTCGTAGCAGGTAGGGCATCCTTTGATCTACATTCTCCTTGAGTTTGACGTGGTCTTTACGGGACACCCTGTATGTAAAATAATTAGCCGAACACTGCAATTAATCGTTAACTTCAACACTGATGAGAAGCAAAGTTTGATCTGAGTATCTTTATGCTCGTAACTCTACTAATGATTCACAAATATTCGAGAAATCACAGATGAATGATGTATCATTATTATCAGGGATATTCTCGTGACAGGAAAACTGAAATGTCATTATCATCATCCACCTGGGAATGGTTGTGATAAATTGGTTCCATCCACCAGTTTTTCTTCTATTGTTCACATTTATTTACAAAAATCCATCAATAACATGGTTGGGGAACACATTTGAGGACAGTTGCCTGTATATAACATAGTAAATTCCAATACAGACATTCAGAAGTTTAGCACCATTTAAGAAAATGATGCGCATTAACCACTAGTATAGTCATCGCAGCTTGTAGATGGCATAAAGAACTTATTCTCGAAGCAGAGTTCCGAAATAACCCTGATGAGGCTGTTCATTTAAAGAAATGTCAGAGAATTGTACACACTGTTTCAGATAATTACCAAAATCGTTGATTAGTCCAGTTCCAAATTTTTTTTTCATAGAATTTATTAACGAACAATAAGATTTGAAATGAATTTCTCCTGTAATAGGTACTTCAGATTATAAATCTGTTGAACAAACGTTTATAACTACGACTTTTATGAAGAACACCATGTAACGAATATAAATATTAACTGGTATCTAGTAAAAAATGCACATAACCCTATTCCCGAAATCGATTTAAGCAGACTATTCAAGTTTTTGGTAATTAGCCAACTTTCATTAACTCTATTTGTTGGTGAAAAGAAAAATCACTACATAATCTAGTTCAAAAAAGTTAGAATAATTCTAAATTATAAAGAATGAAAAATATATGAATATATATAAAGAAAAAAATTATAGCGATATGATTTCTATGATATGGTACAAGTGTGCTTTCATTTACTAGTCTTTCTCAATCCTATGCTGGAATTAGTACTCATGAAATCTCAGTTGTTTTTATCTTAGTATATGATAGAACTGATATTCATAAATTGTTGAAGAATTAAGAGAATATATATTTATTATATATAAAACTGTATTCTCGTATAAGACAATTATTTGGATACAACATGTTGATTTATATTTACAA
Organism: Chrysolina oricalcia; assembly: GCA_944452925.2. Taxonomy (NCBI): domain Eukaryota; kingdom Metazoa; phylum Arthropoda; class Insecta; order Coleoptera; family Chrysomelidae; genus Chrysolina; species Chrysolina oricalcia. The sequence goes on from OX101819.2 coordinate 65,706,014, forward strand.
ACATAAAACGAATACCTATAAACTTCAATAATCATATTTATAATACAAGAAATAAAAATGGTGTCACATTGAAAAAGAAAGTTAAAAAACAAATTCTTAGAAAAATTTCAAATATTTATTGCCATGTCACTATGATTTAATTCCAAATCATATGAAAGCGATCAAGTCATTATTTTCATTCAAAAAACAATTGAAAAAATGGATTCAAGAGTTTCATTGAGATTTATTTCATGATATCTTTCACTTCAATTAACTCAGGTAGTTTATTTTTACCATCAATTTGTTGAATTTTAAAAGTTTACAAAACATATACCTACGTGTAATTCTTACCTGAAATTTCTCGCAACAAGTTTTTAATTTAGCGGGTATAATCGAACAGTTTATTCGCCTCTTTATACAAATTGATGTAATGCTTTTTTATTGAATTTTGAATAAACTCTATTATTACTATCATTGAAAAAAGAAAAAAAAGAATAATAACTTTTCAACATGTATCATTCTATTCTTACCTCACCAGAGATTATACTCATTTATTTATATTTTATTGCAAAAAAAAAAACTTTTAAACATGTGTAATTATTGCATATCGTATTCATTTATTTTATCTCAGCAGAGACTTTATTTATTATTACTTTATTTGTGGATATTGTCATGTTTATTCATAATTATATTCTTATTCATTGTATCAATTTTACCACGAATAGGCGTCATTATTGTTATTATCATTATCATTATTATCGAAGTATTTTTTGTTTTTATTTATATTCTTTACTCAAATTTTAACTTACCTTATTTGTTCGCAGTATTTTAAATATTTGTTATGATTTTAGACGTGAAATCGTGGGCAATTGTGATTTAATTCCTCTCTCACTCTTGTAAGTTGCCCTTTGGTAAAACAGTTATTTTGTTTCATAAAATATGAATTTGTAATAGATATTTATGATTTAGCGACATTCTAAAATCTCATTTTGGTACAACCATTTCACCTTCTTACTTTTTACTTTAACTCTTATTTTGTTTATATTTGTTGTAGTACATTATTCAAGTGATACATATGCTTTGTGAATAAGGTTGAAATCTTCCGAATTTAAAATATATTTTTGATAGATAGATTGATTGTTTGATTTCCGGGTCTACAAGCAGTAAGAGAGAACATCATACCAGTTTTCATAAAAATCAACATCGCTATAATAGGTAACAAAAAATATTGAAAAATAACTAAACATAAAACCTAAAAACTAAAACAAAAATCAAAATAATGTTCAAATTTGGCACACAACTCATACTACGAGGATAAGTATTGTAAGCATAGTATTCTTTATTCTCACCTCTTGCTGTCCTGACTTTGACTTGAGCTGGTGAGCTGTCACCTATGGCGTTGTGCGCGCGCAGTTCTATTTTGTAGATGGTGTCCGGATGGAGGTGCTCCAACTGGAAGTTGGTGTACTGCACAGATTGTTGGATCTGCTCACTGCAGTCTTTATCTCGCCATACGCCGCTTATTTTTTCCGTCTGAAAAACATCATCTTAAGGGTAAGTGATAGAACATCTAGGATAAAGACAAAGTATAGTCATGATGTCCAGTTCAAAATGTGACCAGACTCATTTATTGAAATATCAATTCAAATTATTCATAATACTATTAAATCAATCATGATTACTCCATGTCAATCCCAAAAAACTGAAGCAAGAACTTTTCCAGCAGATTTTTGGACACGAAACTTCTTAGGTCTTGGAGAACCGGAGTGTCGCCATTCCATCGATTGTTGATTTGTTTCTGGATCGTAGAAATGTACCCAAGTCTCATCCATAGTAACAATTCGGTTTAAGAAGTCTACATCGTTTTCAAATCGAGCACAGATCGAACGCGATGCTACTACCCTTGCACGCTTTTGGTCAACATTCAAACATTTGGGGGATCCATTTTGCAGCAATTTTTCTCATGTCCAAATTGACGTGAAATATATGATGAACGCGTTCGTATGATATATTCAGTGCTTCAGATATCCGTTTTAGCCCAATCGACGGTCTGTTAAAATCATGTTATGAACTGCATCAATATTTTCGGGGACTGATACAGAAACTGGCCTTCCCGATCGGTCACCATCTTCAGTGGAAAATTTACCTCTTTTGCAGTCCAATTTTTCACGGTCGCATACGGAAGACATTAATCACCTAGGGTATTAAGCACATCTTCGTAAATCTGCTTACCTCTTAACCCTTTTCAATACAGGTACTTGATGATGGCTCGATACTTCAATTTTTCAATTTTCACAATTTCGGTGGACATATTTTTGCTATATATCAATACATCCTGGTATCTATCTACCTAAAGTATATTTTGACTTTGACTTTTGACTTGACTTCGAGTTTGACAGTAAAGTGGAACAATTTTTTGAAAATTCTTCATTTTGTGGGGATATTACAGATACTGAAAATTAATTGGAAACACCATTACTCACCACGCAATACCTAACCAAATAATGTTGAATCGGATCTCCATTGTCGTTTGGAACGCCCCACCTCAGCTCGAAGTGATCAGCGTAAGTGCTCAGCGCGATCATGTCATCTCTGTTGCTGCCATTTTCGTCGTTTGTAATGTGCGACTCCACCAAAATTTTGGGTTCCGCCGGTTCCGATCGTCTGGGCATCGTCACCGATTCCAAGTTGCGGTAGGCACCCATTCCTACGTCGTTCTTCGCGGCGACTTGGAAGTGGTACGTCTCTTCGGGGGTGAGATTCTCTAGGATGTAGGGCGCGTCTGCAAGAAACAGAAGTGGAGTGGTGGAAAACTAATGAGGTAATCTAGAAGAATATTTTTGTTGTGTAGAAATAGGACGAACGCCACTGATCTTGGAACTGAAGGTTCTCTTCGGGTTCTGAAAATGTTTCAGAAGACCAGTGCTGATGGATGCCAAAAAAATATAAAAGCGGGAAAAAAATTGAAACCATGAGACCTACTGGAAGAGGAGCAAGATATTTTCCGAACGACGGGAGAAATTATTTGGGGTCGTCAAAACGTAGAAGGGGTTAAAAGTGATATTTCACGGATTTTCGCGATTGGCAAAGAATGTTGACCTCATATCGAAAAGAGTTAAATAGCCAAGTTGTTGATAATCTGCATTTTTATAAGGATCTTGGTTTATCGAATCGTTCACTGCATAGAACTGGAATCCTGGTTTGAAGCCAGATTTTGTTAAACCATCAAAATCGGTGTATTTAGTACTCAACAAAGGGCAGAAACCAAGAACATTGACATAACTGACTGACATAACAATATTAGAACTGGAAGAGTAATCAGAACTCAATTCAAGAAAAATAAACTACCCAAGCACCAAAACTACGTCACAATCACACTCTACGGGCGTTTCGCCAACAAAGTTAGCATCTCCAGGAGCTAAAAGCTTACCAGAAAGCTTACTAGTTTGTTTGAAAGTGGTTGACATTGTTTCACTTTGAGTAAGGTTATTCTGGACTTTCATTGTCTAAAAAAGAACAAAGAAAAATTCAATTATCTGCAATTTTTAATCACGTTTCAACTGTTAAAATCTACAGTCGTTATCAAGTGTATAATGCGACAATCTCAAGGATACTTCTTATATATGCTGTGGATAATTTTGTGTCATTAGCCTAGGGGTAATTTGGCGGTATTCAGGTAAGCTTGTTAATTACAGTGCCAGGTCCCTCCGGTACAGCATTGTTAATTCTTATCGCAATTTCAATTGATCCATGCCTCTAATTAAGGGTTTCCACACATTACGGATTTCTATGCTAGCTTGACTAAAGCCTTTGTTGTTCATAATATATGCACTCTCTTTAAACTTCCTTCTATACCAGCCCTCTTCTTTATGGATGACTTGGCTTCAGTCCATTTTATGTTGTGTTGGGTCGTCCGAACATGATCCGCTATTCCTGACTTTGATGTTTCTCCTCGTTGAGTGTTTCTCTTGTGTTCAGCGAGTCTAACGCTAAGTGGTCTCTTAGTTTCTCCAAAATAAGCTTCGCCGCATTCACAAGGGATGCGGTAGATGCAGTTTTTGGAGTCAATGTCAGCGTTACGTAGTCTGGTCTTTGTGAGATGGCTGCGAATAGTGTTACCTGACCTGAAACATAGTGTCATATGGAACCACGGAGACGAGGACCTTGACGTCTTTTTGGAACATCTCAATAACATCAGAAAGTCCATAAACTTCACGATGGAAAAGGAGACGCAAGACGGTTTACCTTTTCTAGACGTGAAAGTTCAAAAGAACAATGATAAGTGCCAAACATCAGTATACAGAAAGTCGACTCATACCGGACAATACCTGAACTTCGAATCGAACCATCATGGTGCTACAAAGAGAGGGGTTGTTCGATCGCTGGTAGACCGTGCTTACAACCTATGTAACACAGATAAAAGTCTTACCATCGAATTGGACAATATCAAGAAAGATCTGCGACGAAATGGGTACCCCAAAAAACATATAGAAGAGGTTCTAGCCCGAAGGGGGGATAAGAACAAGAAACCAGATGAGCCGACACAAGCCACCCTGTGCGTTCCGTATGTTAGAGGTCTATCGGAAAGAATAAGGCGAACTGGGTCGAAATACAAAATACGGACATGTTTCAAGTCAGGTAACACTATTCGCAGCCATCTCACAAAGACCAGACCACGTAACGCTGACACTGAAGCTTATCTTGGAGAAACTAAGAGACCACTTAGCGTTAGACTCGCTGAACACAAGAGAAACACTCAACGAGGAGAAACATCAAAGTCAGGAATAGCGGATCATGTCTGGACGACCCAACACAACATAAAATAGACTGAAGCCGAAGTCATCCATAAAGAGGGCTGGTATAGAAGGAAGTTTAAAGAGAGTGCATATATTATGAACAACAAAGTCTTTAGTCAAGCTAGCATAGAAATCCGTAATGTGTGGAAACCCTTAATTAGTGGCATGGATCAATTGAAATTGCGATAAGAATTAACAATGCTGTACCGGAGGGACCTGGCACTATAATTAACAAGCTTACCTGAATACCGCCAAATTACCCCTAGGCTAATGACACAAAATTATCCACAGCATGTATAAGAAGTATCCTTGAGATTGTCGCATTATACACTTGATAACGACTGTAGATTTTAACAGTTGAAACGTTGAGATTAAAAATTGCAGAGAATTGAATTTTTCTTTGTTTTTTTTTAGACAATGAAAGTCCAGAATAACCTTACTCAAAGCTTACTAGTGTTCACACCGAAGGTTCCAAAATATTTATTCATTTAATTAATCAGAACTCACTTTCACAAAAATGCTCATGGACGGTAATATCATTGATGATCAAGATATTTTTCAATTGATGAATATCCTAGCTCCTATTAGGGCTCATCGTACTTAAAGATGACATGAAAATAATTTTGAGAAATGGTCACATGAAGAATTTGTATTTTGGTTCAGATTACCAAAAGATATTGTGAAGATTATTGAGAACATGGTTTCTTATGAAATCGCTAATAAAACTAATCGGTGAATACATTGTATAATTTGATATTATCAGGAAATTTTGTGATGATTCTATTACTGAAAATTATTATCTGGTTGACGTAACATACGTACACCAAAGATTTCAATGGCACATTCCAGTACAAGATTTTCCTTTTCGTGGGAACCAGGACATAAAAAAATGATATTTACATATCTATCTTGAACGAATCATCATATCTACCTTGAAAGAAAGATCACTTAGGATGGTTTGCTCATGAATTTCATTCTATTTTAATGTTGAAGGCACCTTTAATGATTTCATTTTCTACCAAGCTTTCAAAACATTACAAGAAAGTAGAAAACTACGAAAGGAAAATAATTTGGTTATACTTATTTGACTTGAATTAGTAAAATCTTCTTCATTTTGATGAAATAGTTCAGATGAACTGCAGAATCTTGGTTTTCATTATCCAGGGTCGAATTTCTGCTGAACAATACAATTGACGCTAATCTAGGATTCGATACCAATCCAAGTTAGACGAATCTTTGGATTTCCCCATGAACTGAACAAACGAATACATTTTGCGGATTTTCTCAACCAGGAACTTGCTACGGTACTTGACAGTATTGATAGATCATTCATTCTCAATAATTGTTGTGGATGAGATAGGTTTTGTAGTATTACTACTAATCAATTTGAGTATTTTTTCTCATATACATGAACAAAAATTTAACAAACAACAGCATTAAATTGTAATTTTGAACCGGTTAGAAACGTGTTTACATACACGAATCACAAATTACAGACGATTGACATGTGAACAGATGTATTGGCATAACCTACATGAATATGAAGGTAATTTATGCAAATGGACAATATCTAAACAAGTAGGTGAAAACTATTCCATTTTATTCCCTTGTCCTATCCAGGTTTAATTTTGGTTGTGCAGTTTTTGGTCCATGTATTGATTCGGGAGACAAAATACGTATGCAAGTAGTTCAAAATAACTGCCTTCGCTCAATACACGGCACAAGAGGTAGAAGGAAAACCAGTTTGCTGATTATGTCAAAACAACAATTATATAGCGCATGTCTCTATTATAGAGTTGTCGTTGAGAAATTTCCTCGATATTTGTCCCAAAAAATATCCCATCGTTCGGATACCATTATATTCGGTATAGAGGAAGACTCATACCACCTTCTCACCAAACAGAATAGTTCAAACGGTTGTTAGTGAGACTCCACATAAAAAATTCCACAATGATGACAGCTTCTTGAAATTCAACAAATAATTTTGTTCTGCCAAGCATAAGGATGTCAAATCTTCAATGATGGAGGATGCAACGTAGATGATGTCATCAACACACGTGATGTAATTTAATATTTTCATAAATCTCATTAGGAATAACTGAAATCGATGGTCCACATGACACAATTGAACGTCTATCCACAACTGAGAGCAAAAAGTCATTGTAGAAAGCAGAAACTTTCTTGGTTTCATTGGACAAAGTACAAACTATTAGCAAACAATGAATCCCACGCAAATTGTTAACTGATTTTCAATCAGAGCAATTATCTGAGTTTCCTGTAAACAACATTCAAAGAGAGCAGTACCCCAGAACTTTATAAAACAATTGAATTGATTCGATCAACAACAAATAACATGAGTTCCTTGGGGACAGCTGAATCCAAACGATATAAAAAAAATTAAGAAGATTTCTCCAATGAAATCCTTTGATCAACTAATATTTTTTTGGAATATCGTCTAGAAAAAGCGTTACAGATTCAATTCAGTATACTTCTAAATAGCGCGACGCTTCGAAAAAAAATATTTTTTCGTCGACCTCTGCAAAAAATTACATTTTACGTACTAATTTCCGGACGAAAAATCGACTATTTTTGAAGGCAAGTACTTTTCGTCCGCAAACACTTTTCGTCCGCAAACTCTTTTCGTCCGCTGTGGTCACTATGATACGGCACGGTACGATAGCGGCGATTGAGTCATTTTCGTAAATCCACGTTTTAATTAATACATAGGCGCCTGTGACAATAACTGTCATTTGCTGTTGTCAAATTGTTTATTTACGAAATCCGCTAGATTTTACGTGTGAATTTAGACCGTGGTGTGAATATTAGTGTTCATAATAATCAAGAATTGATCGAGTCTGCAGTTCGAAGAGTTGGACGTAGCTGAGGCCAGCAAACATGCGAGTACTTACTTTCATAAAGGTATGTAGAGGTCGACGAAAAAATGTAATATGCACCTCGGCGAAAAACTGTCTACTGTCTCGACTGCTTGCTATCCTCGGCTGCGCCTCGGCTATCAATTTGCAGGCTCGACTATAATAGACAGTTTTTCGTCCTTGGTACATAAATAACTATTATGAAATATTGAAGCACTAATGGATTATTAATATATGCAGCGTATATAAAATTTGATTATTCTTCCCAATGCCTTACATGATTCGTTGTTTTTTTTTGAACTATTCCCATATAACCTGTATCAATTCTCTGAGGATAAATACCCATTTTAGTTTTACTCATTTGAAAATTCGCTGAAAACAGTTTGTAATTAAAACAGCAGTACGAGATCATGTTCATATTTCATACATTTATAAGGAACCGCCGATACTTACTGTAACTCCAAGTATGATTCCTAGCAAATTCCCAGGACAGCTCCCTTTCAGGCTTATACTTGATAGTATATGATCTAAGTGGCAGTCCATCGAAATTATTCGCCGGTATAATACTGAACTTGATCGTGGTGGCCGTGACAGACTCTGGCCTAGCTTGAGCCACAGGCGCCGGTACGAACGCTTGCTTCAGTTGAATCTTGATGCTAGCCTGTCCAAGCTTATTCGAAGCGATGCACTCATAGTGCGTGAACAAGCGCTTCTCGTTCTGCGGTTTGATAATCAAAAAAGACGCGGGACCATTGCCGATTTTCTGGAAATTCTGGTTGTTCTGGATCTCGATTCCGCCGTACTTCCAAATAATTGTCGCGTTGGGGATTGCCTCCGGAAGACACGTGAGGTTGCCAGGCTTGTTGTCCCAGCTCCACACGGGAGGCAGGTCCTTCGTCCGCTCGAAAGTGGGGGGAAATTCTATGGCGACGTGGCCGTTCTTGTAGCCTGTTCCTGCTTTGTTATCAGCCGTGCACTCGTACAAGCCATCGTCACTCCTGCTGAGGTTGGAGATGGTCAAGGTGCCGAAGGCTTCGCCCTTTTCGTTGAAAAACTGCTGCTCCGTCGTGATCCTTGTGTCGTCGAGTTGTTGGCCTACTCTGAATGGCTCTCTTTTGCTGAGTTTCCTGAACGTCACTTTGGGTGGGGGCCTTCCGTATGACTTGCACACTAGTTCCGCTTGCCCACCGACCGGAGCAGTGACGTTTATGAGGGAGTATATTTTGGGACGTACCAGCACGTTTATCCTCACGGTGGTTTCTTCTCTGGCGATCGTATTCTCAGCGACGCACTTGTATATCCCGTCATCGCTGAATTCTACTCTGTTCATGATGAGCTCTCCGGTGTTTTCTCTGACGTCGAATCGGTCTGTGATGGATAGATCTTGGCGGTCTTTTAGTTTGATCCACTGGTAGGTCGGCGGTGGTTTACCGGTTGCGGTACATTTTGCTGAGGCGCTTTCGCCCTCTATGATCGTGATCGAGTCGATGGGTTGGATTTTGGGGGGGACTTGAACTTCGACCTGAGAAGATAACGATAGTCAATACTATAGTTTGCGATTACTTCACTGTCTACAACTTTGCCAACGGAAACTGATATTTCCTTGCGGTAAAATGTAACTTTGATAAAATAGATTGTATTCAGTATATTATATATAAGTATATATAGTGTATCATTAGTCACCGAAAATTATGATCATGGTGTCATTCGATTCGTATTGTCACGTAGAAAGGTCAAGGAAAAGTCTCAAAGGGGCCGAAAAAAATTATGAACAAAGAAAAAGTTTCGACTCCCGGAACTGTACCTCCAATATTTATAATTTTTACAGAGTCCTGAAAATAGAGACAAAAACGGGTAGTCTGGCTTCTGCGCGCATTGCGTCACTCTGACACAAGAACAACAAAAATTATTGTAACATATTGAATATGAATATTAAGGAATAAAAAAATGTATCCCAATTTCTCAATAAATTATGCATTTGTTAATTAACAAATTTTTCTAAAGTGAATGTTAACATAATAACCCCAAAAATAATTATTGAACTAAAACCCTAGGATTTTTTTCACTGAGTGAAATTATTCTTAATAGGCTTACAGCTTACCGCTGCAAAAATTGTAAAATTTTCATTTTCCACTTTTTCGTTAACAAAAATTTTTAAAAAATTAAAAAGAAAATAATATTTTTTTATAAAATTTATTTAAAGCTACAGAATTTTTTTAAAAATTTTTCACCACCATTGTTCAAAAAATTATTTATGGGCAAATGAAAATTATGATTTTTGTAGAAAAAACCGATTCCTCACAAAATTTATTTATTGCTTAAAATATTTATTCATCTTTTTTAAATTTATTAATTGATGTATCCCAATAGTACATGAATTTTGTTATATCTTAATATTCGTATTTAATATATTAAAATATTTTTTTGTTGTGTGTCAGCGGGAAGCCAGACTACCCATTTTTGGCTCTATTTTCAGTGCCCTGTAAAAATTATAAATATTGATGGTTCAGTTTCGGGAGCCGAAATTTTTTTTCAGCTAATTTGCTGATCTTTCAGTCAACATTTCAAATATCTTCGATATATTTCGAGATATTAAAAAAAAAGCACCACTTTTTATTAACTTAATTTCTTATAACTTTTGCATTTTTTTGCCCCTTTTGAGACCTCTCCCTAAACTTTCTACTTACATTCAATTCAATTTATTTTCTCAAGAAACATACTGTTTATAAGAGGGAAAAAAATCACATAATGCAAATAAAATGAAGGTAAATACAACATTGAGAATAAATTGATGAATAAAATCATTAAATCAGAATTAGAATGGATTCAATGGAGTAAGTACTTCTTTAGATTATTTTTAAATCCCAATTTACCATATGTTTTTAAACAATTTGGAAATTCATTGTAAAATTTCACACCATCAAAATAAATTGATTTCTTTCCAATATTTGTTTTAATTTTGTTAACATATAAATTTTGGGCTTGTCGGGTCAGGGGATTGTGTTGATCATTATTAATTTTGAAAATTAAAGTGGAATGTTTCATGTTATTCTTAACAAGATGAATGAATGTGCAAATTTTCAATTTGTATAGGGAATGTATATCCAGTAGCTTTCTTGGTTTGTACAAGTTAACAGTTGGTTCTTGGTAATCAAGTTTAAAAATACATTTAATAATTTTATTTTGTAATGATTTCAAAGGTTTAAGCAAATCGAATGACACCATGATCATAATTTTCGGTGACCATGAAAAAGTAAAAAAATGGTACATGTTGGCTAGGGTTTCGAAAAATAAAACTCAACATAACCCACCTTGATGTTTCTCGTTTTGAATTGACCAGTTGACAACTCTATAGCGGTACATTTATACACTCCATCATCAGCTTCTGTAACATTCTTGATGAGCAATCTGTCAGGACCAACTACGAATTTTTCATTTGTTATTATCGCTTGTTCGTTTTTGTTCCAATCTATGAGAGGTGCAGGATTTCCTTTCACCTTACATATCACCTCGAAGTCTTTTCCCACGATTGGGTACTGGTTTTCTGGAGCTTCGACGAAGCTGATATCAACTGTTGAATTGAAGAAAATTATGTCTGGTTTCATGACACACATAACGGATTATTACAATGATATTTTTGACAGATCAGTTATCGTAGTAAAAACCATCAACCATTATTTATACATTGCGGCTTTTTATAGCCCCCCCCCCCCTCCTTCAACATTTGACATGGAATGGAAAAGATAATTCAATTTTCTTTTCAACCATTTGAATTTTTTTGGATTCGGATAGGGTGTGTACGGGCATAGTCAAAAAATAATTTTTTCCGGATTTTTTTTTTAGCACTATTCCAGAACCAATATATTTTGGTAAAACATCATGGTTTCAGTCTATGGTAACCAATGAAAACGTGTTTTATTTCCTGATGACTCTCTGAGTTTGAAATATGAATTTGTAAAAATTTTAATTATAACCCTACACTGAAAAACTTTTACATGTCGTTTTTTTAACAAAATAAATTATTGATTGTTACTGTTCGTTGAAAAAAAGGTACTTTGCTTTGCTAATTTCTCAATGTTACCCTTCATTCGGATACAGGATGCGTTTTTAAAAGATTATTTATATTTAAAAATACAAATCTCAGAAACATATAAAGTTGACAAAACTTTCATATATAATAGTCAAGATTTCCAGAATAGTATGAATAAAATTAGATTTAAATAGAGAATTGAACACTTTTTGGGATATTCAATAAAAACATTGTGAATGACCTGAAAAAAATGTAACGCACCTTGTATCTAAATGAAAGATAATATTGAACAATTCTATTCATCAAAAAGCTACCTTATCTTTCACCAAAAGTAGCAACTAACTTTTTTTTAAAAAAAACGACCTGTCAATTGTTTTCAATGTAGGGGTATAACTCAAAATTTCGGTTTTTATCGTTTGAAGTAGACTGAAACTATGATATCTTACCAAAATATAAGTTGTTGGTTCTGGAATAGTGCTAGAAAAAAATTCACGAAAAATATTTTTTTGACTGTGCCCTGTATACAGTGTGTCCCACTTAACATGCTCACCATGGGTATCTTTTTAATGGTAAGAGATACGAGGTCGGTTAAATGACACCAAATGTGGAGTTTATCAAGGCCAACTATAATGTGAAAAAATATTTAGATAAAATCTATTCGTCTTTGTTTTATACACAAATAACAGATTTTGATCATTTTCATGTCTCTTGCACGTGAATTTTAACCCACTTCTGGCGGTCCTAATGACTTGAAATTTGGCAGATGTTCATAATTCCGGTGACAATGCACTATGGAATTTTTATTGAAATAAAAAATAAAAAATGGCGGCTCCTCCAATATGGCGGACGAGATTTGTAATTATGGTTCAATTCCATTCAAAATTGGTATGTGGAGGTTTTTGAGGTTGGAGATCATGATTTTTCTGTTAAAATTTATAAATTCAAGATGGCGACTTCAAAATGGCGGACGAGATTTGTGATTATGGTCCAATTCCATTCAAAATTGGTATGTGGAGGTTTTTGAGGTTGGAGATCATGATTTTTCTGTTAAAATTTATAAATTCAATATGGCGACTTCAAAATAGTTCTTGTTTTTGTATAAATGACGATAACTCCGTTGTTATCAACAAAAAGCTATTACTGTGACATATCATCTGCAAGAGAAGAAAAAGTTATTCATAACTAAGTCATAGTGAGCTATGACCTACATTTGAAAAATAAAAGTTGGTGCTGATATCTCAAATTCTAGAAGAGTTGGTATGAATTTCATATTTTTTTCGAAATCTCATTAAAAAACTGCCATAAGAATGTGAAATTCCTATTCAAATATTTTCATAAATAAAGAAGTTACGGACGAGAAATGAAAATGATCAAAATCTGTTTTTTGCGTATAAAACAAAAACGAATAGATTTTATCAAAATATTTTTTCACATTATAGTTGGCCTTGATAAACTCCGCATTAGGTGTCATTTAATAAATCTCGTATCTCTCACCATTGAAAAGATACCCATGGTGAGCATGGTAAGTGGGACACACTGTATACCCTAATGTACTAGCATCAGTTAGATTATAATTGAACATATCAGCGAGTTCTGATAGATATATTTAGATCCTTGATTTGTCTGGATTTATGGCAGAGCTTCTACAAATATATTGCGCAATTGAGTATCTTCCATGACCAAGATCAGATTTTACCATGTTTCAGTTTTGGAAAAACAAGAAAATTGAGATTGGAGTGTTTCCTGAATCGATTCTCTTGCTCAACGTTCGAAAACCCCGTCGAATAATGTAGTTATAATAAAACTACATGACAAGCAGGGTTGGAAAAAAGCATGATTTCAAAAAAAAATCGAATAAAACACGACGTTTTGAAAAAATCCTAATCACAATTTTTCACATATTTTCACATAAAACGTACTGATGTAAAAGGTTAATTAACAGCGGCTTTTTAATATACTTATGTAGCCAACAAAAATAAAAGGAGTAAAATCATAAAAAAATAACATATTTTTATCAATTAAGACATACAAATCAATTCAACAATTGTTTGGGGCGATAGCTTCTTCAGCCTGCTCTGGAAAGAGTGTTTTCCACCTTTGGAATTGTTCATAGTAAATTGAGAAACCGGCTGGGATTCGAAAAGGCTGGCAAGCTAGTTTTTTTGTTTAAGTATTATAATAATAATGTTGATTCCTCAGATGTAAAAGACCATAGTCTTCAAAATATAATTGTCTGATTTTATGTTGATTTTTATGAAAGAAAATAAAATTAAACACATTTGATTGAATCACTGATATTTATTGAGAAACATCAACTGTATAACAGAACTGTATAATAGATCTTTTACTGGACCAAATGGAACTGTTTGAGGGAATGTAAATTCTTCGCGAAATGTTGTTATGAAATAAGTGATTATGCAGCATTGGGTGACAAAAGACATAACATATTCAAGTTCCTAGTCCTGTGATATGACAATAAATAGTAGTACAGAGGACGCAGGCGTCTAGATATTAAATGAATATCTCACACTGCATTCAGATGCTGGAGGAACGATTGTTCACAGATTTGCGATAATATTCGGTAGGTATTGTTTTTATTATATCTTTTTTTGTGAATAACAACAAATGATATATTTTACTTCGATGTATTAAGGTTAGACATGTTGATACATACTGTAAGTATTCAACTCCACTGAAGCACTCAGGGGTTCGGTATTAGCGTAGAAAGCACGGCACGTATATTTTCCACCTTGATTTTCCGTCAAGCTGGAAAATATGAGGACTGCTCCTGGTTCACCAGCTAACATCTGAAAAAAAAAAATTAAATTTATCTGCAAAATTATGTTTCTATTCAATGAAGTGAGAATAGATTTTATCGCAAATCGTGAATATGAAAATTAGGAAATGAAAAAATTCAGGCATCTACTGGATAGGTGAATGAACAATAGTCCGCTGTCAAAACATTTTTATTGCTATTTTTCTATTAATTAGGCATTAGTTAATTAACAATCTTGGTCAACTTAAACGTGGACATTGAAAGTGCAATAATTGTTGAATAACAAATTTGAGATTTTTTCACTTTATTTGGAGATATTTTTTAAAGATCTCAGATTCCCGTTGGAAAAATAAAAAAATATGTTTTTCACTTTGTTATCAACAATTTACTCAGATTAAAAATTAAAATGTTGATTATTCCCTGAAATTTTTTTTTATATTACTATTGATCCAGTTTTTTATGATCAGAAGCCAGATGAAACTGATTCTTAATATTTTTCATTTCAACATTGTTATACAACAATTTCGAAATTTATAAGATAATTGATTTTTTTTTGGAAACGAAATCTTTGATGCAATTTATGATTTGGAAAAATCGTTCTAATAAAAAATGAATTGCTCGAAAACATTTGTTGATTAACAATTTTTTTCTACCACCTGTAATATTTGATTTTTTACATATTTACATAATAAAACAAAAACAACCTTGTGTTACTTTTTGATAAAAATAATTTATTTATATTTTTCAATTGTTAATTAACAAATCCGTTTTCAAGCAATAAACAATTTTTTTTTAAGTTACGATTATTTTATAAATCATAATGTGCATCAGAGGTTGTTTCCAAAAAAAAATAATTATCTTATAACCAACGCATTTGTTTATAACGATTTTGTAAACAATAGGAATTAAAAAATTTCAAGAATAATTTCAATATGGCTTCTGATCATCAAAAATCGGATCAATAAAAATATTTTAAAAAAATTCAATGATTAATCAAGTTATTTAAATTCTAACCTGAGTAAATTGTTGATAACGTGAAATAGTAATTTATGCAACAAGTGCAAAAAGTGAATGTTATTGCACTCGACGTGAAATTGTCCGACGAAAAATTATTTTGTAAAATTTTTTTAGTGAATAAACATTATTATTATTATTATTATTATTATTATTAGGCCGTTAGGCCGAGTTGGACAACACGTCGAGTGCAATAAACAATTTTTGCACGAGTTGCATACAACATTTTTTCTACGTTCATGCAAAAAGCAAAAAATGATTTATTGAGGTGCGGCACTAGGTGTAGGAAAATGAAAAGCGCAACTTGAATACTTTATTATTAATATCGATTTGCATTGAAACAGGAACTAATACGTTACGAACAATTTAACTCAAACTTTATTTTTACCCTCAATGTTGAAAGTGAATGAACAATTGGTGCAATTTTCAATATGAATATTTCGTAGTGAAGTACCTATTGCCAATCTCACAGAATATCTGCTAAATATGTAGTAGGTTTAAACGTTTATGTTTGTCATGATGACAGCACGTTGAAGTAGAATGACAGATGAGTGCAATAAAAACTTTATTGCACTAATGCAATAAAGAACTTTTTCCACTGAATATAGTTCAATAAAGTTTTGCTTTTTGCATGAATGTAGAAAAAATGTATTATGATATCATTGTATTATCAAAAACAGAATATTGAATATAAAGTATTAAGTATAGAACGACTAGAATGCATATGCAAGATACTCCTCTAAATTATAGAAGCATTTCCAAATCAGAAGTATTTTAACTGATTTTCGAAAATTCTTCAAGTCGCTAATGTCTCTGATTTGATTAGGCAAATGATTGTAAATTTGCTTGCTTCTGTAAATCAAAGACTGTTTTGTGAGAGTTGAAGTGGGAAGAAGGAGGGTGAGTTTTTTTTCGTGACGTGTAAATCGCTTCGTGTTTGAGTGAATGAATTTCTCCCTGTATTTGTGCATCAAGCAAGCTGTCTCTAAAATGAAAATTTCATAAAGCGTCAATATTTTTTCACTGACGAAAATTGGCCTGCACGATTCACGCATCTTCAATTTGAAGATAAATTTTAAAGCTCGTTTCTGGAGGACGAAAGTACTTTGGAATAAAACTTGACTGCAAGAACCCCAGAATGGAATTGCATACCGTAGGTGGGACTCAATGAATGAGTAGTATGCAGTTAAGGAAGGTGCCATTCCGAGTTCGCGAGATATAATATTGACAACGTAACAACCAGAGGACAACTTTTTTTTAGAGCAGTTATATGAGCTTCGAACTTCATATTGTGGTCAATTTGTACCCAAGAAATTTTGTTTCGGACTTGCTTTTAATTACTTGAGAAACTAAAGGTACTTGTTCTAGATCCATCTTAAAAGTGACCAGATTTGTTTTTGTAACATTTAATGACAGCAGGTTAGCCTCACACCACTTTTTGATTTTTCTGCATCAACAGGAATAGTTCGAACCAGAGCATCATGGCCTTCATTATGCCAGAGAGTCGTGGTATCATCAGCAAACAATGTAAGATGTCCGGAAATATCTAGGTTGGCCATATCGTTAATGTAGAGCAGAAATAGAATAGGGCCCAAAACTGAACCCTGGGGAACTCCACGTACAATTTTTTTCCTGTCAGAACTAACATTGTTTAATAGTACTGGTAAGATCTGATCCAGTCTAGAGATGTGCCGCGAAATCCGTAATGTGTGAGCTTTTTTAAGAGTACTCCATGACTTACACAGTCAAAGATCAAGAAATATTGCTGCAGCCGACTCTTTTTCGTTTAGGCTTATATACACCCTTTCAAGAAAATCAAAGATTACATCATTCGTACTTTTTTGTTTTGGAAACCAAACTGTTCAGCTGCCAATATATTATGTCTCTGCAAGAAACCCATAATCCGACGTTTTACTAGTTTCTCAATACTTTACGATTTTTTTTATTGCTACCCTATGAAATCATAAATACTCACAAAAATTTAATGATGCGTATGAAAAATAATATAACAAATTTTATCAAATGGGTAGAAAAGGTAATCAGATATAAATGAACGAGTTGTGCTGTCTTGTATTTGTTAGTAATATTTCATTTGACGTTACAAGGTACTCTTGTCAAATAAAGAATCAAGAAATTGTCATTCAGACTTCACGTTTCTCGAGTTATTGATGTTGCCAAGGTAACTTTAAAAAACGCGTGTTTTTGAAAGTTCGATTTAAACAGGCTGAGGCGTGCTTGAAATAGGTAAAATGGGGTACCAATAAAAAAAAATATTTTTTATTTCATTCGTCCAACGGAAATCTCTTCTGATAGCTTTAAAAAATTCAATAATTATTGCACTTGCAATGTTCATGTTCAAGTAGTTAATTAACTAATGCCTCATTAATAGAACAATCACGATAACAATTTTTACTGCGGATTACTGTTCATTCATCTATCCAGTAGATGCTAAAAATTTTAGCTTGGAAAATTTATTTTGTAAAAAACATTCTGGAAACGATTGCTCAAGTAATTCTCAATCAGATCACGTCCGTAGTTGAACCCTGTCATTTCATCAAGACAAATAAGTGGAAATATTTGAATTGTTATTGAAGGAAAGTGGATGCATTCTCTGAGAAAACAGGATGGAAGGACCAATTTCAGCTTACCTGTACGTAAACAGAATTCGCTCTATTGGAACTGTCTATTTTTCTGTCTCGGGGATCCCTCCATTCCAGTTGTGTCACCAGGCCGGGATCTTGCACATTCGGCCTACATGTCAATGCCAAACTGCCACCAACTTCTTTGGTTACCACCTTCTGATTGGGCTGAATTTCCAGGCTGGGTTGTTGAGCACATGAAACTGAAACAGGATTAACAGAAATAGAAGAGATCCGAATTGAAATATATTTAACGGTTTTTACATTAACCAAACTTGTGTTGTCTAGTTCTAATTTGTTATTGAAAAGAAGTAGGTTGGAATAAGAATTGAATATTTGTTCATTGTTTAGTTAATTTACAGTGTTTCTTCCGCCTACCTTGTATTAACATTTTCTTTTGATTCTCAATCTAGATAGGGGAAAAATTTGCTCAAAACTATATTATTGGATGGTTAGATATCTTTCACTATTTTTACGGATTTTTTCGATTTTGTTTTCGCAAGTTTTCGCATCTTTTTTGAAAAGAGGACAGGGAGCGAGTTCACCGGCAGTCATATTTATTGTCGTTAATTTCCATTTATGAAACCGTTGGAAACTTTTTCGAATTTCAACGAGTTCTCTTTCTAGCTTTCGAAGGGGGAAGAGAGTAGGGATCGACCGATACCGATATTTATATCGGTCTATCGGTGATATCGGCCTCATTGGCCGATTATCGTATCGGCCGATATCAAAAACCGATAGACCGATATATTTTTTTATTGGGAAAAAATTCAATTTGAAAAATGAATGAAAAAACTACACTTCCATCAAAAATACATCTTTATTGCCAATAAAAAGTATGTATCGTAAAATCAACTAAATTCTTTGACTAGTAATTAAAAATTAATAAAATAAAACCCTATGCGGATTGCAACTATAAGTTAAAATTATTTCACCTTACTAAAATACAAAAATATCTGATTAATACTGATAATTTAGTTTTGGTAGGTTGTGATGCAAAAACAGTAAGCTTTCTGCCCTATCAGGAGTTAGCCTGCTACGTTTTGCATCATAAATATTACCAGCTTCAGCGGAAACTTGTTCGCTGGGGACACTTCCAGCTGGTGTAGACAGGTATATGGCAGCCTGCGGAAAAAGATTGGGAAATCTTAATTTATTGTCGTTCCACCACTGAACGGGATTTTCATTTCAGGAAATTATTGGATGACTTTGATTTAATATAATTTCATCATCCAGTACCTCAACAAAAGCAGACCTTTGTTTTCGTTTTCGCTTCGAACTTCCTGATGTGCCTTCACCAGCAAAATGTTCGTAAGATTCCCAAAATAAATCACGCACAGTCTTTGATGCACCTGAATCCCTTTCCATAGCTAGCAATTTTACTAGTGGCATATTGTCCTCCCCATCACTTTTACCATCCGTAATAGTTTCGATTATGCCGCTGCCTCCCTCTTGAGCAGTAATTTTTCTTTTTAATATTTCATAGATTGGTCCGCCTTCATTGTCAAAAAAACTGTTCTTGAAACGTGGATCCAACAACGTGGCCAGCGTAAAACTTTCTTCAGTAAAAATATGGTTGAATCGTTTTTCCAAGTTTTTTTGTAGATCACTCCTCAATGTGTCTACACCAGAAAATATGGCACTTTTTGAACGGTTGCTCAAGTACGAATCTAATGGTTTAACTAGGGGTATCACCTCTGATATGCAACACTCCCTGTTACTTGAGAGTTTAGTTATTTCCTCAAAGGGTTGTAAAAGTATGATAAGCTTTTGAACCAAATCCCATTGGTGGAATGTTAGGTCTGTAAAATCTGGATTATCCAAGATATAAATACTGATAACATTTTTTTGTTCTAGTAATCGTTCCAGCATGTAATAGGTTGAGTTCCATCTGGTTTGTATATCTTGGATAAGTTTTTTTGTTGGGACATTCATTTGTTCTTGTAGCTTTTTGAGTTTATCACAAGCAGTTGCAGAGTGATTGAAATGAGTCACAATTCTCCTTGCTTTGGCAATGACATCTATTACTGCCCTCTGGCAATCAATGTCTTTTATTGTTAATTGTGAAGTGTGAACAAAACAACCCTGTTATTTCATTATAGCGCCGACGATCCCTTTTTTCATATTGGAGGCGTTATTTGCCAACAAGAGGTGAATTTGGCTTTTTTTCAATTTCCATTGGTCTAATAGATCTTGAAGCATCTCAGATATGGTGTCACCTGTATTGGTTCCTGGAAAACCTCTACAAGCTAAAACAAATGACTCTCGGTGACTAGATACAGTTTTATTCCAAAAATGAGCCGTCAATGATATAAAAGAAGATATAATTGTTGTGTTGACAAGTCCATATATCTGATTTTTCCGATCATCTGATCATCTGTTATTTTCTGTACACGAGATTTGCACTTTTGAAAAATGTCTGGCACTACAGTTTCACGGAAATATTTGTATGATGGTATGGAATATAAAGGAAATCCTTCTATTAATAAGCGTGTAAAACCAGTATCCGAACAAATGGAAAATAGTTGATTGTCGGTATTTCACCAATTAATTTATGAATTTCCTTAGCCTTTTCTGAATTTATATCCCATTGTCGAATTATGGACGTACATGTTTTTACGGTTTCAGCTATGTTAGTACAACTGTACGAACAACGATGGAAAGAAATGAACGGCCGATAGACCGATATATCGGTATATCGGTATTTGAAATATCGGTATCGGCCGATTATCGGTATCGGCTAAAATTTCTGTATCGGTCGATCCCTAGAAGAGAGGTAAATTTTTTCGAAACCGTATTATTGATAGTCAGATAATTTTCACTATTTTCACAGATTTTTTCGATTTCTATTCCACGAGTTTTCCTAATTTTTTTCGTGACAGGAAAGGGGAGCGTGCCCCCGATCAATTTTTTTCCATCATCATTTTCCGTCTTCGACATTAATGTATTGTCATCGGAAATGAATAAACAGGTAAAATTTCATAGGATAAGAGAAAGTGGTTCTAATTCAGCTTGCGGTTGAGTGTAAGACGGGTGAGAGCTAACTTTGCCTTTTGATATTTTTTGTAAGCTGTCATACTATCAATAGAAGCAATTATTATTATTATAAGATTTGTACCCATATAACACGCAGAGCAAGTTGAATAAAAGCTTTCAAAATAGTGCGTCAAATTAAAGAGGCTCAAAGTTTATATGCAAAGTGAAACGCCCATAAAGCATTATCATCAAAACTTGATTATAATCAGGAAACATGATGTTTCTATATTGCCATATCATCACAATAGTCTTGGAATGCTCATATAATTGTTAGATACGAACCAATGTAACAGCGAGGGAACTGGCAAAATAGTATATTGTACAATGTATTGTATGTATATGTGACAGCGAAGTGGTCGAGGTGTTAGAGCGTTTGGTTCCACCCAGACGGTCCGGGTTTGATCCCCGGTCGTGTGTCACTGAGCTGAAGTGGTTCGGATTCCACTTTTATTTAAACTGTAGGTCCCGGATCTCCCTTGCTCGCACAAGCTTTGTTTTTGAGGGGTTTTCTCTGAAAACCTGGGAGTTTCGTAAAAAACAAATTTTAAATTAAAAAAATAATATGTATATTGTACTCGCTACGCTCGTACTACAAAATTTCATATACCTACTCGTGGGAAATGTATGTCATTTCATGCTCATTGTATACTGTACTTTTTCTACGACCATCTGAATCATTAACAAATCTGTAATATTTTTAATAATTCCTTTTTATCATAAACTCTCCTGCCGTCATATTCACATGGTTTAGATAATTTTTTCTTTCTTCACCCGTTGAATGAAACATCTATTTTTTCTTTTTGTACACGTACCTACCTACGTCGTGAAACAAATAACATTCAAATTTTCAAATTTTGACTACTTGGAAATAAAAAAAACTTTATCGATTTCATAAAATGAAAAAAAGTGTGGCTGCGTGGATTTGAACCCTCGCTCCCACCATCCAAAGTCCACGTGTCATCTGAATCAACACTCGTCGTTACTAGAGCACATAATGATTTGTTCAAATTAACTGCTATATAGAAAGTATCTGTCAACTATTCAAAAATATGGAATCCATTGTAATCAATATTTTTCAATTGAATTTTGTAATTATCTACTGATGTGAAATGTCAAATTATTAGACAGACGTAAACAAACTTGATTCGATATTATTTATGTTCATAAAATTCGTTAATACCTACCTATAATGACAGTCTAGTAGTTCATGAAAGTCGTAGGAAATGATTATTTCGATACAGCTAGCCCGTGGGAAATGAAAATCGGTGTTACAACGTGGTAGGTTTCTTAATCGAAGACGCAATTGAAATGTTCATATTTCTTAATGGTCGTAGAAAAACAATATTTTTCAATTTAGTGCCATCTAGGGCAGAGAAAAAGAGAAATTTTTATTGTTTGTTTTGCAACTGTTGAATGTTTTATCTTTTGAAGTTTTCAGTTTTCGTCGTATTGTGACTTCCGAGAACAATTTGACGCAAAATAGTGTGTTTTTGAAAAATGATTAAACAATGCGTAAAACATTACTTTACGCACTGTGAGAGGTGCGTGAAACCTTAGTTTAGGCACTGTGGTAGAGAAATAACTATTTCGTTCGAGGAACTGGAGATCTCCAAAGAACTCACCAAAAATCAGCTGTTTCAATACGTAAGTAAACCTGGACAGAGATTTCCTTCCCCTCCATCAGAGGATTAAATATAATTAATTTAACGTTGGTAACACTTCCTAATTAATATTTACTAGACCACTCTTCAAGTTGGTACTGGTATTTTCACTTTGACATTTGACTTGACACATTCTGTCTTGTCCTCACCGCTTTTACCACCGACTTAACCTTTAAACTAGACTGCTAGTACTCATATGCCCACCACTCGAAAAACTCATCCAATTGAACATCCTGAAATCGTGTCGGCGCAATGCGCAAGAGCCACCAAAGAATTGATATTTGACAATCTGGGGTGCCATTTATTAGGTCATTGGCGTTGCCTTGAGTAAATAGATATTGTTAAAATGAAGTGTTTTAGACTTTGGTGCAAAAATCCCTAATTTTCAACGACCGAAATGTGCCTTGTTGAATATGGATGTACAGTTAATTTTTCCTGAAGTACGCCAATGTGATTCTGACAGATAACAGACACAACGCGCATGTTCTATGGCCACCAGTCAATTTCGTAATTGGATCAATTTCAATAATATGGTATTGGCAGTCTAGTTTAAAGGTTAAGTCGGTGGCTTTTACAAAAACCACATGGTCTGAGTTCTAACATGCTTTTCGTTAGTTCTTATATATGATATTGTAATTTTAAACAATGTTTTTTACATATTTCGAAACTTCCTGTTGCCTGACATGTAAGTACTCACGTAATTTAATTTTCCAAATTTCATAACCTCTTTTTTTAAATTCAATTCGGTTCTCTCAACTGAGTATATACTTTCAGGAAGCACTGAAGATGACGAAAGTCGAAATCGCTTTGCAATAAAGAGAATTTATACACTTCTGTACAAAATTTCGCTTGATTTATTTCACATTATTCGAAAAAGTTCAACCCTTAGTAAGAAACCAGGTGATAGTTCACGTAAACATAGGTAGAAGCTCCATTAAATGCGAAAATAACCTAATGAATTCGTGAAATTGTGAATAGTCCCTTACTGCCCTTACAATAGGGGGCGAAACGTACTAAGTAATACGTATAATGGCCCCATAAACAACAATTACCCAGAGACGCAGAGACACATGGGGCAAAGTTGTTCGTCCTGAATGGAGCGTTTATATGCCCAATGCGTCCAAAAAGTTGCCAGTACAATACCTGAAAATGTGCGGGAATTTAGATTTATAATGTGTCTGTTCTCGAATATATCATTTGTTCTCTTCTCTTTTTTTATGTGAACCCGGAAAAAATTACATTCACATACAATACACTTGCATCAAATCGTAATAGATAAGGAAATACACAGCGTGTTCAATTTTAATAATTGTAGGACCGCCTAAGAAATTTATTTTATCTACGACCGTGCGTTTTTATCCACTTTCCCGCACTCATTTTAGTTTAGAAAATGTCACTTTCCCGCACTAGTGCGGGTAAACTCGCTTTCCCGCACTAGTGCGGGAAAGTAAAATATGTCAATTTATCGTTATTAAATGTACATTTCATTGTTGCTGAGAGTTATTTGGAGGACACCGTAGAACAGAAGAAAACCATCTCTAATAAAATTCTTTCATGTACTGGCAACTTGCAACCGATGCCGTCTCCGTCATCGTCATGCACTTTGCAATCTACGAGTGTTACTCTTAACAGCCAGTTACCACCAACTAACTACTCTGGACCGACTATTCTGACGCATTTGCAGAATGCAAGAATTTGTGTTTTCTACATTAATATTAATAATAATTAGTGGATTTTCATGGAATGTTTTGTATGTTGAAATAAAATATGTATTTTCAATGTGCTTTTTGAATATTTATGCGGTCGTAGAAAAAATAATGTTCCTAATTCATGCGTAAAGTGTCTTTCCCGCCCTTGACTGTTAGCTGTATCGAAATATTTCATTTCCTACGACTTTCATGAACTGCTAGACTGTCATTATAGGTAGGTATTAACGAATTTTATGAACATAAATAATATCGAATCAAGTTTGCGTCTGTCTAATAATTTGACATTTCACATCAGTAGATAATTACAAAATTCGATTGAAAAAATTAAGTTACTAAAAATAATTAGCGATAGAGGATGAATAATCAAATTAATAAATTTATATCAAAAGCTCCTGATAATGCCTATCTTCTGACAAAGGTATGATTTTCTTTTCATAAAACCGGAATTATTTCAATAAAAAGATTGGTTACAATCGGATTCTATATTTTTGAATAGTTGACAGATACTATCTATATAGCAGTTAATTTGAACAAATTATTATGTGCTCTAGTAACGAGGAGCGTTGATTCAGATGACACATGGACTTTGGATGATGAGAGCGAGGGTTCAAATCCACGCAGCCACATTTTTTTTTTCATTTTATGAAATCGATTAGTGTTTGATTTTTTCTGCATAAAGTTTTTTTATTTCCAAGTTGTCAAAATTTGAAAATTTTGAATGTTATTTGTTTCACGACGTAGGTGATGTCACGTTACCGAAAACAAAAAGCTCATTGGGTAACATAATATCAAAAAAGCTACACCAATTGCTTTCATTTTTAACCCCAAAATTACAATTATCTACTACTGTCGGGTTCCGAGAGTTTAGCGTTGCGCATGAGAAATATCGGTAGCTATAGCTATCTCCGACTTTGTATTCACACCAAAAGTTCTAAATATTCATACATGCGGTTATTTATGTCTTTCTATCAAAATGAATTTGATCCATTCCACACGTATATGGAAACATTATTGTGCTATTTAGTGCTATGTATAATATAACTGGTGGTCGGCTGGTAGTGCGTTCGCCTCGCATGCGTGGGGTCGTGGGTTCGATCCACCGATTCACCGGTCTCGTGCATGGCATCACACGTTAATAGGTAAGAGCTGCGTCTTCCCTAGCTCACACAAGTCTTTCGAAGACTTCTGAGGGTTGCGCGTAGGGGTGCAATCGGTTGACGGAAATAACAATATATCGATAATTATTAGATAACTGAAAAGTGCACAAATAGAAATGATTGTATAATTTCTGTTTCTTATTGTTAGTCAAATGGGGACAGCAACAATTAGTACCGGTTCATTAGTGATAATTCATAATTGTATAACTCCACAAGATTTATTTTTTACAGTGTTGGGCGACACGACAACTTTTGGAAAACATGTTGGTTGAATTCGTAGTAGCAATGAACCATTTCAAAAAGAAAAATTAGATGTTTCATTCAACGGGTGAAGAAAGAAAAACTTATCTAAACCATGTAAAAACGACGGCAGGAGAGTTTTTATGATAAAAAAGATTATTAAAAATATAACAGATTTGTTAATGATTCAGATGGTCGTAGAAAAAGTATAGTGTACAATGAGCATGAAATGACCCATTTTGTAGTACTCACAACGCTCGTACTACAAAATTTCATATA
Source organism: Chrysolina oricalcia (assembly GCA_944452925.2). NCBI lineage: Eukaryota > Metazoa > Arthropoda > Insecta > Coleoptera > Chrysomelidae > Chrysolina > Chrysolina oricalcia. The sequence goes on from OX101819.2 coordinate 65,732,203, forward strand.
CCTACTCGTGGGAAATGTATGTCATTTCATGCTCATTGTACAATATACTATTTCATTATACCTATCTGAAAACACCATATAAGTAATTTTAATATTTGGCATATTCCGTGCCTGCCGAAGAGATGACTTGATTCATCTGACTTTGAAAGACGTGGAAGATAATGGCCGGTGATTTGATAGTATTCCTTCGAGTTTGGCAAAAGTCACAAACCAAGAAGATTCACAATTACAAAGGAATAAGGCTTCGAAAATTAAATGTAGTCTTGGTCTTGATGTTTCAAGGCCAAGACGAGACTGCCTCAGTCTTGGTCTTGATAGTCTTGGTCTTGGATCAAAATGCGTCTGGAAATTTGAATTATTCAACGATTTTCAATAAATAAATATGTTATCTACTTTCTTTGTGGTATTTTTAAATAAAAATATAACCCATATACAGCTGCGGTAATAGGATGTCGAAAATTGCAAAATCTTACTTTACGCCTGCCATTATTTCAAAAACAGTTGAAGATAGGCATAGAATATCAATAAAATACGAGGGGAAAACCGCTGAGAAAATTGTGTACCCAAGTAAATCCCAAGTAATTCCCCGAACAAATACCAAATATTTCTTCAATACCCAAGGAATAAAATCAATAAAAATCCGAACTTTCGATTTTTTTGTTTTTTGTCAAGTATTATTTTGAAGACATATTTTTTCATTTCTTTAATATTCCACAATCTTGAAACCAATGTTCTCTGTTATCAGCAAAATCCCGATTTTAGGGGTTGAGAACCTTTTATTGTCCTTTTTGCACGAAATGATTCCTGTAATACTCAAGTATTACTAGAGTAATACCTCTAATTCCTGACTAAAGTCGATTAATTTTCCAGTAATACCACTAATTCCCGAGTAAGTAATACCCACTAATGCCCAATGATTTCCCACTAATACCCAGGTAATACCACTAATACCCATGGCTAGTACACCAAAATTCCTCAGCGATTCCTCCTCGATAAAATATAAAACCTAAAATTCAAATGGTTATGTATCAATATACAGGATGATTTATTTAAAATAAAAAATCGTTGCCAAGTTTAGCTGGAAGTGACAACAAGGCAGTATCAAAAATGTTTCTAAAAATTTCAAATTCGACCCAAATAACTTTTGTATAAATTTTTTTCTACGAGGATGTATTGATATCTAGTTAGCCTAGACCAGTTTCCTGAATCGAAATCGAAAAATTGGAGTATCGAGCCATCATCAAGTACCTTTATTTAAAAGGGTCAAGAGGTAAGCAGATTTACGAAGATATGCTTAATACCATTGGTGATCAATGTCCTTCTTATGCGACCGTGAAAAATTGGACTGCTTCAAAAGAGTTAAATTTTTCATTGAAGATGACCGATCGGGAAGGCCAGTTTCTGTGTAAGTCCCCGAAATTATCGATGCAGTTCTTGACATGATTTCAACAGACCGTCGAATTGGGCTAAAACGGATATCTGAAGCACTGAATATTTCATACGAACGCGTTCATAATATAGTTCACGTCAATTTAGACATGAGAAAAATTGCTGCAAAATGGATCCCCAAATGTTTGAATGTTGACCAAAAGCGTGCAAGGGTAGTAGCATCGCGTTCGATCTGTGCTCGATTTGAAAACTATGTAGACTTCTTGAACCGAATTGTTACTATGGATGAGACTTGGTTACATTTCTACGATCCAGAAACAAAGCAACAATCGATGGAATGGCGACACTCCGGTTCTCCAAGACCTAAGAAGTTTCGTGTCCAAAAATCTGCTGGAAAAGTTCTTGCTTCAGTTATTTGGGATTGCCATGGAGTAATCATGATTGATTTTTTGGATAAGGGTAGAACAATAACTGGAGATTACTATTCAACATTACTGATCAATCACGGGAAAAAATTAAAGAGAAAAGACGCGGAAAGCAATCCAAAGGTGTTTTGTTTTTGCAGGACAACGCCTCTGCACACAAATCTCATGTTGCCATACAAAAATTTTGTGATTTAGGGTTTGAATTACTAGAACACCCCCCTTATTCACCAGATTTGGCTCCGTCCGACTATCATCTCTTTCCTCAACTGAAAAAAAGTTTGAAAGGTCGTAAATTTTCTTCCAAAGAAGAGGTAATAAAAGCTGTGGGGGTCCAGTTCGCAGAGCAATAAGAAACATTTTTTTTTGAAAGGTCTAGAGACGTTGCAGGTTCGCTGTAATAAATGTATCCAATTAAGAGGATAATATGTAGGGTAATTGATGACATTGAAATTTTGTTTGGTTCGATAGTTAAGGAACACTGCGACCTTACAACATACACCTATTTGTTGTGAACTTAAAAACTGCAATACTGAATTTGAAAAATGTATTTTTAATTTTGAGTGAACAAAAATTAAAAACCTACCATATGCAAAATAAATAATTGAAATAAAATGCCATAACAGTTTCCATCAGATTTTTCTTAATATTGAGTAGATTTAAGTTCATTATTTTTCTTTCGGGACAAAGACCAAGACATGGAGGTGGTCGTTCCTCGAAAGTGGCTGAAGGCTACATCAAAGAATCGGTAAGCAGAAAGATTGAAGTTTCTCGTAAATTTTTCAGCCATTCAAGAGCAGTAAGGCCGGGTTTCAACAAGATTTCAATGTCGATTTAGGCGATAACCGACATTTTAAATCGGGCATGTTGCTCAATTTGCTGTTTTTGGTCAGTTGAAAGTAATCTTAGTTCGTCTAATCTACGTTCTACGTCCGATTCAACTGACCAATGATGGCCAGTTGAGCGATACGCTCGATTGAAATTGTCGCTTATCTCCCAAAGAGAGATTAAAGTATTGGTGAAACCCGGCCTAAAAATAACGCCAACATCAATAGGGGCAAACTAAAAACTGAATACTTATACTAATATAGTAGAACCTTCGACTTTATCTACTACAGTTATCGAAAATGAAGTAGCTGCTAAAGGATTAGCTATTTACAACCCCACAAATTGTACCATAAATATTTCAATTAATAATAAAATACATGTTGTTGTTTGTTCATATTAAAAATGAATGTTTCCTAACAATCTGTGGTTTTAAAACAATTATCATTAAAAAATATCGTTCATTACACGTCCATAAATGCTTTTTATGCACTAGCGGGCGGTAAAGTACACTTTACCGCCCGGTTCACCGGGCGTAAAGTGGTACTTTACCGCCCGTGGGCGCATTATGGCCCGGCGGGCCGTAAAGTAGACAGAATTATCAAATTTTCTATACTCACACATCATTTCATGCAATTCCTAACACGAATTAGAATCATTTCAGTTCAACAGAGCAATACTCTTTCTAACATTTGTTCATAATCGTTGGCAATTTTTTCGGTGATGATCTATTTATTTGAAATATATTCTCCAATATAGCACTCAGCTACTATAGTTTCACATTCCTCATGTTATGTTACTCTTAATTATTGTATGCATAACGTATGAAACGTGTAGACCATTGCAATTCAAGTCAGTATTTGTGATTCGTGCTATAAAACCGCTAGTGCATAAAATTGTGTATGTATCACGTGCGTAAAATGCGTTTAAGGCCTTTGGCTAACGCCATCGGGCCATCATCCTCGCCGCAGGCCATAAACGCCTACTTTACGCCCTTGATACATAAATAACTATTCTCGACTCCTAATGACATATACTATTTCATAACTAAATTACGTTAGTAAAACATTCATATTCTGTCTGACTTTGAAGAAACAATACTTGGAAACGTATAATATTGATAGGTTCAAATTCGTTTTTTACTACTGGTTGGCATTTATCTGAATCTTTGAACAGCAGTGCAGAAACAATCGAGAAAACTAACGCAAAACAAAGAAAAGCAGCCTTTGAGAAAATCTCACCCTAGGGCGTCGAAACTTCAAGTCGACCCTAACAAACATGTATCATAGAACAACGTTTCCAAAAAAGGCAAAAAACAGCGAATTCAGGGTGGAAACGTGATGGATTCGCTTTTATCGACATTATAGTCAATTTCCCGATGTACGCCCTTCTGGCAACTAGGCAATCATTTATCGAATCCGAAAACACTCGGTGTAGTAGGTCGTTCGATTGTCTCTAATGCGGTTATGCACTTTAGTGGTTGAAGTTTATGGCTCGTTGGGGTGATAATATGAGTAATACGCTCCGAGCTTAATGAAGTTTATTATCAGTTAGTATCTGGAATGATGCTGGATATGAAATAGAAAAAGAAAAAGCATCATGCAGAATTATGGGGATGAAGCAGATTTATTCTGGAAGAGCTTGCATGCCCTCTAGCAATAAATTTAATGATGGCTGAATACTTTCCTTCTAACTATTACATGAGTCTGGTTTCAAAATCCAATAATTTTGATTCAATATTCATATTTTTTAATATGTTTAACTATGTTTTAACGTTTCCATCCTTAGGGGAAGGAATAAGGACAGTCAGTTGTATACCGGGTGATGACTGTCGCCAGCCAACACTCGGTTCCAACGCTCGGTCGAATCCTGGCCCCCCTTGCGAGAGACTCTTGAAACGGCCCCCACAGTCTTAGTGGGCAGGTCCGTAAATACTGCAGAGCTTATGCGTGACTTTTGTTTTATACAGAGAGTGGATGGTCTTGATCATTGCAGAGGTTAGTAGGAGGAGCATTCCGGAAGAGGCTCACTGCAAAAAACCGGGGGTGTTGCCATGACGATGGCTATAATTTCTAACTTGAGTTTTCATAACGAACTATCTTATAAAAAATTAGCATAGGCCATTTGCTTCTTTTATTTTGTGAGGGATAAAACCTCTATATCTTGGTCTGATTAGTCTTTTGAGAAATTATAGCCATGTTGCCATGTTGCCATGACGATGCTGGTCCTTTCACCAGCTACACCTCAGCCTCTTGGGCTTTTTGTGTTTTCCGTGTTGGTTTTAAAGCACCCACTTCATAACTCTGGTCCCCTGTACCAGTCTGTACAGGATCTTCACCGGTTGGCTGTTGTATTCTTCGGGAGTTAGATTGGGTTTCCCAAAAATTACCTGTCTCTTGCGGTCTAATGCCTCGCATTCTGACAGTATATGTTTGGCTGTTTCTGTCCCTTTACCACATTGTCTGCAGGAAAGTTCTCCGTTGTACAGCCCCATTTTGTGCAGGTGTTTTCTCATTGGACTGTGACCAGTGAGAAGACCCGTTATTGTTCTAACTTGATTCCTGCTCAGCTTGAGTAGTTCTTCAGTTTTGTGTTTTGACGGTTCTTTAATGTATGTTTTCCCGTGGTTCATGAGGGGGGCTTCGTGCCACCTCTCCTTTTGTTTTCGCTTGACCCAGTCCCGAATGCATCCTCGAATGTCGGATTTATTAATCCCGAGTGCGGGTTCTGGGCCAATTTATGGAGTTGATGAGCCCTCTCTAGCTAGCTCATCAGCTTTTTCATTGCCCTCGATACCGCAGAGTCCTGGAAACCACATCAAAGTTAATTCGTTGTGTTCTGTGAGAACACTGAGTTCTTCTCGGCATTCCCATACCAGTCTTGATGTCACTTTCGGGTTCGTAAGAGCCTTCAGTGACGCCTGGCTATCGGTGCATATTTTGATCCGAGCATTGTGCATTTCCCTCATATTGATTTCTCTCGCGCACTGCAAGATGGCGTACATCTCTGCCTGGAATACAGAAGTGTTTGTTCCTAGTGAGACGCTTATTTGGGAGTTCCTCCCCTCACTGTATATTCCAGCACCAGTTCCTTTTCTGGTTTTGGATCCGTCCGTGTACAAGATCCTCTCTCCAGGTTTGCCCCTGATATTGTCGTCTGTCCATTCCCTTCGATCTTGCAAGATAGCCTCGAAGTTGATGTTGAAGAAGTATCTAGTAGTCATGTGGTCCGTTGGTTTCATTTCAAGAATGTTGCCTCCCACTATTTCCTTTATCTTGTTGTGATCCGATCTGTTGCTCGTATTTTGTTGCCTCAGGAGTCCCATTCTTGCCTCTCCCATGATTGCTATGTCAATCGGTGGGAGGTCCAACAGTACTTCCATGGCTAATGTTGGTGTTGTTTACATAGCTCCCGTTATACTGAGGCATGCAAGTCTTTGTACCTTGCTCAACTCAGCCGCGGCTATTTTTTGTGTTATCTTTGTCCACCACACCAAAGATGCATATGTAATCATGGGTTTCACCACAATGTTATATATCCAGTACACCATTTTGGGATTTAGCCCCCATGTTTTTCCGTGTGCCCGCCTGACTAACATCAGTGTCATTTCGGCTTTCTTCTTAACTTTTGCCAGCTGTTTATTCCAGGTGAGTTTCGAGTCTAAAATCACCCCGAGATATTTAACTTTCCCTGACAGCTGTATTAGGGTACCTTGTAGGGTCAGAGGTCCTAAGCTCTCAGACTTCCTTCTACGGGTAAACGCTACACTGGTTGATTTGGAGGGGATAATAGTTAGGCCCTCCTTATCTATCCATGTACTTACCAGATTTAGGGCCGATTGCATTCTTTCCCTAACCGTGGTGTTGAATTTGCCTTGGACCGTGATGACTATGTCATCTGCGTACCCAAGTGTTTTGTGCCCACCCCTCTCCAGTGTGAGTAGCAGGTCCTCCACCACCAGGTTCCACAGCAGTGGGGACAGGACACCCCAAATGGCCTATACTAATTTTTATAAAATAGTTCGTTAATGAATCGCCACAGCAAAATCGCTTTGTGGAATTTTTTAAACAAGGAATAGGAATCCGCATCAGTGGTCAAAGTGGTATCAGCATATCAAACGAGATGTTTTGAGCTGACGTATTTAGAACATTTACGTACAATAAGAAAATCAATCCTTGAGGTACACCATCATGTGGTAGAGATCTCTGATCGTCAATTTTTACCATAATATACTATATTATCAACCTCAGTCATTTGGTTGGCAATAATTAATTTTCATGCATCATAAACTGCAATCGTAGGAAACAAAAAATCGCTTTCGAATGACACATCGCACTGTTTGAAATATTACGGGGTGGTGCTCGTTACGCACCATATAGCATAAAATAAGGGAGCGAAACGCTTATTGTTACTCGCAAGTTTTCCCCGTTGGGGAAACGCGTCGCCTCGCTTTTCTTTCGGGAAAGTTCTCCCAAGCGCCGGAAAACAATTTAAAAAATGCATCGTAAGATGTTGCTTATCTCAACCGATACACAACAGAAGTACGCAAAGGGATGAATGTTTTGAACGTTTAAAATTCCGGAATAGGAAATTTTATTCAATCTGGTTGTGTTATGTTTACACGAGGATTTGCGATTTGTTCTTTCTTAGTGAAAAACAAGCGGATATGTACAGCTGGACGAGTATTTCCTTTGATGTTACGATTTCTGAGTTTCATTTTCTTTTACGACTGATGCAAGTTTTGAAAGGCTGGAAACAAAGAAAATATCAGTTTGCAGTAAAACTCAAATATATAGAAATTATCAAAGAATAAGAACGAGGATATCCACTTATTTGAAGAAAAAAACCGTTGTACTGCGACTGACCTAGAAATATTTTACTCCCTTTAGTAATAAATTTTGGGGAAAAATAGCATAACAATGCAAACTTCTACAAATGTTGTATTGTAATGCTCGATAAAACAATTAAAATTGCTTCCTAGTACATTGTTAAAGATGTGAAGTATAAGCAATTCTGGTTCTTCTGCAGGAAAAAATTGCAAAAGAGTCGCAAAATGACGAAAACAAAGAAAATATCATTCTTTATCGTTCCCCAATTTTGCGACCATTATCAAGTTTGGCATCAGAGTGAATAATTTATTTATTCATACTTTTGTTAATAACTCTGCCAAATAAAATCAAAACAGTGTCCGCCAAAATGTTGGAACCGTATGGGGTACTTTTCTATTAATCGTTTCTCAGAAAATTTCCTTCCTCATAAAAGTTAGTGCATTAAATTAGACTGAGTACCAGTGGCGTGAGGCTAAGTGGGAACCGGCCGATATTCTGAATTCACTATAGAGTAAAGTGACATTAATACGCAAAATATCGAAAAATGCTATTGAAAAAAGTTGTTTGCAATTGAATGATATTCCCAGTTATCCAGTTTGGTGTACCAATAACCAATTTTGAATTTTTTGAAGATACTGGCTTTATTTCATTATCTTTCCATTACTGTTTTTTTTGACTCATATTCAAGATTTTTTCAGATCAGGTGATTGCTTTGACAAATAATTCATACTAATTCGGTAACTCACTGCTCGAAAATTATTGTGGATAAGTCCTATTAAAAATTGAGTAGATACCAAAATCAGTAATTGGTAGACTAACATGGATAACTGGTTATATCATTCAATTGCAAATACTTCTTTAGGTAACATTTTTAGATATTTGGCACATTTATGTCACTTTACTCTACGGTGAATTTAGAATATCGGCCGTTTACCGCATAGTCGCACGCCACTGGCAATAACCGATATGCGTGTACTTGGTCTAATTGAATGCATCAACTTTTCTGAAAAATGAAATTTCCACTTATAATATCACAAGAGCTTAAATTATTTCCGGAAAGTTTTTTGAGGGCACGAATATTTTGAAAATTACCGTGGTATTCGGTAAGAAAATTTCACACCATAATTTGTAAAAAAATTATTAATCCAATCTGACATTTTAAATTAATTTCACTGCTTGTGAAGTCCACCATGTTTCGTTAAATAAAAAATATTACCAACTTTAGTTACCCCAAATGCTAAAACTCCGATGGGTATTAGATCAGTCTATCACCCTTTCATTATTTTAGGTTACTAAAGGTAGTAGAAATGTATTTTTTGTTAAAGTAAAGTAAGTAAGAAATATAATATTAACATGGTTGTAGGTGGCCGTGATATAGGCGGCCATGCTTTTGACAGATGAGGTTTATATTGGTAAATCACATTGAGTAACTGTATAGTAAACCAGCAAACAAATATATTCTTATGTAAAACATTTCTTGTAAGCATTTGCGTTAAACAATTTGAGAAAAATTAAATGCTTTGAAAAGTACAATTTATGTAAATGCTACAAAGCGTTGAGTCAAGTGCAAATATGTCATCCAAAATTAATATATTTAACGAATTTAATGGAAGATTGCGACCAGGAAGCGTTAGAATCGAATGGTTTGTTTACGAAAATCCAAGAAAGTCTGCTGCAGATGTGAAGTAAATATGGCCTTTTGCGTAACAAAATTGTTTCAAAATATTACATATACAGGGTGTTTCTTAAGTACGTGTAGAAAATTTAGGAGCGTGTTCAAAATAAGAAGAAAAGTTCCTATAAACATATGTCCGCAAGTTATTCGTTTCTGAGTGTCAAAGTCGAATTCTTATTTTCATTTTTTGTGAATAAATTCAAAATAATTTCGATATTTGGGTAAAGTTTAGTATCTGAGAATATTCACTATTTAGTTTGTGTAAAAAATATATTCTTGGTAGAGGTCACTGAGAGTAACTGTTTTCGAATTATTGAGATTTGAAATAGTCAATGCAAGTGATTTTTAATTACTAGATTTTTAAATTTTAAATAAATTCAATTAGAAATCAGTTTTTTCGCAATTAACATAAAATTTGATTTTGTCATTGAAAAATCAACCCAGATACCGAACTTTACTCGAATATCACAAATATTTTGGAATTTATTCACAAAAAAACAAATATAAGAATTGAACTTTGACACTCTGTATCTTCCAAACGAATAACTTGCGGAAATGTGTATATCGGAACTTTTTTTCTTATTTTGACGTCAGCAACATGCTCCTGAAGTTTCTACACGTACTTAAGAAACACCCTGTATATTCGTCACCTTCCTATTCACCATTAAGAAGAGAGGATGGGTTAGAATTCAAGCAACATTTAAATCTTACTATGTTTGTAGATCCTACGTTTTTTGAAATATAAATTGTTAATGCATAATAATTAAACAAATTTGTGTTTTCTGTTTAATGAAACTTTATAGCGAATAATAAAAATGTTAATTCTTATAGAAATTTTGCTTTATTCACAGGTATATCTACAATATTTAATGGTTTTAGATCATAGGTTCACCTTTTCAACTGTCAAAAAATTTCCACTTAAATATCGTGGCGCCACGAAAAAATTTCCGGAAATTTTTTTAGTTGCCATGGTAACTAGTCAAAATTAGGGCATTTTATTGGTTAAAAAGTAGAGATGTGAAATTTTCGGATTAATAAAAAAGTTTCCCAAATGGTTCCTACATTTTGGCGGACACTGTATAATACTGGGTAGCGAAAAATCTCTGCCAAATATAATCTTTATTGTGAATGTGGGTGTAGTCGGAGGACTCACATCAGCACATTACCGGATGTAGTTGGATGACTAACATCAGTGGGTTATGTTTCGAAGGATTAATCCTTCATCATCAGCAAAAGTAGGGTTACAACATTAAGGAAAATATGTGGTGGAAATATCTATGTAATATCAAAAATTCGTGAATAAAAATGCAAATTTATGTCATTGACATCTTCTGTGATAGTGGCGGGTTCCCTTTGTCAGGGGTTGTGGTTATAACCTCTTAACCTCTTGTTTTGTTCACTTTCGAATCAATCCTAAATTTAAAATGACTTTTCGACTAGATCAAACCACAACCTACTACTAGATAATTTGACAATAAATTACAAGTTTCCTGGTTTGCATTGTGTGAGTTAAAATTGTGTGTGAGAATAAGTGACCGATTCATTATTCCCAGACCATCTTTTTTTTAGAGTTTGTGTTATATTGATATGTACTGATAGCTACTTGGGCATCTTGACTTCCAATAATATGACCACTGTTGACATATTGATAGCCACGTTTGAATGGTTAATCTGCTGTTTTGGTTTTCAATTCTTCAACTTCTATTTCGTAATTTTCGAAATAAAAATGTTTCAAAATTTGTTGCAAATTTATGTAAAATTTACAATGATATCCATTTTTCAGAATGGAATATCTCGACCAACAGAGCTCTTCGAATCTTTGGCGAAAGCCTACAGATGCCAGGAAAGATGAAATATCTGGGGTTAAACCTAGACTCAAAGCTCACCTGGAAAAGTGCTAACAAGGGCAATGACATAACTGTGATGGCCAGGCGCTCCTTTAGCAAAACTTGGGAACTTGGACCAAAAAAAACCTTTTAGCTCTACACAGCCATAGTGAGGCCCTCGATAACGTATGGAGCCCTGTTGTGGTGGGCTAAGCTTGAACAAGTGACAACCAGAGTTGATCAGAGTAATTGAGTATTTGAGTGCTGAAGCAAGTTTCACAACGAGTTCTCGTCAATCCAGCACGAGATGAGATCAACAAATGGAGCCTCGAGTTATATAAAGGAGAGATCAGATGATGGAAAAGTAAGGTGAGTTAAAAATCTTGAATTCTGAGAGGTATGAATACTAGTTCCTAGAAAATTAGAGCCCAACGTTCTCAATTATTATTATGTTTTAACGACTCCGCTAGGTCTAATCAGTTGTGATAAAGCTCTATTTAGAATAAAATCAGCATTTGTTACAAAGGGACACCTCGTAAGGAATCTTCAGGAGTTCACCAGACGATCCGGAGTACTCACGAGAAAGACTTAACACCGGGAAGCAGAACTTTTTTACTCAGAACTACCTATACTTCGGCCGATAGCCATCCGCGCCGAGAAATAATACTAATAATAATGGAATATTTCATTTATTCCTCATCCAGCGCAATTTTTATTAAATATCTGGCTTATACAATTCTCCTGCTTACAAGTGAAGGTCCAATCAGAGTTTCCTAGTTTTCATACAAAAAATTGAAGTTGGCAACCATGAGATAACTCCCTCATTCAAGCCTCAATCAAGCATTACCGAGTCCGTAGAAGTTAACAGGAATTTCCAGACGTGACGTGCTGAAGTCTCTAAGCCGCGGCTTTTGATTCTGCCAAATTTGTGCCGGGCTATGAATAAATTAAATCCCAGATCTGGTTATCGAGGAACAGAAAAGAGGTAACGTAATCCTGCTCCACCGGCTCTGCCGCATGCGAAGGTGTGATAAAAGAAAATACGGGAATTTTAAATCGAACGGGTAATCTCGAAACCGCTCTTGTTCGACGAATGGCCCATTAAACGGTTCAATGCGTCGGATGATGAATCGATTTCGAGAAAAATTAAAGAAACATGAAATTGAAAAAATTATGTAAATTTAAATACACATTCGACGATATGAGACAGCAAACATTCAAATGTTCAATACCGCGCCTGTGAAAAATAATGTAAAATGATCTAAACACAAAGTTAATGGGTCATATGCATAAAGTTGAGTGGACTCTCAGAAGTAGCGACTCCATATTGTAGTGAGTAACTACCTCTCTTAGTGAGCGCGAACTCCATTTTGGTATGCATAAAATATCGATACCCTATTTCTAATAAGACGTAACCCACAATTTTTATGAAATGTAGGTTTTGGTGGAATCGAGTTCCTCAGATAATTATCAACCTAATATGAGTATACCATAAGTCTCATGAAACAATTAATGTTTATTTCGCGCCCATTCTAATATATCTTAAGCGCAACAGCTGATTATTCTAATTCCAATAGAGCTTATCCCCTGTCATTTCATAAGAAGCCCAAGTAGAGAACAGGTGTTGTTTTGCTCTCCACTCGTATGTATCGTTTTGGCTAAGAACTTAGTGATATAAAGAATTTCAAAAGGTGAGTACAAACTATAACTGTTGTTTCCATGTAGTAATAAAATTTGAATGTATTATTTTAACCAGAAAGTAATAATTATACCATTATAAACTTGTTGTTGGATACGACATATTAGAAGGGATGGGAACGAGTGTGGGTTGAGACCTATTAGATTAGATTGCATTATTGTTTGCATTGAGAAAGACATGTGATAGAAATCATTATAAATCAAACATTTTACAAAATATTTGTTTAGAAAACATAATTGACGCAAAACATGAAAATTAATGTCTGTCTGATATCATCTGAATGAAGGTTAATTAATTTCAGATGTCTGGTAGAGAAGCAAAAATGGTTGAGTTGGTTCGTGAAATCGATGTAGACACTGCTGAGCCACTAGAACAAATTTTCAACATTGTGAATAATATTCCTTGTGATGTAAAAGTCAATGAAGTCTGTTCAATTCCACAACATGCTGGTGAGGTCGACTCTGGAAATGTTTTAAATTCAGCATTCGAAAATGGCAATATCAGAAGCAGTTGTTCTGAAAATATACGAAATAATGAATCTTATTTACCAGGAGCTCTTTAAGTTGGAGATATTATATCTCTAGAACAACCAGATATACAAATTTTGGATAACCTTGTCTGTACTATTATTCAGGATACTGATTCAAACATTGATAACTTTCAAGTTATATGAGAAGATGAAAATGCCAATGTAAATGTTGATGCTGATATGGAGTTACTAGAAAATCGTTTAAATATTGTTAATCAAGAATGTGGAGACAACAATAATGATTTTGGAGATATTGACGGTGTAGAAAACCAGCAAGAAGTTCATTCGGAATATGATACTGTGGATGACCCTGACTATGTGCCACCTGATGATGAAAGTCGAGACGATATCATTCTGGATTCCAAATCATCAACCCAAGAAGAAAAGGAGACATCATGCTCTCCCAGAATCTAGGGAGAAGAATGTGAATAAGAAGAAAATAATGTTAGATGAAGAGTACAAAGGATACAAGATATCAAAAAGTGGCATAATAAAGCACGAAATTATGAGACAAAAGAACATTGGGACCAACGTGTGATTCTAATTTCTGCAAGATAGCGTCAAATAGGTTTTGTCAATTATTCACTGATGAAACTCGACAAACAATTTTTAATAAATTTTGGAAAATGACATGGGAACAGAAAAGGATCTTTGTTTCACACAAGAACATCAGTTACGGGAAAAAAAATGTTTAAAATATCTTCCTAGTGGAAAAATTATGTACAAAATAAAATACACTGATCAATATAAAGAACTACCTCAGAGACAGAAAATTATTGATAAAAATTACTCCCTGCAGCCTCTCTATTCTGAGAGACTCAAGATTAATAAGAAGAAATAGATGCATCTCCAAGAGCTCAAAAAAGTTTTACCGCTAGATACTCACTTTTTTTATGACACAATTTCATATTATGAGCAAACAGATCACCCAATTACTGAGAATTTCAAAGAAACTGCGAGTGATAATAGAAAAAAAAAGAAAGAAACTGTGAGTGATAATAGAAAAAAAGAAATAAACTGCGAGTGATAATAGAAAAAAAGAAATAGAGAAGATGCAGAAAATAGCCAATTTATACCCCTTAAGAATTGTAACAGAGAAGATGCTGACGACAGAAACAAATCAAAAGGAAGAACATCGAAAAATAATAGAGTAAAACAAAAAGCATTTTTAACGATTGGTAAAAACAATGAAATGGAGCTTAACAATGAAAATAAAACAAAAATAAATAGGGGAAAAAATAGGAAAAGGAGAACTGAAGCAAAGACTAAGAAAGTGGAGAAGATCAAACAAAAAATTTAATATACAAAAAAATAAATCGAAAATTGATGAATGAACAGTTATAGATATAATTTATGAAACACAATGTGCTGTATTATTTATATATATATATATATATATATATATATATATATATATATATATATATATATATATATATATATATATATATATATATATAATATTTCAATTATCACGTTTTTAAATTTTTTAAATTTTTAAAAAAGTGTTATCCTTGTTTTTATATTAATTGTGTACTACTTGGAGTACTTTCCTATATTTGAATGTATTTTTCATTTCCGTATAATGATCTGATATCATAAACCAATATGCATTAATACAACTTATTATTTGTCTTATATCACCCGAAATTAAATCTAACAAATAAGTCGTATCTGCAATATGAGAACAATTTGTAGTATCCAACATATTGATGAAAAACAATATATCGTAAGCAACATAGTGTTCCCATTTATATGAAAAAATCATTCAGATAACTTATTCTCTTTCCAGAGTGGCGAATAAGTTGAAAAAATCTATTAGATGTGCATGATAACAAAAAAGACAGTTTTAAGTGTCTCCTGTAAAATTAAGCTTTTGTGGGATACAGCCTATTAGAAATAGGGTATCGATATATAACGAAAAACGGAGATGGTACTCGGGTCTTATTGAAACAGTCGAGTGGGCACTCTGATTTTCAGGTTTCGACTTGTTTTTCGTGGTCTCCCCGAAGTCGCATATATCCCCATAATTCATACATTTAAAAAATTTTCGTCGGTTGTGCATGTTTAATAAGTTGATTACAAGATGTCGAGCTTTTCTGGAGAGGATTCTTCTGAAAGTCAAACCGTTTTTGTGAAGATAATTAAACAATATGCTGTCGTTGGAGAAATCTAACATCCTGTAAGTAAAAAAGGAACGACGTAAATCGGTTGAAAGAATAAAAGAAAAGTAAGAAGCTGAATTAGGAGTAAAATACGGGGATATATTGAAAAATGCTTAGCCCACTATAGAACCAAACAAAATTTCAATGTCAAAATATTTTATTACTCAACATATTCTTCTCTTAATTGGATACATTTCCAAAAAAATCCCAAAAAACTGAAGCAAGAACTTTTCCAGTAGATTTTTGGACACGAAACTTCTTAGGTCTTGGAGAACCGGAGTGTCGCCATTCCATCGATTGTTGCTTTGTTTCTGGATCGTAGAAATGTACCCATATCTCATCCTTAGTAACAATTCGGTTTAAGAAGTCTACATCGTTTTCAAATCGAGCACAGATGGAACGCGATGCTACTACCCTTGCACGCTTTTGGCCAACATTCAAACATTTGGGGATCCATTTTGCAGCAATTTTTCTCGTGTCTAAATTGACGTGAACTATATGATGAACGCTTCAGATATCCGTTTCAGCCCAATTCGACGGTCTGGTAAAATCATGTCATGAACTGCATCGATATTTTTGGGGACTGACACAGAAACTGGCCTTCCCGATCGGTCATCATCTTCAATGGAAAATTTACCTCGTTTGAAGCTTGCAGTTCAATTTTCACGGTCGCATACGAAGGACATTGATCACCAAGGGTATTAAGCATATCTTCGTAAATCTGCTTACCTCTTAACCCTTTTAAATACAGGTACTTGATGATGGCTCGATACTCCAATTTTTCTATTTTCACAATTTCGGTGGACATATTTGTTCTTTTAATTTATTGCGTAACTCTGGTTTACCTTTTTGACGTCAAACTTTACACTGACACTTCTAATAAGGTATTGTTCGTTGCTATGGTAACGCAATATTTTGTTTATGCAGGGAACTGGTCTAGGCTAACTAGATATCAATACATCCTCGTATAATGAAGGGCAGATTTTGAAGAAGATTCCAAACAAAAAACTAACTGACTGAAAGCGAATAAAGGCAGAAATCGAACAGGAAATAAACTGATAACATTGAAAGGATGGGAGCAGGAGCTGTTTAATATCTTGCAAGGAGAATCAAAGCCTACTATTGCTCGACTACAAGGTCAGTATAGAAACATAAGTATTGTCTACTATAAGGAAAATTGAAGTTTTGGTGATACTTATTTTTAGCATTCTGTAGATTTTCATGTGATGATGGAAATATGATCCAAACACTTGATTACTGCACAATACGTGCTATGACGTTGGTATCGGTTCTGGATACCGTCGATTGATTGGAACCAATATCTTCTGCTACTAAGGTAAAAAAATTCTCATTCTTTCTTCATTACTCAAGGCTCAGCACCTACATTCTTCAGTATCTCCAAGAAAATTGTTAGTTATCCAGTGAACATTTACTCTGCTAAACCGATATAATGCACGATACTCTACTTCTTCTGATTCTCTACAAACCTTAAACACCTTGGTAGGATGATATATTGGTATAAATTCAGCTACTGCGTACAGGCATCTACTTCTGATGGAGCTGAGTCTGCTACTAAGTAGCCTCGCACTTTTTGAAGTAGACACTCAGTGGACGGAGTTGACGCTCGTATTTATGCATGTAAAAATAAAAGTCGGTACTTAAGGAGCGAGGACATCTTCACGGAAAGAGTAGACACTCACAAGTTGGAGCTTAAACCTACATTTTTATGCATATCAAATGGAGTAGCTTGTTTAAAAATGTTTTCTGTTAATTATAATTTTGTGACAGCTTTTCCGCTCTAGAGCGAGAATATTGAAAAAACGCTTTTGTTGAAAACGGGCTCATTCTTGCATTAGTAGGTAACTATGATGGTGAGAGGTTACAGACGAAACCTACCATCCAGTTACCTGCTGTGCGCATTTTCCAGGATACACCTAGAAAAACGGTCCAAATGCACTAGTGCATCCCAGGTAGCACATCATATCGGCTGAATCTTGGTTCCATATTGGGCCAATATAGATATATTGTAAATGAAAAATCAATATTGGTCCAATATGGGTGAATATTCAAAAAACAATATTGTATTATTAATATTGGTGGAATATTGGTTGAACTAGTTTTGAATGTAGATTATCACACGAAATATTGGGTCAATATTGGTTGAAGAATTTCTACCAATATCGATAATACAATATTGGTTATATATTGTTTTCCACATCTAGAATAAATATTGCAATCCAAATATTCCAGTCATATCGATTATAGGGGAAAAAAACTATATTGTATTTCCAAGTTTGTTATAATATTGGTTGAATATCATTTCCACTTTATTTGACAAATTGTAATAACTCATATTGAGTCAATATTGGTTGAATGATATTTACCAATATAGATAAAACAATATTGTCCTCACATCGTTTTTAACATCTAGAATAAATATCGCAATCCCAATATTCCCCTAATATCGATTCTAGGTATAAAAACTATTTTGTATCTCCAAGTGTGATTACACATTGGTTGAATATCATTTCGCCAATATTCAACAAATCTTATTTATTAATTAATATTGGGTCAATATTGGTTCAATAATATTTCTCGATATCGTTAAAACAATATTGTTTTCATATTGTTTTCCACATCTAGATTGAGATGAAATTTGAATATTGGCCGAATATTCAATGAAACATATTGAAATTATATCATGATCAAACCTGGATAAAAATCCGCTAGGTGGCTCTACATATAGAACGTCTTCTAAAACCTACGAAAGTATATTAAATACTTCCGTAACTTGTTTTCAAGACAGCTCACTCAGTGGTTATGGCGATCAAAAGGCAGACTGTGGTGTCACCTTCATCAACTAAAAGACCTTTAATAATTTGCCAAGGTATATTGACATCCACCAATATATCCAAATGATATTGTACCAATATCGATAAATATTTTACCAATATCGATAAATATTTTACCAATATTTTGAGGCCATTACTGCTTCAAGAATATTTCATCAAAACTATTTCTAAAATATTCAAACAATATTCGACCAATATCGCAAAATGTTCACATATTACTTCTCGACAATATAACTTTTGAATATTGTGCCAATATTGTCAGAATATTGTATCAGCGATATTGTAACAATATCGCCGAACATTTTGTGGCCAATATTACTTCAAGAATATTTCGCCAATATTATTCAAGTAATATTGGACCAATATCGCCGAATGTTCACATTTTTTTTCTCGCCAATATTGCATTTCAAATATTTCGCCAATATGTTCACAATATTGTACCTATATTTTACCAATATAGGTGTGCTACTTGGGATTTGACACTATTTTGATAATAGCAATAAGTTTTTCACTTACGAGGGCTAAAGTGCAATATTTGCTGGAAATAAAAAAAAACTCTGACAATATAGTTATTTATGTATCAAGGGCGTAAAGTAGGCGTTTATAGCATGAGGCGTGAATATATTCTGAAATACAGTTGCTAGTTAAACTAGTGAAATACAAGACGAATGCTTCATTGATATACTGCAAAATGGTCTCCAAAACCTTTTTTCGTTAAATCAATAATAAAAAAGTTTCCCATATTTAGCCAACTTAAGCAGACTCACAGTATAAGTAGGATATGTGCTACCACACATTTTATCGAAAAAAATACAAACAAACACGATTTCCGCAAAAAAAATTATATCAGTATTATTTATTCGCTGTTTCAAGACATCTGTGAAAATTTCGTTGAAATCGGCCTCATATCCATATTCGCAAGTTTTTCCTCAAACTAGAACAACAATAATCCAATTTATCTATCACCTAACAGGATTTTTTTTAAAACACTCATTTTATGCTCTGTTGATTGGTGTACAATACGCCACATACGCTACTACAGAGATATGTCTGTGGTTTTCATACAATCGGGGGACTCATACCCATATGTAGGCTGTCGTATTTTGGTTATAGTCCATGAGCTATTAGGGGAATTTCGCCGTTCTACCCCCGTCCAACAGGACAACTTAACGGACCATGAAATTGATGGCAGGGTTTGCTTGATTTATACATTGGAGCATATTTGCTGATATCGTCAAATAATCGGGAAAAACCGGAGAAAACAAATATTACATCTGAATTAGCAACCGAATATAGAATGGTTCATGTAGATTTTTACTCAGTGCAAATACTAGTCGATTGCCAAGAGTTAATTATTGGGAATTGGAGATGAAGCAGACTCAACGTTTATGTTGTTTTGTTCAAATGATACTGCAAGTTCTGATATTTCGTATCACAGGGTCTTTCACCACGAGTGTTCGTTAGGAATATATGGAAAACAATTGAAGAAATTTTGTGGTAATGGGTTTCACATGGCTTCTTAACTGACTTCCAGACTGATTCAGTTATACCGAATGTAGGGTGCAACTTCCTCATTTCAAATGGAACACCCTGTATTTCATTGTATTTTTTGATTTCCTAGCAGAATTTAGACCCAATTTGTGTAACAATGACTATACCCAAATTTGCTACTTTTCGAGATATTAATTTTTTTTTCTGAAAATTTTTTACAATTATTTATACCACTACTTCAAAAAAATCATAACTCATAGACAGTAACATTTGGGAATGTGAAATTTCACAGAATCACACGTGATAATTTTTTTTACTTCTGAGATCATCAGATTTTTGTTTAAAAATACCATAACGTCGATGACTCAAATTTTTTTGACAACCATTCAAAATACGCAAGAAGCAAAGTTTCCGAAAATAAATTTACTGATTATCAACTCTCCAATCCACGATTTTTGCATATATCTCTTCATATCTCTTTTTCGATTTTACTGGCAATAAATCCAAAGAGGTTTTCTCAGATAGCTTTGCTATTTCTGGTGGAGTCTCTGGAAAATATGACGATAACTTCAAAAACTAACAATGCTTTCAGTGCAAATTGACGAGGAACGTCAAAGTAATGAAACTAGGCAATATATAAATTGTTTTTAAGTCTCACGATTCTATTTTGCTTTTCGTCAGATATCCTGAATGGTAGATAAAATCATCATGGAAATGAAAAACCGAACCAAGCATACTTTGTTCAAATCTGAATTAAAATTTCTAATCACTGCATTTCTCAATTCATGCAATATTAGTTTTGGAAAAAACAGTATTGAAAATATAAATGTATAATGAACAGTTAGAAATATGGGACAAATTCGATTCATTTCAATAATTATAGTATTCCATTTTGATTCTTTTCTAATAAAATTTATGCTAGTGTACCAGCAAACGTTATATTATTAATGTACTTGTAATGTACGACTAATATAAGAAATATCTGTTATCAACGATGACGAAGGAATGTGTGTTGGACGGGAGAGTTCAGTTGATGTAAGACACCCGTACCGTGAAGAACGAGTAATAAAAGTATTAGTGAAAACGAGTGTTTGATTTACAAAAGTGAAGGTTGTTACATTGGCGACGAGGATGGGATTTTGAATATATCTTGTTAATTTCGCTCGTAGTAGCGGTGTTTTTGTTGCCCTCTTCAAATCTGTCCATTTGACGGTTCACAGACTCCAAAGCATTAGCTTCTAAAATTATGTTATTTAGAGTTACACCATCACCCAGAGAGAGTATTTTTCGTCTGAGGTCTTTCGATTTACCTTTTTCAGTGATTTGGTCTATCAGGTGCTCCTCCTGATTGGTGAAACTGCATTTACTCGCTTGATGCCTCAAGCGGACTAGAAATTTATCAAATTTTTCATCCTCTGCTTGTTTCATTAATCTGAAGGTATATCGTTCGAATATTTTACTTTGTTTTGGAAGAAAGTACTCATCCAATTTCTTCAGAGTTATCGCAAAGACATCTCCTTCTTGCCGATCTTCCACATCTCCAGCCGGTTCAGGTAAACTGTAGAAAATTTCTTGTAAGGCTATGCCTCCAGAATGCAGAAGAACTGCTTGTTTCTTGGTTCCTTCGGTGATGTCAGAGGCTGTCAAGTAGATTTGCAGTGCCCTTTTCCATTTTTCCCATCTTGTAGCAAGAGAGAAAGGGTCTCCTTCGCATTGAAATGATTCAAGACCTGGCATATTTGCCATTTTGCTAAAATTTGAAAACATAATGGGTATAGGCCTTTATTTATCACGAGTGAGGAACTAATCATTCGCTAAATGTATTTATAACATGCCGACGGTAGACTTTCTTGGACACACTCTATCCGCAAATGGCATAAAACCACTCGATGCTCACGTCACCGCAATTAAAATATTTCGTTCACCCAATACAGTGGAAGAAATACAAAGCTTCTTAGGGCTGATCAATTTCGTTGGAAAATGGATCCCTAATTTGGCTACATTAACGGAACCAATAAGAAAATTATTACGACTTAAGTCAGGAAGAAATACGAACATTGAACGTCAAGCGTGTAAGAAAGACTGGAAGCGTGAATTACTCGAATATCTTGTAATGTATAATAGTACTCCGCATACAACGACAGGAAAGACTCCGTCTGAACTATTCTTTCGACGTAAATTTCGTGATAAATTACCTAGTTTGCCTAGTCACAATTCGTATGAAATAATTGAAGAAGAAATTCAAGACCGCGACCGATGGGAAAAACAGAAAGGTAAACAATACGCAGATCGGAAGAGAAAAGCACAAAACTCTGAACTGGAATGTGGAGACAAGGTGTTTGTAAAAAATATTATCAAAGAAAATAATCTAACTCCCGCTTTTGATCCCACACCACACACAGTGACTAGAAAAAACGGGGGGGACGTTCAAGTTGAGAATGATGAGACGGGTCAGAACTATAGGAAAAATGTAGTCCATTTAAAGAAAATTAGTGGCGAATGGACAGTTGCTAATCCAATTAGTGAATAAGTGTAAAATAACTATATATGCATATAAAAAAAAAAAAAAAAAAAAAAAAAAAAAAAAAAAAAAAAAAAAAAAAAAAAAAGAGAAAAGGAATAGTATATATGTGCATTGTATTATGTATTAGAATGTAAATAAGTGCTTATGAGCATATTGATTTCATGTATCATATTATATTTACAATGTATGTTAAACTGTTATGGAAAAAATGTTATATTTAACCTAATGTTATTTTGTAAGCGTGTAAGTTGTTCAATGTTGGGAACCGTGACAGGACTGTGCCGTAGGGAAGCAAATATGTATGTAACGTTATAATTTGTGATTCAGGAAAAAGGGAGAGGATGTAATGTACGACTAATATAAGAAATATCTGTTATCAACGATGACTAAGGAATGTGTGTTGGACGGGAGAGTTCAGTTGATGTAAGACACCCGTACCGTGAAGAACGAGTAATAAAAGTATTTGTGAAAACGAGTGTTTGATTTACAAAAGTGAAGGTTGTTATAGTACTAATTTTCAAATTTGCATTGTAACACGTTCCGTGACATTTCATATCTACCCAATACAAAAATATGGCAAAATAATCAAATTTTTCTAGAAACTTGCTTTTATTTCGGAAACCTGACTCCTTAGGTACAGAAACATGATGCATCATTTGAAAGGAAATTCAATTATCTTTCAGGATAATTGATGATATACAGGGTGTTCCATGCACCTTTCACCACTTTTGTATCTATCGGCAAAATCACAAATTTTCAACGACCCTGTATAATGAAGAACGAATTCCCCTAATCATAACTAATACACAGGATATTGTCAAACAACATCCAAAATTTCAGCTTTCTACGTATTCAAATACTGCAGTAATGAACGTTTAATTGAAGCTATGTTTCGCACAAAAAATAAGGAAATTATTGATTTTCTCAAAAACCACTGGAGATAGGTATAAGAAAGTATTATTTGAAAATAATCTGAAAGCGATGGAATAATATACAGGGTACTCCATTTAAAATATCAAAGTTGTTGCTACTTTTCGATAGAAGCGGCAACGCCGCAGCGCTGAAAATATTTTAGATTGATTATCCAAGAAACAAAATTTTCTACGTCCCCTTTTCCAGAAACGTCTACTAGGCCATCGAGTTTGTTTCGTCGTGATTTTTTGACTGATCCTGTATACTTATTTTTTCTTTATTTTGCTAGCTATCTTACTGAAGGAACTTATTGAACGTTTCCGTACACATCAGCGACCCTGTATACCAAGTAACCACTAAAACCCACCAGAAACGTGCAAATCAAGAAAACAATTATTTCTCAAGAGAGAATAATTTCTACAGAGCATATTTGGCTCCGAGGATACGCGAGAGGGAATTCAAAGTGTTCTATTATAGAATAGGGAGGCGTCAAACGATATATTGTTCAATTGTTCGTCTGCAGCTCTGCCACGAGTTGAATGCCGAGAATGTCTTTCGTCTATCAACTGAATGTCTTCCCTGATGTTCATAAATGAGTTTTCATTCTTTTTCGCTGAAGTGATATTCAAGAGCAAGAATAAATATTGCGGTTACACCCTTCACAGAGGTTTGAAAAGAGATGAATCATGTGGTAATGGAAAGTGTAGTCTGGGAAATGGAAAATTACTTTCTGACTGAATTCCAGTAATTACAAAAACTAATTGTATTGACAATACTGTAGTATATTTATATTCCAATTAACTCTAAAATAATTTATTTATCGAAATACAATGATACAATAACACAATACTCTAATTTACATAACAATCGCGGAACTAGGTATTTATATTCGACTTTCACTTTACTGACTGCCCGTCTGTCCGCTGCGTAGTTCTTTTTTTATCCGATTCATCTTCCTAGAAATTTCGAGTAATTCTCGAATCGTCCAGATTCTTTTCGGTGCAAGCGCATCGACAGTTATTCGAGGTCATTCGCTGATTACGTGATTGATCAGGTCCGGCATCGCCCGCAGCTTCGCCACAATACCAAAGAGGCTATCGGTGATCGTTTTTTTGCTGTCAGGTTGGTAATATATTTTGTTTTTAAATGTTGGAAATACTGATTTAGTTCAAATTATCAATATGTCTTTTATTAATTTCAACGGATTGTTCATATTGATATTTGGAAACTTGAAAGTTAAAATATAATAAAAAATTGATGGAATCAGATATCCTCAGTTTTTTTAAATTAACATCGATACCGAAATGCATTACCCTGAGCCTGAGATCACACATTTTTGTGCTCATAGATCGCATGATCAAGTGGAATAATATTGACAACTGGAAAAATTGTGTGATCTTATTCAACTTCCGGAAAATCTGTATTTGAGACTAAAGCAAAAAAATGTTTTTATAATCATATTCTTTGTATATCATAAATCTTAATATGTATCGGTCCTTGTTCTTTCAATAGGCTCTTCATGGTATAGCAGAAAACTGATAAACACATCTAAAACATCGATTTTCAGAAAATAGTTATTTATGCAACAAGTACAAAAAGTGAATGTTTATTGCACTCGACGTGAAATTGTCCGACGAGGCCGTTAGGCCGAGTTGGACAACACGTCGAGTGCAATAAACAATTTTTGCACGAGTTGCATACAACATTTTTTCTACGTTCATGCAAAAAGCAAAAAATGATTTATTGAGGTGCGGCACTAGGTGTAGGAAAATGAAAAGCGCAACTTGAATACTTTATTATCAATATCGATTTGCATTGAAACAGGAACTAATACGTTACGAACAATTTAACTCAAACTTTATTTTTACCCTCAATGTTGAAAGTGAATGAACAATTGGTGCAATTTTCAATATGAATATTTCGTAGTTAAGTACCTATTGCCAATCTCACAGAATATCTGCTAAATATGTAGTAGGTTTAAACGTTTATGTTTGTCATGATGACAGCACGTTGAAGTAGAATGACAGATGAGTGCAATAAAAACTTTATTGCACTAGTGCAATAAAGAACTTCTTTTTCCACTGAATATAGTTCAATAAAGTTTTGCTTTTTGCATGAATGTAGAAAAAAGAATTTTATTCCAATCAATATAAACAAATAGAACTTTTATTGAAATGTTGAATACAGAAATAACAGAGAAGAAATGAAAAAAAAAAAAATTGAAGCTCCGGAGCGGATTTTACAGCTGCAGGAAAATCCGAGAAAACCTGCAGTACCACGTCATTTGAAGAGTAGGAATACATTGAATAAAAACTTCCAAATAAGTATGTTGAATTATGAATATCTGCTTTTTGGTAAAATAGGATGCAAAGTATCCGAAAAAAAGTATCCGAAAAAAAAACATTCTATTTACGCACCCGTCATCAAATTTCTAACAGTCCATTCTGTCATTGGCCATAATGTAGTAGTGGCCAGAATCAATTCCTGAACCACAGTGAATCATAATTCGATTTGAAATATTCAAAATAGGGCCAATTGCCTTGTAATTGAAAATAATAGTTGTGTGATTTTTTTCCACGTGGGAAATATTTGAAACCTGCATTTTCTGTTGCATATTCAACTGCGGCCGCATCCTCATTATCCAATCCAGCTTTCATTGCTGCTGGTAATATTTCTAATTTAGCCCAACTTTGAGAAAAAAAAAATTTCGTTGTCTGGCGCCTGACATTCAATTATTAAATTAATACAAGATGAAATCATTTGAACTTTCAGACTGAAAAATATTCTGATCGAAAATTCTTACTCAGTTCAAATGATAAACAAGATATTATTTGGTAGTCGGTTCAGATACTGACGATCAAATAAACTTAACTACTAACGAAACAAATTCACAAAATCAAGTTGACGAAAGAATTCATCTACTGTACCATAACTCATTACCGAATATCCAAGAATTACCACCTGAACTGATTAATATTTCAAGAATGAAAACATCAAACTTGCTAAAAGAACAGTCCAGAATCCTTACTGAAATTGAAACACCATTAGATAACAAAAAAAGATCGAACAAAGTTCATGAAATACCTTGCACTGAATATGAACAAACCTATATAGGACAAACTTCCAGAAATATGATAGGTCGAATCACATCACAGAAGTAATTGAAGGAGAGATGTAAAATCTTGTGCATTGTCAGATCATGTGAATAATAAAAATCACTCTATGGAATTTAATAATACTAAAATATTAACAATTGAAAAAATTAACATAAAAAAATATTTCTAGAGATGGTTGAAATTGGTAAAAATAAAAATAAAACTGATTGAAAGAACTGATATTGATTTACACCTACTTATTTAATTTAAACAAAACCTAAACTAAATTGTACTAGTGAATTCATCAAGACATTATTGAGACTACTAAATTGATATCTAAAACGAAAAAAAATTATATTTAATTTTTGCTCTCTTTCCCATTTTTCTCATCATTTACTACTTATTTGAATGTAAATCATCCCTTCACATACAGAAATCAAAATTTGATGTCGAGTTCAAACACCATTATTACTGTGTGTTCTCGTTTTTATTAGGAACTTTTTCAAAGTTTTCACTTGTATCGCTTCAAGATTAAACCCCATGATGTGAGTAGAAGATCGAAATAGTCAAGTATTCACATTTTTCACATCATATCTTATCAGATGCATTTGAAAATTAAATAAAGAATTTTGAAAGCACAGGCAATACCAAAGAGTAATAAGTAATAGCGGCCATTTTCCATTCCCAATGAAACATTTAATTATATTTATGTAGATGCATAAGACTTATCTCACTTTATCAATAAGAATAACTGTTCGAATAATGAATCATATTTATTTTTATTATTATTACTCATTTTCGTTAACTTAATTTTTTAAACGATTTTAATAGAAACTGTGAGATGTCAAATTACTAGACAGACAACAAACTTGATTCGATCTTATTTATGGTCATAAAATTCGTTAATTTAATGACAGTCTAGTAGCTCATGACAGTTGTAGGAAATAAACATTCCAACATATCTAGCCCGTGGAAAATGAAAATCTGTATTACACTGTAAATAATAATAATAAATTTTATTTACCAATGTGGTACTCGTACTCGCTCACCTCGAATGTTAACACGTCTTTACATTCCTTGTTACTCAAATAACTACTCCCTGAGAATGCTGGAATTCTCTCTCTTGAGATTGAAGAAACATTCTGCAACACCTCTGCCCCCATGCAATTTATAGTTATTTATTGTTTAAGTGTTTTAGATATAATTTTATTTGCGCAAGAATGTTTAAATTTCTTAAGCAAATAAAATGTATCTAAAACACGCATGCAATACAACGTTTTATTCACAATCACATTCATTTAGAATCAGAATCGCGGAAATTTTTCATCACAAAATGATTTGGCGTTTTGCTCTGACAGCGGCTGTCACCTCCTCAAAAATCATTGAAATAACATACAAAAAGATCGGGAGGTGTTGAATGGTTGCTATGTATTTTCGATTGTTTATCGACTCCATTTGTAAAAATTTGTGAAGTTGGTGAAAATAAGTAAAATGTGATTGATATTCAAGATTGTATTTTTCAATATTCCACTGGTGGAATAGAGTAATTTCATTATTCCACTAGTGGATAAAGTGGTACTTTATACGGTTCATAAGTGTGGATAAAACTTCAATTATAAGGTGATTGTGGATAAAATGTATTTACATTCTCTCTCTTCTGATAGAATAATATTCTCACAATGGTTAGCAATAATAACATTAGCCTTGACGCAGTTGAATGTCATCGTAGTGGCAAAATTTGAGTAAGTGTCAAAATTATTGCTGTCACATTTCCTCTCTTTGATCGTGGAGAAATTATAGTCTGCTACTCGGTTAGAATGAAAATTCGTGATGCTCGGGTTCCTCACGCTCGCCTTCGGCTCGCGCTCGGAACTTTCCACTCGCATCGAATTTTCATTCTAACCTTGTTACAGAATATACTATTAGTAAGTGATATGTTGCAGTTCCAGTTGATTTGCTTGTTCTGAATCCGTGTTGGTCCTTGCACAGTATATTTATAGTTATATTCTTTTTATCCACTTTTACTGAGATTAACTAAGACTCTCAGCACAGCTTAATAGCTTAGTTGTACTACATGTTTCATTTACCATAGTTTGATTAGATTTGCATTAGAAATAATTAAGACAAGTTCTTCCCCTCCTCACCCCAACTGAGCTTGCTTTTTATCTAGTGTTGTAGTGAGCAAAATGTAAGACATGAATAATATTAGTATTGTCGTGAATTGGGGCCCGGCACCTCCACCACTTGTCGTGAATTGGGGTTTATTCACGACTAACTAGGTAGATAATAAAAACATTTATTTCACTATGAATAAATATGAGACTGAGTCGATTAAATTTAATGAAGGAAT
Organism: Chrysolina oricalcia; assembly: GCA_944452925.2. NCBI lineage: Eukaryota > Metazoa > Arthropoda > Insecta > Coleoptera > Chrysomelidae > Chrysolina > Chrysolina oricalcia. The sequence continues at coordinate 65,760,786 of OX101819.2, forward strand.
TAATGAATTAAAGAATTGATGAATCTCACCTAAACTAGTTATTGATTGAATACATTATTTTAAAAAGATCTATTTTTACAATACATATTGGCATTTACATTTAAGGAACATTTTCCATCTATCAAATATCGAATCTTCCAAACTCCCCCCATAGCCCTCACTAGCTGCGGGCACGCCAAAACTCTAAACTCGACTCCAAGATCGAACTATCAGTGGCCTTTTCGAAAACTCTTGTTTTCTGTTCATGGCACAATTGTGTTTCGAAATAAAATAACTTCGCTCACGTACTGAATTGTAGAAGGAAAAAAGGTTACCCACGAATTGAATGATAATAAAATATTTTAATGTACAGGATGTTCCATATATTTTTGACAGTATTCTGTGGTCCTGTGCTGGCAATTGTGAGGTTAAAGTTTCGTTTTGACATGTTTTGTTTTGAATTTTGACCACTCCACAGTCCACATTCGGATGATAACTGCTCTACCAGAAACATGAACTACTGTCATCACAAGCATTTTCTATAAAATAAGTAGGCATTGTAGTTTTTTACCAATTATTAATTGGATATTACTCACTACAATAATATTTTTATCTTCATTCATTTCCAATTTATTTTATTTTATTGATTAGTAAGGTTAGGTTTCCTTTCCCTTTCAGACAGATAAAAACGAGTTCTTTTATGTTCACAAAAACTCAGTTTCGTCTCACCTACTCCTACGAGGATGTATTGATATCTAGTTAGCCTAGACCAGTTCCCTGCATAAACATAATATTGGGTTACCATAGCAACGAACAATAACTTATTAGAAGTGTCAGTGTAAAGTTTGACGTCAGAAAAGTAAACCAGAGTTAAGCAATAAATTAAAAGAAAAAATATGTCAACCGAAATAATGAAAATCGAAAATTTGGAATATTGAGCCATCATAAAGTACCTGTATTTAAAAGGGTTAAGAGGTAAGCAGATTTACGAAGATATGCCTAATATCCTTGGTGATCAATGTTCTTCGTATGCGACCGTGAAAAATTGGTCTGCAAGCTTCAAAACAGGTAAATTTTCCATTGAAGAGGATGACCAATCGGGAAGGCCAGTTTCTGTGTCAGTCCCCGAAAATATCGATGCAGTTCATGACTTTAACAGACCGTCGAATTGGGCTAAAACGGATATCTGAAGCACTGAATATTTCATACGAACGCGTTCATCATTCAGTTCACGTCAATTTGGACATGAGACAAATTGCTGGAAAACGGATTCTTAAATGTTTGAATGTTGACCAAAAGCGCGCAAGGGTAGTAGCATCGCGTCCGATCTGTGCCCGATTTGAAAACGATGTAGACTTCTTAAACCGAATTGTTGCTATGGGTGAGACTTGGGTACATTTCTACGATCCAGAAACAAAGCAACAATCGATGGAATGGCGACACTCTGGTTCTCCAAGACCTAAGAAGTTTCGAGTCCAAAAATCTGCTGGAAAAGTTCTTGCTTCAGTTTTTTGGGATTGCCATGGAGTAATCATGATTTATTTTTTGGATAAGGGTAGAACAATAACTGGAGATTACTATTCGACATTACTGACCACTCTACAGGAAAAAATTAAAGAGAAAAGACGCGGAAAGCTATCCAAAGGTGTTTTGTTTCTGCAGGACAACGCCCCTGCACACAAATCTCATGTTGCCATGTTGAAAATTCGTGATTTAGGGTTTGAATTACTAGAACAACCCCCTTATTCACCAGATTTGGCTCCGTCCAACTATCATCTCTTTCCTCAACTGAAAAAAAGTTTAAAAGGTCTTAAATTTTCTTCCAACGAGGATGTAATAAAAGCTGTGGAGGTCTGGTTTGCATAGCAAGAAGAAACATTTTTTTTGAAAGGTCTAGAGACGTTGCAGGTTCGCTGTAATAAATGTACCCAATTAAGAGGAGAATATGTTGAGTAATAAAATATTTTGACATTGAAATTTTGTTTGGTTCTATAGTAAGAATTTTTCAATATATCCTCGTAAACTCAATTGGTCTCAGTGGTGAGAATGCAACAAGATAAAAAAAATATAGCTACTTATTGTCCTCCAAATAGTTAGTAATCCTGTTTGAGACTATTTTTTCAAATAATTTAGCCAGTGAGCAGAGCAAATATATAATTTTCGACATCAGAACGGTCTCTGTTGTAGATTTCCCAATCGAAGACACACTTGGAAAATACATTTTTCTTTATAATAGTAGAAAAAAAAACAATCACCTAAATTACGTTTTCCATAACTTGGTACAGAGGTAAAACCATTTATTTACAAGGGTCAAAGCGACGTCTAAAATTGAAGGGAAACTCTGGTAGGAACAAGGCACACTATTTCACGGCACAATACGCGCTGAAACGGATTTTGTTAAACAAAGAAAATGAAGCGAAAGACGCTGGTGAAAGGAATAGACTTCGTGTTTTGACTCGTAATGAGACAACAAATGTACGGGAACAATGAGCCGGGAAGTTGATTATTTCAACTCGGCTTCAAGCTATTTGATTTCATTTCCATTCAGACAACGTTCTTGGTGCAATCTGAATATTCTCGTTTTCATTATATTCAAATTGCTGAACTATTAATTTACCTGCGAGGGACGTTTCTAAGCAAAGTAGGCCAATCAATTTGACATTTAAAATTTGAAATGTGGAAAATTATCGCAAAACAATGCAAAATTTCACAAAAGTTGTATTTTAGTACTGAATGAACCTATAAAAATTTTCCTTCTCGCAACATTATTAAAAATTAACAATTGTGCTGATTTTTTAAATTAAAAGGTTTTATTCGACTTGCTAGATAGAGAACGCGTAGGGTTTCGGAAGTTTTCTTGACGGATTTGGACGCCAGAAATTACAGCAAAAAAAGTCGGAAAACTCTCGAAATTGAAATCGGAAAAATCCGTAAAAATAATAAAATATATCTGAACGTCGAATATAATGGTTCAAAAAAAATGTCCCCATTCTGCCCCACGCAAGCTAAAGACTAAGAAACATATCCAAAGAGAACTAAAAAAGAAATAAATAAATAAAATTTAAAATTTTTTTTAGAGAAGAGCTTAATTGATTAATTAAATTGATTTTAACTCTAAAATATGTACATATTGCCCTTCGCTTTCATTTCAATATGAAATAAGTCGTAAACAAGTAGATTTACTAGAAAGTGAATCTAGAAGCACAAATTAAAACTTGGCACAAGTATTTTATTTACATTAAAAAGATAATTGTTCAATTCAATTCAATTTGAAATTAAGAAATTATTTAATTTTAATTTTTTTTGTATAAAATAATAAAACCAGTGTTTTACTGAAATTTCTTATTTATTATTAGTATATTTGTATTGTGAAAGATATTTTCAGAGCATTTTATAAAAAAAATTAATATTTTGTACCTTGTGTGTCAGGGTTTATTAAATTTTTTCGAAGTTAAAAGAGCTAAGAAAATATTTTTTTATTGTAAAATAACTATCAATAATATTTTTTAGTAATGATATGTTATTCGTTTTAAAATATATCTACTTTTTTAAGAAATGAATTTGATTTACTTATTAATAATTAAAAATGTATTTATTAACTGTTTATTATTAATATCAAATATATCACATTTATATTTTTAATTTTTAATAATAATCAAATTGTAAGATTAGAATTTTCTATCATTAAAAGGATGTACAAATTAATTCATTAAATTATATTATTTTTATTTATTATAAATATTTCATTAACAATCAAATTTTAATGAAAACAAATTAGTAATTATGATAAAACTAGTATAATTTATTTTATCAAATATTTTCATAATAAAGGTTTAATAAAGGAAATAATTTGTTACCTGTTTATTAAAAACATGTCCTTTTGTGAATAATTTAAGGTCTGACCTGCCACTGAAATTTTAAATGGCCGTGGTATTTTGATCGTGCTAAGGTAGCATAATCATTAGTTTTTTAATTAAAAACTTGAATGAAGGGTTGGATAAGAAAATTACTGTCTCTATTTAATTTAATTAGAATTTTATTTTCAAGTTAAAAAGCTTAAATGAGTTCAAAAGTCGAGGTGACCATATAGAGTTTAATTATTTAATGAAAATTGTATTTCAGTATTAATTTATTTTGTTTATTTACTAATTTAATTGGGATGATTGAAAATTGTAATTAACTTTTTTGTTCAAAAACATTAATTTATGAATAAATGATCCATTATTTTTTATTATAAGATAAAATTACCTTAGGGATAACAGCGTAATTTTTTTAGAAAGTTCATTGAAAAAAAAAAGATTGCGACCTCGATGTTGGATTAAAATAAATTTTTGTTGTAGAAGCTAAAATATTGGGTCTGTAAAATTTTACATGATCTGAGTTTAAACCGGTGTGAGCCAGGTTGGTTTCTATCTTCAATTGGTTGATATATTTCAGTACGAAAGGGTCAAATTTTGAAGTTAAATTTTATATTTTGAATATAAATGTTATTTTGGCAGATTAGTGCGATAGATTTAGAATCTTTATATGTATATATACAAATAATACTAGATATTTAAAGACTAAATTTTAATATTTATTTCAACTTTGATTATATTTATTTCCGAATTAGTTGGGGTAGCTTTATTAACTTTAATAGAGCGTAAAGTGTTGGGGTATATTCAAATTCGTAAAGGGCCTAATAAATTAGAGGTTTGCTGGTTAGTTCAACCATTTAGTGATGCTATTAAATCATTTACTTTTGAAGAAATGCACTAAAAATAGAAAATTAATTTTAAAGTGAATCAATCCCATCATTTTGTTACATTATAAAATTTCAAATGATATAAAAGTTTGTAGCGAGAATAAATCTTTAGGTAATTTGGAATTTAATTTACAATGAGAAATACAAAGATACTTCTTAAAACATTAGTATAATATACTCTTATGTCAAATTGAAAATGACTATTTTAAATCGATTCATCATCCGTTAATAGAAAATTCGCGCTATTTGAAACGGAAGAAATGCAGCCAATATGGACTTTCACAACTCTTCGAGCTGAAGGAGAAGTTCGTCGAAAATATTTACCATTCCGCAGGAGATTTCGAACTAATTTTAATTAAACCCTTCTCTCTTCTGTCGTTTTTTGACTCCTTTTATTTGTAAATCAGGGAACAAAAATCAATATACGGAAACATTCTGAAGTCTAGTAGAAAGCCATTTCTGAACGTTAATTAAAAAAGGTCTGTCAGAAGTTGTAGCAAAGCGAAAAGTGTTGAAAGCGAGCGACAAGTCCTTATTCTCGTGTTAGTTATTTCACACTCACGTTTTTGAAATTGTTTACAGCTTCCAGGACCAAAAAATTTTTGTTCCAGAATCACATTGTTTATTTTTATCCAATGAATAGAATTTTCAAAGTTCAATGTCTAAAGACTATTCGTGTAAACGTAAGGTAAGGTAACGAAAGTAACGCAAGAAAGTAAGGTAAGGTAAGGTAAGGTAAGGTAAGGTAAGGTAAGGTAAGGTAAGGTAAGGTAAGGTAAGGTAAGGCAAGGTAAGGTAATGTTAAGGTAAGGTAAGGTAAGGTAAGGTAAGGTAAGGTAAGGTAAGGTAAGGTAAGGTAATGGAAATGTACGGTTCACAAAAACGTAAGGTAGAATTGACACGACTGACAGTAGTTTATCCAATTTGTCATAATTATGAAGGAATAGTTCGATACAATGGTTCGCTTGAACTTACGAAATGAGTATAATTTAAATAATAGCTAGGTTTGCGGCATTCATACAGATTTTAAAATTCCAGAATAACGATTCTCGTCGAGCATGTTTCTTTGGTGCTCAGTTGGTAGAGCACTGTACCGGCACTCTAGAGGTCGTGGGTTCGAATCCTGCTCGAGGAGAATCTTTTGTCTTTTTTCTGGAATTTTAAAATCTGCCTGAATGACGCAAATCTATTATATTTTTATCACAAACATAAACTCCCATTCAGTATCATTTATATTTATTCAGATCTTTTCAATTTTCAAACCGTCTGATTTACAATTGAAGTGAAAGCTGTACCAACGTCAATCTGAATGTTCTGGTTATACGATCTACACCTCTTGTATTCACTCGGAATACGTCGTCGAATACGTTAAATTTTAAAAGCCCTCTGATTGCCTGAAGGTGAGAATGCAACGCAATAGTTAAAAGTTGGTCAAATTTTGCGTTACCTTATCTTTCATCCCTTACCTTGCGTGTTATCATGAACGTTCCTATACGAGTCCAATAGTTTATAATTCTTTTGTTCTTGCATTACCTTACTTACGTTTATATGAACTGAGCTTAATACTCTCGATGACAAGCACAACACCAATCTTAAGTTTTTTCACTCAAACAAATGGTTTGCATTCTAGGATCTGAATACCACAAATATATTCTGATTAGGGATAAAATAACACTTTCAACCATCATTCTCAGATTTCACACCAAAACGAAAATATAAAGGGAATTTATTGTCCCAAACAATACCATTGGCTAAGCTGGGATTTTCAATTCATTTCAGGGACAACTAATCAATTTTTATTCTCTGTACTTATTGGTTTTTACGGGAATTAACCCTAACATCGCAGTTTTGACGATTCAGTTTAACTACTGCAGTTCATTATTTCAATGTATCATCCACCCTGTATATTCATTCCCGTCCTCGAGATAGAAATTGATCCTAATGAAAGGGCGGGCTAATTGTGGCTGTAACGTTAGAATCTGAGTTGCTGGAGTATCTTGAGTGCTAGGACGTGTATCACATTACTGTTCATTTATTAGTGCAGCCCCTGCAGGAGAAATTCAAGATACAGAGTGCTCGAAACTCTTGTTCGGCAAGAAGTTTTGGCGAAAAAATTCTTCGCAATAGTTCACTCAAATTCATCGAATCCTTTTTCCTATTTTTATATTTATTATTATTATTATTGCTCGGTGGGGCTTCCTATCGACCGAAGTACAGGTAGTTTTGAGTAGGTCCTTTCTGCTCCCTGCTATCAGGTCTATCTCGTGAGTACTCCTTTTCTGAACCGTGTACCCTGGATTCTGGTGTACCGCACGGGTCCATTTTGGGACCCCTTCTCTTCATTCTATACTCAGCAGACTTAAGGAAAGTACTGACATGTTGTCAATCACATTTTTATGCTGACGATAGCAATTGTATATTAGCTTATTTTCGCAAAAAAATTGAGCATTATTGCCACCAAATCAAGTGCAATCATTTTCGGGAGTGACAACAACAGACAAATGGTCAGGGGCACCTCACCAATTATGATCTAGGGACAAAGACTAGAACTCCAAAGCAAAGTAAGAAGCTTGGGTTTTGTTTGGAACCAAAACCTGAATTTCAGCTTACACGTAAACAATTTTTCAAAGAAAACTTATTGTGCACTGAAAAGACTAATCCTAAATCTTTATATTTTGTGTACTGAGCTCTCAATTCTCCTAAGTGACTCGTTAGTTTTATACCACTTTAATTACGGTGATGTCGTGTATGGACCTTGTTTGGACTAGACCTATAGTAAAAAATTCAGAAGGTACAAACTTGCTGCATCAGTTTCATTTTCAACCTGTCAAGAAGAGATCACGTTTCCGTGAAGATCAAATATTTGAAATTGTTGAAAATGGAAATTGTTGTTAAAATTGTTATTTCCGTCAAACGATTGCACAACCCACGGAAGTCTTCGAGATACTTGTGTGAGCTAGGGAAGACGCAGCCCTTACCTTTTAACGTGTGATGCCATGGACGAGACCGTTGACCATACGGGGATTTGAACCCTTGACCCTTCGCTCCAAAGACGAACGCTCTACCGGCATGGCCACCACGGCCCATATGAGAATGAAACATCACTTGGCTTGTCAAATCCACAACATAATTACCACTTTTGTGCTACTATTGATGAAATACCTGAGACAACGATCATCCATTCATAATCGAGAACTAAGCACCTTCTTGACATACCCCAGCACTTGTCGGTCTTTTTAAAAATGTCTTTTTCTTACGCAGCTCCCTCGCTCTATAACTCAATTTCAAATCATATCAAAGAGAAATCGCTGGTAGTATTAAAGACAAAAAGTACCTGCTTGATATGTAGTAGGTACCAAATATTTTGCTATTTTGTTTAGTGGAATTTTGTTTTTTTTGTTATCAATATTCCAGCTTTGATACTCTGGAAAAAAAATAAAAAAATAAAAAAAATGGAAAAAAATATATGTGTTAATTAAAACTCTTCATTCTTGATTCTTTTTCTCTGAGTTATTCTAGTATAAGCATGGTAGTCTACATTTTTTTGATATGTTAAGAATATGCTGTAATAATTTCAGGTTGAGTGTAAGAGGAGTCACTGACTGAATAAAGACCCTTTGTAATTATTATTATTTATTACAAAATAAATAAGTAAAACATTTCAATCAACTACTGGAGAGAAGAGCATCAAGTTCCCCCAAATTATGAAAACAATTATTTGCTGGAAATATTTTCAACCTACCGTTGAAAACTTCGTATGTAGGACAGGTTTTCCGATAGCTGGGAAGCCTATTGAAGTAAGATGCCCAAGCGAGAAGACGTGATTTTGTATACTGTGGTTTCCTTTTTTAAGCAAAAAATCTATTTTTCCGCCTACCTCGGATTAACATGTCTGTTTAATGTTCTTCAAAGCAAAAAAATCGTTCATTAATAGGGGTCACTAATAAACGATTTGTTAATAATGCATGATTTCGAGAAATCGTCCATGAATGACCCCTACTAATGAACGATTTGTCATTAATTGTCGATTTATCTATGAATGCATGATTGTTGCATAGGCAACCAAACATAAACGAAGTCGGATGTTACGGACGCTAAAATTGAATTTGACGATAAACTTATGTTGCCAGATGTTGCGGTAGCTGCTTAAGTTTATTGCCAGAAAAAAAATCAGAATTCCTTCATTTCTACATGAGTGAGGTAGACGGAAAAATATTGTAATCAACTCTTATATTAAAATGCGATTAATAATCTCAAAAATTAACGTACGCGCTCGCTTCACTCGCGCGTTAAAATATCACGAACATTAATCGCCTTCATCAATACTCCAGTTGATTAAATAACTATTATTTCTGACCGGGATATTATAAGTTTATATGTTCATGGTTTCGCTTTCAATATAGAGGATTACAACTTCCTTTGAGATTTTAAAGATTCTTCAATTCCATCTAACTTTCACAGGTAAATATGAAACAAGAAATGCTAAAATATACGTATTCATCAAATGAAAATCGAAATTAATTTATTTATTCGCATCATTACAAATAATAAATGTATATTTTGAAATGTTTCCTGGAAATTACTTCACTGGAAACAATTTCTTCTTTTGTACCATAGCAACAACCTGGCAACGACCAAAACACCTGATTCAAATATACCGGAAAGGTAATAAATTGGAACATCTATTTCGTTTTAAAAATGGACAAAATTTTATTAAAATATGTGCCACGGGAAATAATTACCTTCGGTATTAAGGCCCTTAAAATTCCATTGATTCATATATAACTATCAAAACATTAAGACTAATTTTATTACAGTATGTTGAATTAATCTGTTTCGTTTAACTATTAATTGGCTTCAATTTATTATTTTGTTATAATTATCCTTGGTATTGGTAGGTATGGATGGTGACTGATGCGCTGCGATCTAGTTAGATCTATTGTGCCCCATCTTCTTCTGCTATCTCGAGGTGTTCTCGTTTACAGCAGCCCCTCAAGCTTCAATTCCTTCAGGAATTTTAGGATTTTGAGGGGGTCCATTTGTGGTATTTCTTCCACAGTCAGCTGGTGTGATCCCAGTATATTTAATCTTTTGTGGTGTACAGCATAACACTCCATCAATATGTGGTGAGGTGTTTCTGGATGTTCCCCACAGAATCTGCAGGTGGTGTCCTCCTCTAAGCCTAGCTTCCTTAGGTGTTATTTGAGTCTGCAATGCCCCGTTAGAAATCCTTTGATTGTCTTTAGACTAATTTTGCTGAGGTCAGTGTTTTCGATCTTGCTCGGTTGAAATTGCCGAGGAGATCTTTGGCCTGCCTTAGCCCTGGAAGTCTTTGCCAGTATGTTGCTCTCATTGCTTCTTCAGTTTCATTGAGTTCTTCTTGGAAGTGAGATTTTCCAAGTCCGCAGAATGGTTCTGGCCCGATCAGTGGCGTTGATGCCCATTTTCGTGCCAGGGTGTCTGCTTGTTCATTGCCCTCTACTCCGACGTGCCCAGGCACCCAGAGGAGGATCACCTTGTTCCTGCCTAGATCATTAAGTTTTTCTAGGCATTCCCAGACCATCTCCGAGTTGATGTTATATGAGCTCAACGCTTTGATGGAAGCTTGACTATCGGAGAGGATTGCAATTTCCTTGTTCCAGTAGTTCCTGTCGAGGTTGAAATATAATATAATTATCCTTGGTAATAGAATCAGTGATTATTATTGTCAAATATTCAAGTAAAGTATTATCCGCGCCTTAATGTTCAAGCTGATACTACAAACAATTCCCTGAGAATTTTCTTCCGTACGTCCGTGGTAATAACTCATATTGAAATTTCCCAGAGCAGTCATCTGTGAACTTTTCACTTCAGGGTGTTTCCTGCTGCCGTTGAAAATGGATTTGCTCCAATAAAATCCCTAATAAAAATTATTACTAATTGTTCTCTATGGATGAAATATGAAGGGTGGAAATTGGAAAGTGTGGTTTTGAAGAATGGTATTATGAGTTTTAAAGCGCGGGTTTCGCGTTTTGTTGGAATTTATCATTTCCATACCGCTAATCAGGGAACGTTTGGAAATGGTGGAAACTCATTTGTTCATATAATTGAATAGCTAATAATAATAATAATGATTTATTGCTTCAAAAAACATTTTGTTTAATAGCATATTGAATATCTGTAATGATAACAAATAAACTTTAAAAAAAACTTATTACGTATTTGAGTTTCGTAAGTTTCCGCAACTTTAGGCTGATCTGAGCACCCCGAACAATATTTTCTCTCGTCATAATTTTCTAGATAGAGGGGTACATTTTATTAAAACTATATTATTCGATGGTTAGATATTTTTACTATTTTTACAAATTTTTCCGATTTAGTTTTCGCAATTTTTTTGAAAAGAGGGGAGGGAGTGAGCACAGCGGCACACATATTTTCTGTCCTAATTTTCCATGTGTGAAACCGTTGGAATTTTTTTCGAATTTCTTTACTTTCTCTATCTACTCTTCGATGAGTAAAATTTCTTTGAAACCGTATTATTCAATGCAGTGGCGTAGCTAACTTTGGAGCTCTGGTTATAATTTGATACAAATTTTTTAGTTTCCTTGCACCCCTGACAAGCTTGCGCCCCCCCCCACCCCGCGTCGCGGGGATTGCGGGGGTTTTCGCAACGCCACTATTAAATGGTCAGATAATTTCCACTATTCTTTTAAAAATTTACGGAAATATGGGAGGTTCCATAGCTGCTGGTGTGCAGTGTATATCACGTAGAAAAACCCCTTTTGTGCGGTGGGTTCATTTTTAGTGTACCTATCGATTCTAAAAATTGCATAGTTCTACGTCAGAAATAATGGAAGAAACAGGTCCGTTTCCATGACAAGTGCAACAAATTAGAATTTTTCAGGAGTGAAAATTTTTTTTAGTAGTAATTTGGGGATCCTGAACACGAATTCTAAAGAATTTCGGGCCAATTTTGACACCTAATAAAACTTTCCGAAAAAATGGGTGGTTCCATCTCTGCTGGTGTGCAGTGTATATCACATTTTGTGTAGTGAGTTCATTTCTAGTGTATCTGTCGATCCTGAAAAGTCCATGGTTATACGTCAAAAATAACGGAAGATACGAGGGTGTTTCCATGAGAAGTGAAACACACTTTATTTCAGATTTTGGGTTTTGCATCAAACATAATTCTTCCTGAATTATTATTACTTATGAAAGCTGTTGTTATTTTATATTTAGAAAAAAACTTATTTCTAAGTGAATGACATATTAACACCAAAATGGTGACAATGGTGACAGTGGTGACCCGATGATAGGATTGGTCTATTCTCGTCTGTGAAATTTTCCGAAATACTTCCTGAACTATCCGATATATGACGGAAAAAATTACAGTTAGCAACTGAAATAACAACTTACAAAACCATTTCAACAAGAATGGGACAAAATAGTTAACTGTACATAAAAAAAATTAAGAGAGTTGAGTACTAAAGGAATCCGCACATTTCTTATGGGAAATGACTTTCATTGAATTTGGCTATGATGCAGTTCTTGATGAGCTGATCAAAAGTGTCCATAGCCACAAAGCTGAAAAATGGACAGTTTTCGAAATATGGAGCTTTCATTATTATGGTCTCTCTTCAAAAAACATATGTCTTCTTTTGAAAACATAAATTATACCGGGGTTATCTTGTAGCATGAAATGATGTTTGGAAGATCTTGGAAATAGTACCTTATTTCATAGCAAGTGTAGAGCAGTGTATGAAAATGTTTCGATGGCGGTGCCTAATTCAACTGGAAAAGACCATTTCTCAGTCGGGTTGAGGGCCCTGAATATTCAAATTCCATCCCAACAACAAATGAGAGCTCTCCGATTGATGAGCAAATACTGCAAAAAATTGAAAAAATCAATTTTCAAAGCTCCGTATCTCGAAAACTGTCCATTTTTGAGCTTTGTGGCTAAGGACGCTTTTGATCAGCTTATCAAAAACTACAATATATCAAAAATTCAGACAAATTCACAGAAATCCATTTCCCATAAGAAACGTGAGGGGTCCTTCAGGACACCATGACCGAAAGGGTAAATGTTTCTACTGGATCAATTAAAGGTCGTTTCCCCAAAAGGATTAGTATTTGTTAATTCCTGAACTAGATATAATCAATTCATTCGCAAGCACGTTTCATTAGGCATGTAACAAAGCGTAAATTTGAAATTCATTTTAAATAGATCTCGAAAAATACAACCATTAAATCTACATCCGGAAGCCATTAAATTCAGCATTTAGTTCACAATACCAAGAAGGGTCAGAACCTTCATACGTGTATGCTATAACCATCGTTTCTCTACATACTCGAGAGTTATACGAGGGGAATTTAATAATTCGAACAAAATACTTTGTATCCAATAATCAGTTTCATTATGAATTCAACGACATATTTCCATTGAGGAAATTGATTCAAATCATAACTGTATTATAGAAAGATCCATAACAGAATATTTATAAGTTTTTTTTCATAATGCGAAAAATTTACATTATGTTTTCTTTCTCGTAACGTCGGAATATCGGAGTTATAAAATATTTAATGAAAAAGCAGATTGTAGAAGAAAACGAAAAGAAAGTCAATTAACCATTTTATTTTTGATCAACCCTTATATTTATTTCCAGGCCTGAATATTAACTGGGATTACGAGACCCAGGCTAACTTGAGGACCAGATATTTTATGCTCCTAAACTCCAGTCCTGTTTTTAATCTTGAGAGAGCTAGTTGTTTGCTAGTAAAAATATTTTAGATCGGTAGACCAAGAGCAACTACTTGAGAAACCAAATTTTCAGAATGATCCTATGTCCCGTTCTCCGTAAACGTCTGAGGTACCATCGACCGTGACCCACCCTGTATATTTTAGTATTTTTTATGTTCACAATGTGAAATTAACTACATGTGATAAAAAATAAATAATATACACTGCCTTTAATTTTTTTCTAGAAAACGAAGCTGGATATGAAGAAAATACATGAGACCAAAAAGTTGTATTGTCAGTTGCGAATTTACAAAAATAAAATTTCATTGAAAATAGACAGTGGCGTAATTTTTTACAGTATTGTTGGCTTTGGTGACCACTGAGACGCCACTGGCCCTAATAATGTCAATATAAATGAGCGCTCTAATGGTTCAAATAAATATACCAAATTTCAGTCAAATCGGTTCTAGGACATTCATCTATCTACCTTAATAATTATAGTTTTTTTCTTTAAATTTCAACGCCCTATATCTCAGAAACGAAATAACTCCGGATATATGTTTAATGGGACTTTTTTTCTTAAAAAGACCTCCTGCAGTTAGGAACCGTAGTTAGAAAACACTCTGCATAACAAACAACTCATACGTCATAATTTTCAATATGCTCCATCAAATAATGTTGAAACTATGTATACCTAAATTAACGTATATGCCGTAACCGAGCGTGGAAATTAATCCTGTCTAATCAATCACCATTCGATTATTATAACACAATATTGACGTTGCCGATCACATCAGTTTTCATCTGCATAATATGTCATATAGAAACGCTGTTGATTTTGCCCCTCCAATAAATTAAATAACGAAAATTGACAAACTGGTAATTTGTATATACATCACAAATTTATAGTTTACTTTGTTCCATTTGGATTCACTGTTGGGAAAAGAGAGCTCCCACCGCGTTGAATTATTGTAATGAAACATAATATTGTATATAAGTTATTGACAGCTACTGGTTTTTTGGTGATAAAATGATTCAGTCAAAAATTCTCTCGAATGTGCCACGAATTTTATACACGAAATACAAACAACATTTTCTGTCCCGATAACGACTGTTGTCTTGAAAATAGTATTCAATGTTTTCAGTAAAGTCGTACTCAAAAATGTTTCCTGTCTGGAAAAAATAAGTCCAAAATAACTGAAAAATACTTCTTTCTTCCATACATGTTATCTTTAATGTTAGCAATACTTCCAATACAATCTCACAGCATCCAGTGGTCTTTCTGTGTCGTTACTATAAAAACGGTTTCTCGGTACGCCGCGTGTTTGAATGTGTTTGCTCCTTGTTGCTTCAATTTCAAGTCATTTTCAAGAAGATGGATATTGATTATGATAGTGGTAGTGATACCCCATCGGATATATCTGAGAAAGCAAATGCAATAGTATCTAATATTAACGAACAGTCGTTGCAGACCGATGATGAACCCTTTACTCCCATATACACCTACTAAGTAGGCAGTGAAAAAATAGTTATCTATTATACAAGGGAAAAAAGTATTAGATTTTAGCTCGAGGTTGTGTTGTCTCCCGACGCGAAGCGGAGAGAGACAAAAAACCAAGAGCTAAAATCTAATATTTTTCCCGTGTTTAATACACTATTTTTTTCTGTGGCGGGAAAAACGACGACTCATATCACAATATATTAGACCACAAGCCCACAGGCACAATTTCAGGGGGTGATTTTATACACCATGGGTCATATAATATAATGTTGAAGTACTGGTCGAGAAACGAACGTTAGGCACTATGTCGTCAATTTTCCGCGGTACAGGTGAGTGTACAGGCGAGTTGAAATGTCGTAAAAAAGGGGGTAGTTTTTGATAACCTTATACATGACGGCACTATTCTCGTCAAAGAGGCAATGAAAAAAGAATGCTCTAAAACCCAGTGCCGTCAAAAAATAGCGGTACAGGGAGTCGGAATTTTTTTTGAAATCGGCGATTTTACCCCCCCTCTCCAGTTAATCGAATACTAGACGGCATTGATTCAGTTAACTTTACCTTTCCTTAAAAAACTATAATAGATCTATGCCGTCAGAAAAGGGTGGTACATGGAGTCAGAAATCGCGAATCAAAACCCGATTTTTACCCCTTATGGGGGTGGTTATTTAGAATTTGACGGCACCGATTTCTAGCTTTGAGTTAACATTTATTGAGTATTCTAAACATGGTGCCGTCAAAAAAATTTGATTCATGCAGAAATAAATAAAAAATTACTAAGGTCATTTATTTAAGGACGGCATACGGTTTTTTAAAGCAGAAACTACTCGTAATGGCTTTATAATTATGCCGTCAATAATTCATGGTACCCAATTGAAATACAGAATAAATATAAAAATGAAAAAAATTTAAGAAAATTTAAAATTGCCTGCACATTTATAAAAGTTTATTTTCGAAATATTATCGTGGATAGCACTTATTTAAACATTAAAAAAAATAGAAAAATTCGTTCCGTCAATTTTACCTTGTTATATTTTATGCTTTTGACGTGAAATCTCTTGCTACTTTTGGCTTACTTTACCTACCATATCGGTAATAATTTTGGTCAAAAATTACAACACGACATTAACTATATAATATTGACCATTTCAAATTGCAAAATTGTGGTGCCGTCAACATTAAACGGAAACTTTACGTAATATGAGAATTTCAAAATTTTAACGATAATCTTGAGAATGTTCGTTTTCGGTCCAAAAATCGAATAGCGAACTTTCATGCACAGATATGTGATCTATCATCAAAAAAGCAGTATGAATTTAAATGTTTATAGAAAATTTTAATATTTATAAAATAAGTGATTAAGGATTTGAATAACAATGTATAAGTCATTAAAATTTTACTCTTCTGAAAAATTAATTGAAATACAACTAACACAAAAAAATCTGATTTAATAAAGATTCAAATAAACCACCATGTTATGCCAAACAATAGCCGAATCTGTGATACAGAGATAATCTCATATCACGGAGTAGATTTGGCGTAATGTAGGCACAAAGTTGGATAATTTTGCCCCTTAATTTTTAGGATTTGTTGCTCTCTGAAATGCATGTCGATGCGCGGATTCTTTCAGATGTTCCCAAAGAAAGAAGTCATTTAAATCTGGTGATCTGGGAGGCCACAATATCATACCACATGTAGATATTAAGCGATCACGAAATGTGTTTTAAAGATATTGTGTCACTGGTCGTGACTCGTGATATTGTGACTCGAACAACCATTCTGTTGAAACCAAATGTCCCCAAAATTAATAGGAAGTAGCTGCATTGTCGGACTAATTTGATTTCGACATGAAAAACTAATTTTTCAGCGTTTTGTACCATATAAAATTGACGGCATAGTAAAATATGTTATCTTTGAAGGATATAGCATTGAAACAGCTAAATTTTAGGTTGTATAAAATGACCACCCCCTCGAGGGGTAAAAATCGGGGTTTGATTCGCGATTTCTGACCCCATGTACCACCCTTTTCTGACGGCATAGATGTATTATAGTTTTTTAAGGAAAGGCAAAGTTAACTGAATCAACGCCGTCTAGTATTCGATTAACTGGGGGGGGGGGGGGAAATCGCCGATTTCAAAAAAAAAAAAAATCCGCCTCCCTGTACCGCTATTTTTTGACGGCACTGGGTTTTAGAGCATTCCTTTTTCATTGCCTCTTTGACGAGAATAGTGCCTTCATGTATAAAGTAATCAAAAACTACCCCATTTTTTACGACATTTCAACTCACCTGTACACTCACCTGTACCGCGGAAAATTGACGGCATAGTGCCCAACGTTTGTTTCTCGACCATTACTTCAACATTATATATGACTCGTGGTGTATAAAATCACCCCCTGAAAATGTGCCTGGGCTTGTGGTCTATATTGAAGTCAGAATATTATCGATATGAAATTTGAATTTTTAAACTAGTAAGCTGTTGTAGGTACGTATAGCGACAATTAGACCAGCGTTGCTAAGGAAAACTTCAAAGTAATCAAACATCTGTCAGTTTAATTCTGTGATTTGATTTGAAAATTGCGAACTCAGTAATTGTTTAATAGTTATTTTGAATAATATAAAGTTGAAAAATGTCTGATTCCGAGTTTTCTCTGACTCGACCGGAGTTGGTAGAAGCAGCGAAAGTAGCGTCACGAAAATTATTACCAGCTAAATCGCGGAAAATTTACGAAACCGCGTATTCAAGATTTATAGAATGGAAGATGAGAAAGACATGCAGTTCTTTCTCGGAGACGGTGTTATTGCATTATTTTTCGGAACTGGCACAACAACAAAAGCCATCAACAGTGTGGTCGAATTATTCAATGATTAAAAGCATGTTACGATCCAATAATAATGTAGACATTTCAAAATATTTCAAGCTGATTACATTTCTGAAACAAAATGGGAAAGGTTACACGCCCAAGAAAGCTGCAATTTTTACGAGTACACAAATTAGTGATTTTTAAAATAATGCACCCGATGAAGTTTATTTAATGGCCAAGGTTGTTGTTGTATTTGGGATTGCAGGAGCTTATAGAATTTGTGAAATCAGCCGGGTAACATTAGATGATATCGAAGATTCGGGAAAGTTGTTAGTTGTGAAACTGAAGCAAATAAAGAACGATGTAAACAGAAGATTTGTAGTAACTGAAGAATATTTTAAATTTCACCGAATGTACATAGCCCTTCGTCCAGCAGCAGCAAAGGATCGCCGCCTGTTTCATGCATATCGCAATAGAAAGTGTATCAATCAGGTTATGGGTAAAAATCAGTTTTATACCTGAAACAGTACCTGAAACAGTAACTAATTTTCTTCAACTTGAAAATGCTAGCTCATATACAGGTCATTCATGTCGAAGATCGTCTGCTACACTTTTAGTTGAATCTGGGGGAGATTTGATGACACTAAAGAAACATGGCGGTTGGAAGTCATCAACGGTCGCTGAGGGCTATGTTGATGAATCGGTGGCACACAGGACAGAAATTGCTAATAAAGTGTTCAGAACGTGTGGCAGTGCTGAAATAACACTCAATTTGCGACCAGGTACATCAACGGCAGTTGTGTCCATGTTAGAAAAAACTATTATTTCAACACAAGAAAATCCGACTGTTGTACCGAATAGTTCAAGGAACATGTCATTCATACAATGCACATTCAATAATTGTACTTTTAATATAAAGGAAATGTAACTTATGTTCAATAAACTATTCTAAACTTAAGTATCTTCCTTTATCTATGTGTGAATATGTCCGGGAAAAAAGTGAACTTTTTTCCCGGGGAAAAAAGTAATTTCATGAAAAGTTATATTTTGTTACCTGGCAACAGAGATAAAATGTCAAATTTTTTTCCCGTCACAGAAAAAAGTCTTTTTTTCACGATGAAAAAAAGTAAACATTCACGCATTAGGCAAAAACTGCAATCTATGAATTTTATTAGTGTAAAAGTAAAAGTTACGTTGTATGTATACATTATTCAATACTTTCTTGAGAAGGGCCAACCACACAACTTGAAGAATGGCGGAGATATAAAATTTTCAAAAAATCGCAAAATTTTCCGGATTTTCCAGTTTTTTATTCGTTTCTAAATATCCAATCGGGTCGTAAAAAAAATTCATTTCGTATTTCAATTATCTACAGTTTTTTTCATTAGTGCAACCATATTTCAGTATTACTTTTCATTTTATAAGCAAAACACTAAAAAACACGGTTTTTTGTATTTGATTGTTTAAAACAAATTGATATATGATAGTTGCGAGTCGAATACGTAAAAGAACATACTCTCTTTCATATGCTGGCTACTCGGTTTCTACAAGTTTTTTTGTTATTGAAAAAATAAAAATCCTCTATTGACTGGCTCTACAATAGCCTCTGAAGTGTGTTTCACAAGAATGACATTGGAAATGGTGAAATGAAACAATGGACTACACTGGAAATTTTTTGTCATCAATATCGAATTCATGCAGTTGGGATAACGATCATACAACTTGTCGCCTTCTGTGAAACTCCCATTAATAAAAGATTATCAAAGCGCTTGGCTTTTTGTGTAAATTTGTACACCCCTGCTATGAATTCGTCTCGCTTCGAATACAGCTAATAGGCCAATCCTTTTAGAATTTGAAATCAAAAATGGAGAAAAAATAGCAAAACAATGGAAATTTTCACAAATGTATTTTAGTGCGCACTGAAACTTAAAAAAAAATTGCCCTTTCGTACAAGGTCGGCAACATTGGTAAAAAAGTGAATTATAAACAATTCTAGTTACTTTGCGAAAATTCGAACAAGTTCGAATGTTTTGCCGGAGAGTACAAATAAATGATAAGAATAAAATCGACAAAGTAGAAGTACCCTTCTCTCCAAATATTTCCACAAAGTGGAAAATATGAGGCAAAAATCTGACAGAAAACAACTATTTCCTTGGCTAATGCCGCGACGGATATTGAACTACATCTGACAGATATTTGTGCAACGTTCTTCAAAGAAGACTCAGTTGAAAGTGCTTATTGTAGACAAACAATAGATTATCCTTGATTTGGCTAGGGATGACGACTTGCAGACATGTTTCGAGGTTGTTGCCTTTCATCAGTGCAAGGGTAAGTCCGACAACTTTGAGTTGTCTTTGTCCCTGCCAAATGAATTACAACCTATTTTTTTTCTAATTATTCCCTATGGAAAACATTAGAATTTGTTCGAATTTTCGCATTTACTCTACCTGGAGTCTTTTGCTGTCTCGAGGAGTGCTTATTGATTTTCCCGGCAGATGGCACAGCGACTGACTTACTGAAAGTCGCTGCTTCATCCGTAAGGAATTATTAGATGAACAATAGGTTGTAATTCATTTGGCAGGGACAAGACAACTCAAAGTTGTCGGACCTACCCTTGCACTGATGAGAGGCAACAACCTCGAAACATGTCTGCAGGTGGTCATCCCCAGCCAAATTAAGGATAATCTTTTGTTTTTCTACAATAAGCACTTGCAACTGAGTCTTCTTTGAAGAACGTTGCACAAATATCTGTCAGACGTAGTTCAATATCCGTGGTGGCATTAGCCAGGGAAGTAGTTGTTTTCTGTCAGATTTTTGCCTCATATTTTCCACTTTGTGAAAATATTTGGAGAAGGGTACTTCGACTTTGTCGATTTTATTCTTATCATCTAGTTACTTTATAGAGAAAAATGCAAAAGAGTCTCAAAATTAACAAGACAAAGAAATTATCATCCTTCATCTTTCCACAATTTTGCGACCATTTCCAAGCTTGCCATCAGAGCAAATAAATTATTTGATACTTTTGTTAATAACTCGTCTGACAAAAATCTAAAAAAGTGGCAACGCAAAGAAACAATTCACTCTATGTCATAATTGTCATGAGTCTCTCCGAAACTTTGTCACCTACGCCGATGAAGGCAACTTATTTTTTTTGTTTATACGGAAAATTACTTTCTATACGTTCCCGACCAACACAAAAAACTTCTGTATTATTTCCATTATCAATTCAGGGTACAGACAAAATTCCAAACAAAAAAAATATAATGTTGAAATAACGCAAAAATTTTCCGAGTTGGTCAGAAACGTAGGTAGTAATTTCCTAGAAAACATATTATTTGCCACCATCACAGATTTCGGAAACTGTCAGAGATAAAGAAAAACAATTTTGCATTTATTCATTCTCTTCAAATTCGACAAAGTTCCCTAAATCTGTGGTGATGGCAAAGTTAATTTGTTTTCTATAAAATTACTACCTTCGTTCCCGATCAATGGCAGGCAATCTGGAAAGGTTGAAGTAAGTGGCGCTAGTTAGGCTGGAGTCTTTCAATTGTCATTTGTCAATGTGAGCTTATTTAAATATTCAAATATTGATGTTTGTCTTGTCACAGTGTCACACACTTGGGTTTTGATGTGACCAATATTTATTGAAGGCACAGTCCATGGTCCATGTCATCTGAATACTAAAACTGAATGAATCTTTAGGTGGACAGCAGTCGCATCACATTTTTCAACTATTAACCTGGTTTCAAAATAACCATTTCTGTAATACATATAAGATGCCAATCTGGAATCAAAGTTAAAATATTCATTATTCCAATCTGAAAATGACAATTTATCATTGCTTGACTGGAAACAAGAATAAGTTAAGGTTATGACTGATCACCCTTCTGTTAAAGGCTCGTTCACACCCTTGCAAATATTCGTAATTTTTTTGATATTCAAAACCCATCGAAAAAATTGCGGTGAAATGATGAATCAGTAATGCAGTACCTAATAACTAACCCCAAATAATGAAAAATGACATGTATAATTCATCATTCACCGCAATTTTTTCGCCGTATGACTCAAATCACAAAAAATGCGAAGGTTCGCAAGGGTATGAACGAGCCTCGAGTCGTCTTTTCTCCCAATAATTTTCGCACTCTTGTTTCTCAACTCATTTTTCAACTGCTTTACAGCCCAACCACCATATTTATCACTCATTTCACTAAAAAAACTTTCAAAACCAATGAAAATAAATCAAAATTATAGTAAACACAATAATTGTCATGAATAACACAGGCTGTCAAACACGAAAGGACTTCAACTACTTCAGCGCCGCTATGCGGGAGCAATTTCGTACATCCCAGCCATTCAAGAATTTTTGCATCATTTCCATAATCAAATCAGGATGCTAATAATTTTTTTTAGTGTAAAATAAACAAAGAAAAATATGTTGCCGTCACCGGCGGAGATGGCAGTTTCAGCAAAACTTATGACATTCAAAGAAACCTTTCTTTGCGTTTGCCACTCTTTTAGATTTTTTTCGGCCGAGTTATTGAAAAAAGTATAAATTAATAATTTATTTACTCGGATGTCAAACTTGGAAATGGTCGCAAAATTGTGAAACGATAAAGAATGATATATTCTTTGTTTTCGTCATTTTGCGACCATTTTTCTCTACAAATTAACCAGAATTGTTTATAATGTTCATGTTTAACAATGTTGCCGACGTTTGGCGGAAATTTTAATGTTTCATAAGCACAAAAATACAACTTTCGTGAAAGTTTGCATTATTTTGATATTTTTTTTTTCATTATTGTCTAAGTTATTGGCCTATACATTTTAAACCACCCTTGCACAAATAAGGATTACGAAGCATATTCTTACGAAAATTGTATGAGACGCATCTGAGGGGAAACTGAAAACTCTTTTCCTCCCCAACCGGATGCTCATTCAATTGTCAATCATCAAGAGCAGCCACTCTGACTGGGCGAGTTCCGGAAAAGGGACAAAATAGAATTTTCGTAGGAAATGGCTCATGATCCAACATCCGGAAACTCATTTCCTCCAGGCTACATTTAGTTTTTTTTCGTTTTGTGTTTTTTTTTGTCTGTTTTGAGTAATTTTCATTTTAATATAATTTCCGGAAGTATTAAGAACATGTTTCAGAGCGTCTATATAGGAAATAAAGCGTTTTACTACAATTTCTTGAAATAGTCAAGCGAGTAGTGGGTCAATACATCTTTCGAAATTAGGGTCTCAGCGGCCAGGAGGAGAAGCATTGACGAAACCACTGTCAATGTTTCATACCAACATGTTGAAGACCCCACGAAGCTAAAAATTGCCAGAGGACGCCCACAGTTACTACCCCCACTACTGTGGAAACGGTAGTAGACGAACTTCTGGAATCTTTAAATAACAAAGTAGTCCTCGTACAGAGAAAGTATGTCCAAATAACCTCTGAGCTAAGCAAAATGAACTGAGGACCATAGAGGAATGGTGCAAAATAGAAGTACTGAGGAAAAACCCCAGCTAAACCACACTTATTCCCTTCACAACCAAATTCATTCTGGGGGACATGATATCACCAGTTCTTTGGCGAAACATTACAAATTTTTGACCATGACAAATATTTTGGTCTGTTCTTAGATAAGAAGCTATCCTGGAACATACATCTACAACATGTAGTTAACAATGTCCATGTTCATGTTGTGCAGAAAAGCTTTTGGAAAAACGTGGTGGCTGAAACTGAAAGTCGTGCACTGGCTTTACACCGCGATTATACGGCTCAAAATGAGACAGAAACAGTCGAAAACCAACCTTGATGAGATACAGAGGCTTGCCAGTCTGAGTATCACGAATGCTGTGAATAGCACTCCAACCGCTGCTATGGAAATTATCCTAAACCTTTAGATCTTTAGACTTAACAAACAGATAATTGGATAACCCAACCACAAACCAGGCACAACAAAATATTACCGAACGGCAAATGATATCAGACTACATGCTACCACAATACTCGTACGAAAAACCATTCAAAACACAGCTCATGTGGAATGAATGAGACTCAGGAGTAGCCTTAATGAACTGTCAAAACACAACGTGGTGACACTTGTGTGGGTGCCCGGACATAGGGGATTGAAGGCAATAACTTGTGCAGTCGAACTTGTGAAACGAGCATCTGAAACACCATTCACAGGCCAGCAGCGTTTGGAATTAGCAAAACCCGATGCGGAAACATAATCAACGAGTGGAAGGAATCAAAACATCAGATATATTGAGATCGAATTAAATGGCACAGCCATGGTGGGGGACCTGAGACAAACACTGACGGCTGACAACTTCAACCTTAACAGACCTAAAATAGGAACCACTGATGACAGAACAATACAATGACCCCAGCTGGTCTCAGTGTTAAGGGAAACCTCAAGGTATCTCGCTTGTTAGTCTTTAACCCACCAACCAACCAACCAACTAGTGTGTCAGACTGATGCTGTAAATCAAAGATTCCAGGTTGAGATTCCAGCAGTCTGGATGTTTTTGAATAGAGTAACACAAGACGTAAATGATGGAGACATTGAAGAATATCTAGAAGCAAAGACTGGAAATAAGGGCGAATTCATTGTCAATGAATTAATAAGATCTGGAGGAAGCAGGATTCCACGCTTTTGACCTATCTATAGATATGCACAAGTTAGGATGGATTCAGCGAGGGGCAATAATTAAAAATATAAATAGAAAATTTATTGGGTACAGCCCTCAAATTGTTGTGTAACCGTAGACACGTGTTTCGAGCTTAAGCTCTCATCAGTACGGTAAAATAATAATAATAATAATAATAATAATGGGTCTTTATTTTTTCTTTACAAATACAATATTCAACAAGACGATTACTCTTGGGAGGCGATGTTCAACATAGTTGTTCTTCCACATAACCCCCCCAAAATACCAACCAGCTGAGAGACCTCATAATAGATACAAAAGATAATTATAGCTACAACAAAAAATTACAAATTTGTTTTTCAAACTAAAATAGAAATTACAATTCAAAAATTACTAAACAAAAATGTGGAAATAACACCATAAACAAAATACTCCAACAGCACGACTAATTATTTCTCAAGGAGAGTAGGTGGGATTTCATATGTTCTCGGAAGGAAAAAGGTGTATTTTTGTTTTTTATGAATTCAGGAACAGAGTTAAATATTTTTACTGCAACATATGAGAAGGATTTTTGAAACGTAGCGGTGGAGTGGACAGGTATATTGTATAAATTACAAGCTCTAGTAGGTCGATTGTGGGTCTGAGATCCTTTAACCAGTTTTGAATAGAGATATCTCGGGGTTCGAGTCTGATTAATCTTATAGATAAGACAAGCCAAGTGGAGGGTGAATCTTTCATCAAGATTAAGCCAATTTGACCTACGAAACATATTACTAATGTGGTCAAATTTCCGAAGGCCATAACAATATCTAATGCACGAGTTCTGTATTTTTTGTAAGCTTTTTTTATCTCTGTAGATCAGAGCAGGCCAATAAACCACATTACAGTACGCCAAAGATGATAAAATCAGAGAGTCACAGAGTTTCAATTTTAAACCGGTATTCAACACGTCACGGTGCATATAGAGCAGTTTTAGTTTTCCATAGGCTTTCTGTATTAGAGAATTAACATGTCCAGAGAATTTTAATTCATTGTCCATATGAAGGCCCAGATTTTTACATTTGTCAACTGCTACCAATATTGAATCGTTGATCTTGATTTCAAATAGCGGGCTAGCAGCAAGAGCCTCTTTATCTTTTCCAAAAATCAAGTGCGAAGTTGTACAACACTTGGATGTAAAAATAGAAACAAAGGAAGTCAATAACAGGAAGCCAACCACACATTTGTGGCTTCGGTTAGAAGACCTTGAGCTTCCAAGGCAACAACTAATGTCACCACAGAGGCAGATATAGCTACCAGCGCGACAATCCTACCCAGGAAAATACAAATTAGGATGGATTTAGCGAGGGGCAATAATTAAAAATATAAATAGAAAATTTGAAGGCTATACCCAATACATTTTCTATTTATATTTTTAATTATTGCCCCTCGCTAAATTCACGCTGGTAGCTATATCTGCCTCCTTGGCGACGTTAGTTATTGCCTTGAAAGCTCAAGGTCTTCTAACCGAAGCCACAAATGTGTGGTTGGCTTTATAATAAAACGCTATTCCGTTGAAATAGAGTTTCATACTACCAATTGTTAGGCCGAGCGGTGCCTTTTCCAATATTTTATAGGAGCGTTTATATAAGAACACATCAGGAAAATTATATATTTACTTACCTATCAAATCTCATCTCCGGCAACCATCAGGAAGCTGCTACCAGCTTTGCACACACACACACTAGTTTTAATTATTTAAGTTACTTTATTTATTATTATTTTCAACACTTTTCTGGATTTCAATATATTCAAATACTTCTCAAATTGTTAATCAATATTATCTGGGCCGAAGGCCCAAGTGGAAAATTAAATTTAACTGAATAAAACAAAGAAATCGGCCAAAAACATTTATTATGCCGAAAGAAAAAAAATAGAACGCCGGAATAACTAAGAAGTTTTAAATTTATAAGTTATTAAATCAAACCCAATTAAAAACCAGTGAATTGAATAAAATTTTATGACATTTACGTTTTTAAACTACTCAAAAAGATATAATTCTTACTAATGTATTGAACTGATATTTTGAAACAGATCATTCACCAGAAAAGGTCACGTTGCTAACAAACATCTAACACTCTCAAGATTTAAAACAGGACTGCCGTTTAGAAGCATAAAATGTCCTTCAAGTTAGCTTGGGTTTCGAAATCGTTTAGGCAGTAAATATAAGGGTTGTTCGAAAATTAAATAGTGAATTGAATTTCTTTATCAGTTTCTTCTACAATCGGCTTATGCATTAAATATTTTATAACTCAGATATTCCGACGTTACGAGAAAAAAAACATAATGCAAATTTGTCGCATTATGAAAAAACTCTTTATATCTAAACAATTGATCTTATTTCTACTTATTCTATGTCATGGATCTTTCTGTAACACTCGGTTATGGTTTGAATCAATTCTATTAACGGAAATATGACGTTCATAATGAAAACTGATTATTGGACACAAAATATTTGGTTCGAATTTATAAATACCCCTCGTAAAACTGTCGAAACTGTGTTGGAACGATTTTTATAGCAACCATATGGGCGAAGGTTTTGGTGCCCTTCTCGGTATCGTAAACTAAATGCTGAATTTAATGGCTTCCGGATGTAGATTCAATGGTTGTCCTCTTCGAGAACTTTTAATGAATTTCAGGATTACGTTTTGTTACAGCTTCCTGTTGTTGACTACCTTTGTTTCTATTTTTACATCCAAGTGTTGTACATCTTGGCACTTGATTTTACCGTACTGATGAGAGCTTAAGCTCGAAACACGTGTCTACGGTTGCACAACAATTTGAGGGCTATACCCGAGAAATTTTCTATCGATAAGCACAATCACGGCTTACTCTCATTGAGACATTCAGTGGTTTTTGTTTTTAGGGAGATAACAGCGTCTTGTGTAGTTATTTTCTCTCTAAACCCATATTATTGTTTCGACAAAATTTCATACCTAAGAGAAAAGACGCGGAAAGCTATCCAACGGTTTTTTGTTTTTGCAGGACAACGCCCCTGCACACAAATCTCATGTTGCCATGCAGAAAATTCGTGATTTAGGGTTTTAATTACTAGAACACCTTATTCACCAGATTTGGCTCCATCCATAGAAGGCTAAGAATTTTTCAATATATCCTCGTAGTTACTTAAAATAAATATCAGGGGGTGTGCCATGTGAGCACTGATTGATTTTAGCGTTTCGGCTTTTATATTATCAATGCCTACCGTCATTCCGTTTATTAATTCCAAAATAATCCCCCTCGCCTCTTCTGCTGAGATGGGTTCAAAAACAAAGGAATTAGCTGTAGATGGCCGTCTGCTGATTTAGTAGTTCTTATTTGATTTTATAGTTTCTGTATCTTCTAGAAATGATATAAAACCGGTCGAATGGCTCTGTTACTACTCCCAATTTCCAATTCAACCAGAACTGTCACAGAAGCAGTCACGGACAAGACCGGTAACCCTATCTAGAGTGCGAATATCGCGTCTTTTGTTTCTCCGACCATTATGGTACAGACAATGAGACAATGGGATTGGCCAATCTACACTAGAGCACGCATCATCCGTCGAGTAGGTACAGTAGCTGATCGAGTGTTCCCGAAAACTTTGAGTTATGTGAGGAGAAAAAAAGGCACGAAAGAAAAGTTGGCGATAGCCCTAGTTATAAATTTAAGTGTTTAGCGTGGCAGGTTATTTTTAAAATAGATTGCCGGCAAAGAGAAACGCTTTGTGTGGAACCGGCGTAATCTCGGAGGGAAATGGAGAAAAGGGCCCTCCATACTGCCGGTTTTTTTCAAGATTAATTTATCGTTTGGGACGAAAGAACGATGATCATTGCCAGTCCGGGATTATTTCACAGAAAGAATGCATTTCATTAGTGTGTTAATCTGACTCCATATGAATCTTGCAGATAAAAAAGCGATAGTAATTTATATTTAATAAATCCATTAAGTTTGAAAAATTCATTTTGAGTTTCGACACTTAGAAAGGTGCAGCCTTACGTCACGGAGGTTAACACAAAATATATGGGAAATTGAATCTCGGTCAAATTGGCTGAAATATTATTATGTTTTAATAATATAATAATATAATAATATATTTAAACCAGGGTTCGAAAATATCATGATATTTATATAAATATCATATCATATGATATATATCCGATATATATATATATATATATACATATACATATATATATATATATATGTGTATATATATCATATTTCAAATTTCATTATTTCATCAAAAAACATCATTGTTTCTAGCACAAACTATTGTTTAACACAAATACATTAACAAAAACCTATATTCTAAACAACAAAACGGTTTATTCTAACTCTAATTAAAAAAAAACAAAAACATTTAATAAAATAAACATTATTTTATTGTTTCAACCACAAACAGACAATCAAAAACCTTTTCCAAACAACAAAACCTTTTTCTAACATTGATAACTCTAATTAAAATGAAAAAAACTAAAAACAAATAGATTTTAAATTTTATATAACATTAACATTATTATGTCAACATTGATATTGGTATATCCTCATCAGATGAAATGTTAATATCAATATCATTCCTATTATTGACAATTACGTCAGAATCTTCAGATATGGCTGGTTTCTATGCCCAGTCAGGGTTGGTTTTCTTTTTATCTATATTTTGATTCATACACTTGAACATAAAAGCCAGTCTACTGGCTTTTTGGTTTCCCAAGCGATTCCGTAAATCTGATTAAACCAATCCGAAAGAAGAAAAGGTCCTTTCAATATATTTTAGGGTGTATAGAATGATGGAAATTTTTTTTTAATTAAATAAATAAAATTATCGAATATATCAGATATATATCAAGTAATAAATATCATGATATATATCGTGATATATATCATGATATACAGTGACCACCAAAAAGTATGTACCATATGGGAAAAATTTTTATTATTGGAGTATTGGAAAAAATATTCTGGGGAAAAGTTTGTGCATGTCCGATAACCTAAAAATCGATTTTGACACATGTCACGTGATCGCTAGAATGGCGGCAAAATGAAAAAAATTGCAATGCAAAGGCAAAAAAAGGGGTAAGATGGCAAGATATCAAAAAAAGTTATTTGAAAAAGTCACTTAGAATTCAATTTTATACACATAAACGAAGTTTCAAGAGATAATTCAAAAAAATTATTGAAAATAGCAATTTTTTAAAAATATTTTCCCATCTATTTAAAAATATTATTTTTTTTCTTATGAATAGCTTGACTATACTGAAACATTTGCATTTTAATGATAATGACAAAACTTTCTCATTTTCTCCACACCAGAGGGCACTAAATTAAAAAAATTGGTTTTTGCCAGAACCCTCGCTGTTACATTGGTTCTTATCTAACAGTTATATCAGAATTCCAAGACTATTGTGTTGATATGGCAATCTAGAAACACCATGTTTCCTGATTTTAATCAAGTTTCAATAATAATGCTGTATGAGCGTTTTACTTTGCACATACACTTTAAGAATCTTTAATTTGACGCACTATTTTCAAGTTTATGTGCGAAGTGAAACGCTCATGTACGATTATCATCGGAACTTGATTATAATCTGGAAATTACCATGTTTTTGGAGTGTCATGTCATCACAATGGTCGTGGAATTCGGATATAACTGTTAGATACGAACCGATGTAACAGCAAGGGTTCTGACAAATTCCCATTTTTTCAATTTAGTGCCCTCTGGTGTGGAGAAAATGAGAAAGTTTTGTCATTATCATTAAAATGCAAATGTTTCAGTATAGTCAAGCTATTCATAAGAAAAAAAAATAATATTTTTAAATAGATGGAAAAATATTTTTAAAAAATTGCTATTTTCAATTTTTTTGAATTGTCTCTTGAAACTTCGTTTATGTATATAAAATTGAATTCTAAGTGACTTTTTCAAATAACTTTTTTTGATATCTTGCCATCTTACCCCTTTTTTTGTCTTTGCATTACAATTTTTTTCATTTTGCCGCCATTCTAGCGATCACGTGACATGTGTCAAAACCGATTTTTGCACAAACTTTTCCCCAGAATATTTTTTCCAATACTCCAATAATAAATTTTTTTCCCATATGGTACATACTTTTTGGCGGTCACTGTATATCACTGGATATATATCTTCCGAACCCTGATTTAAATCTTCATATCTCAAATTGAAAGGTACAGTTGTTGCAATAATGTTACAACGTACAATAATTGGAGAAGAGTGTCGAAAGTATATGTCTAAGGGTGTAAATATAAAAATGTAAAGTCGGACAAAACTAGCAAGTCATTAAGTAAATATAAAATTAATTGAGTAATTCATTATCAATGCATTGAAGATGATAAGTCATCTATATTATCAATATGAGTGAGCTTTTGCTCAGTCTATAATTTATAGTTTTTCGATAAATTCCTGAAAGGTATAACAGTTCATTTGGAGTAGCAGTTTCTTCAGCCTATATATGAACCCATGAGAACTTGGAGAATCCTTGATATTTTCAGGAATAATATTGTAGAATTTACAGCAATTAAAATCTACACATTTTCATACAATGCTGTTCTATGAGCATTTGACACCAGAAGACCCTTGGAACGAGTATTGTGGTCATGTTGATATGGTTGAAAGATTGATTTACGTCTAAATACATATACACAAGATTTTAATATATGAGCTGGCGACTGTCAGAATATTCAGTTCTTTGAATGCATTTCTGAATGACTCCTTAAATCCTAGTTGAGCAATTATTCTCATCACATATTTTTGAATTAGGAATACCCTTTGCACGGCTGCACCAGTGCCCCAGTTCAGAATCCCATATCTAATGTGGGAATGAAAATTGGCGTGATATAATGTTTTCAATACATTAACACTACAGTGATTAAGACATGAAACTAATGGAGAAGCAACATTTTTTCAATTTAGTACAAAGTGCACCGATATGGGGATGCCATGACAGTTTTCGGTCAAGAATAATTTCCAGCATATTTACTGTTTACACTGGGCTTATCTTTTTTTTTTTCTTTGGTGTCTTGGCATCGACTGCTATGGTCATTAGCCACGTGTTCTTTATAGGCCTTGTTACTGACTCCACGCGCCACCTTAAGAGCAGCACTGTTAATTGGAACGCAACAGTGAATCGTGCAGGACTCACCCCAGTCCAGCCACGAGATTTGAATAATTTAATCGGTCAAATTAAATAAAAAAATCCCAGCCGCAACTGGGGCTCGAACTCCGGACCTTTCGACGGTCGCTCTAACCACTGCGCCACGCCCCGACATACACTGGGCTTATCGTTTCATAATTTAAAGATATCTCCAAGTTGTTTCGGCTGTGATCAGAGAATAAGACGATGTTAGTTTTGTCTCTATTGAGTGAATGTTGTAGTGGGATGTGTGAGGTTAAAAAAAAATTATATGTGTCTTTTCTGAGATTTAAGCGGCCAAAGTTCATGAAAACGTCTTGCTTTGGTAGGATTGACAAAGAAAACAACAATTTTGTTAGAAGAAATCAGACAAATTAAGGATCAAAATATATTCATCGGAACTCGTTAATATGTCCAATTATAATCTTATTGATACATATTGGTACATAGTGAAAAAATCATTCTTTTGTATTTTTCCTACCACTATTCCAGAACCAACTGGTTATATTTTGGTGAAACATCATAGTTTCAGTCTATTCTAAGCGATAAAAACGTGTCTTGCTTCTTGATGACTCTCTCTGTATGAAATATAAATTTGCAAATTTTTTAATTACACCTCTTCAAAATATAGCCAAAATATAGAAATGTCTTTCGTTTGTAGAAAAATGTATCCTCTGAACATCACTTTGAATATGTATGAAGGACATTTATAGTTATTTTCGTATCTAGTGCGCGAAATGGTGATCCAAACCCTGATTTTTTTAACGAGGCGCAGCAGAGTTGAAAAAAATAGCCGAGATCACCAAAATATTTCGCGCATGAGATGCAAACAAAATTTTTTCTACAAACATAAAAAATATTGCTCTAAAATAATTAATATGCTTAGCTTAATATGAAAAATAGTATTGAACTGGCTTAAACTGTTTTTCCAAATCAAGTAATTACTGTAACTATAGAAATAAAACGGCATTTGTTGACAATTATTTCAAAGTGACAGTTATTTTTGTATCTAGTGCGCGAAATGCTACTTTGGTGATCGAGAACTGATTTTTTTTAACGAGGCGCAGCCGAGTTAAAAAAAATAGTCGAGATTACCAAAGTATTTCGCGCATGAGATGCAAACAAAATTTTTTCTACAAACGTCAAAAATATTGTTCTAAAATAAGTAATAACTATGGAAAATAGTATAGAACTGGCTTAAATAATTTTTCCAAATCAAGTAATTACTGTAACTATGGAAATAAAATGGCATTTGTTGACAATTATTTCAAAGTGACAGTTCTTGATAATTATTTTGGAGTTACTTTTTATTCGCGTCAATTTCGTGCGTGATATTTATTATTGTAAAAGAATGGAAATTTCGAGCGACGATGAACTAAGCAATACCCCACCTAACAGATGCGGCCAATTCCGTAATTTCCAACCTTTTACCGGAGAAATCGAGGCGGCAGTATGAAAATGCATATCAGCAATTTAAAGAGTGGTGTGAAGCAAATAAAGCCAGAAAAATATCTCTCACAATTTGAAAGCCTTAATTATTGTTCTACATTAATAAATAAACGATTTCTTGTTTTTTGCTTGATTGAGGAGTTGAGGACCATATAGGTTAGAATATGAAAATCCCATATAGTTTACATGCAGTGTGCGAAATATATTTCGCACATTACTTCGCGCACAGTGTCATGGTAACGAATGAAAATGAAAAAAAGTGCCACTTCGCATACTGTTGTCAGTGCGCGAACCTTGTCATTTTTTGACGTTTGTAGAAAAAATTATTTTGTAGCGAAAAAAAAATTGAAAAGTTTGCTTTTTTACAGTTTGACTCGACTTGTAAATCTTTGGAAAAAAAATTAAAAATCAATTTGAATATTGAATGTCTTTATAAATGAATTCGAAACAATTTTACATTTCATCTTCTGGATATACCCTTCCTCTAATTCCAGAACTTGAATAAATTCCCCACGATTCCAGGACACATTTTCATAGTAACTTTTTCAGTCCGTAAATCCATCAATGTTCCGTATAACGAGAATACTTTCGATAAAAGTCTCCGAGAGCCCTCAGTCACACCATTTGCATTTTCGCATAATAATTGCTGTCGGATTCCGGTCGGAAAAGCCTGTTCCGCGAACATTTTCCATCTTCAATTTTTCAATTTCCTTATGCCCTAATTAAATTTTCACGAGAATATTTCATTTGGTCTCAGAAGGATATCCAATCTCTTATGCGCCTAATATATGCTCTTCTGGCATTCTGGAGCAGCACACAACTGCTGTGAAATTTATTTTCCCGATAAATTGTAACGAGCCAGTATTTAAACAGCCATTTATACCAGTAGATTTATTGGGAACATGTTGGGTATGCTTCGTGAGGCGGAGTTTTTTGGATTTCTTCGTTCAGAATTTTCAATTAAACGGCGGCAGTTTTCTGCAGATTTCCGTAAACCATCTGAAATACGCATTAGGGTTCATAGTATGGTGAACCTGGTCCATGTCAAAGTATATACTACGAGTTAAATGCTTTTAAAACTATAACATGAATACTACGACTTCAATGCGTTTAAAATTATATTTGGACACCAATAATATGAATACAACGATATCAATGCGTTAAAAACTATAACTGGATTCCAGTTATATGAATACAACGACTATAATGCGATAAAAAGTATAATTGGACACCAGTTTTGTGAATAAAACGACTTCAATGCGTTCGAAAAAATAATTGGGAATAAATAATATGAATACTACGACATCAATGCGTTTTAAACTATAATTGGACACCAGTTATATGAATACAACGACTTTAATGCGAATAAAAGTGTAATTGGACACCAATAATATGAATTCAATGACTTTGATGCGTTTTAAACTATAATTGGACACCAATAATATGAATACAACGACTTTACTGCGTTCAAAACTATAAATTGGACACCAATAATATGAATACAACGACTTTACTGCGTTCAAAACTATAAATTGGACACCAGTAATATAAATACAACGACTTTGATGCTTTTAAAACTATACTATTGGACACCAATAATATAAATACTACGACTACAATGCGTTTAAAATTATTATATTTGGACACCAATATTATGAATATAACAACTTTGATGACTTTAAAACTATAATTGAAAACCAGTTATATGAATACAACGAAATTAATGCAATTAAAAGGATGATTTAACACCAGTTTTTTGAATACAACGACTTCAATGCGTATTGAACTATAATATGAATTCAACGACTTTAATGCATTTGAAACTATGATTGGACACCAATAATATAAATACAACGACTTTGATATGTCTGAAACTATAATTGGACACCACTTACATGAATACGACTTTAATGCGTTTGAAACTATAATTGGACACCAATAATATGAATAAAACGTCTTTAATGCATTTGAAACTAAAATTGGACACCAATAATATAAATACAACGACTTTGAAGCGTTTGAAGCTATAATTAGACACCAATAATATGAATACAACGAATTTAATGAGTTTATAATCATAACTGGTCACCAATAATATGAATACTACGACTTGGAAAAAAAGTATTAGACATGGAAAAACTTCATGGGAACTTTTTGTAGACCAGTCCAAGTACAATAAAACTGCTCACATCCATTTTTTCGAAATTTCGTTACTTACAAAGTCCTGATCTCAATTTTTTTCCAAGATATGAAAAAATTTCACGAAAACTTTTTGTAGACCTGTTAGAGTACAATAGAACTGTACCATACAGTTTGGCGATATCTTGTTTCGTCTTCGAGATTTTGGTGATTAAAAAAAAACGGAAAACTTTTTCAAGTCCACATCTCAATTTTTTTTGGGAGATCAAAAATTTTATTGGAATTTTGTGTGGATCTGTTGGAAGAAAATTTTTTCCATCAGAAAAATTTGGGAGATGGGGAAACTGTCAAGAATACGGGCGATAAGTGCCCGAATAAATGTAGGAGGGGTGGAGAGGAAAACTATAGAAAATCTGCGCGCGAAGCGCCAGGAAAATTTTGGGTGTGAGCGGAACGAGAAACTGTCAAATTTGAAGGGGGAAGGTAAAATTCTTCATGTATTAAAAACAATTTGTATATGTTTTTTCGATATGTCGTACAGTTTTCGAGTTTTTGGTGTTTAAAAAAAGGAAGAGTCCACATATCCATTTCTTTTTTCAATATATGAAAAAGTTTCATAGAAAGTTTTTGTAAATCAGTGTTTTTGATATTAAAAAAAGTCCGAAGCGCATTGTTTTTCGATATCTCGTCTCTTCTTGAATTTTTTTGGTATTTTTATACAAAAACGGTAAATTTTACCAAGTCCATACCTCAATTTTTCTTCAAGATATGGAAATATTTCATAGGAAATATTTGTAGAATTTTTCAAAGATAAATAAAAAATAAAATTATGAGTATACAACTTTTCAATAACACAATTGGTTTTCGAGATTTTGGTGATTTTAGAAACAAAGTACAAATTTTCCACGTTTTCTCAATTAAAAAAAATTAATTCCACTTTTTATTTGCGTTGAAGAAAGACGGTTCGGAAATATGAAAATGTCGATGTGGCTTGTAAAGACGTATTCGAAGCAACTTCAAGATTTTCATTTGTCTCGTTAGTACGGTCAATAACTTGATTTTCCATTTTCTTGATATATTTCCAAGACTATTGAAATTTTTTGTGGATTTTCTGATATCGGTAAAACAAGGTAACTTGCTGAATTGTGAAAAAAGGACCATTTCTGAGAAATTTCATATTCTCCACATGCAAATTTCGATTTTCAAATTAAGAAGTGTTTTCCAGGTTTTCCGGTCATTTTCTGAAAAATGTTTCGAGCAGGATTTGTTCACCTATTCGAACTCTACACGTGACATTTTCTGAAATTCAGTTTTGAACAGTTTGCCGTATTTTAATTTTTTTAAATCGTTCCGGAAAATTGCTGATTTTTTAAAAATCATTTTCCGATCTTGACTTTTGTAGGACATCTATGTCTTCAAGATATCTGAAGCCGTATGAATCAATTCCTGAAACTGTATCGAGAGAAGTAGGAAAAATAAAAAAAGAGAAACATTTATTTGCGGTTGCTACTCTTTTAGATATTTTCGGACGAACTATAAACAAAAGTATGAATAGATAATTTATTTACTCGGATACCAAACTTGGAAATGGTCTCAAAATTAGGAAATGAAAAAAGACGATATTTTCTTTGATTTCGTTATTTTGCCACTCTCTTGTATTTTTTCTCTACGAATTAACTAGAATTGTTTATAATTTACATTTTTAACAATGTTGCCAACATTGTACGACTGCGGAAATCTTTATAGTTTCATTGCGCACCAAAATAGAACATTTGTGAAAGTTTGCATTGTTTTGCTATTTTTTGCCCAATTTTTATTTCAAATGCTAAAATGACTGGCCTATATATCCATTATAATCAGTAAATGATATTTATCGCATTTGTGGCGATGTGTGTATTCCCGATGAGGGTGCTCAAATACTGATTGCAATTTATTGCAAACCATTTGAAAGTTATTATTTTCAAGTATTTATCGTGTGCTGTTTGCACGTGCACAAAACCAACAACAATCATTGAACTGATACACAAATTGATAATCACTAGCTGTAAAACACTAGCGGGCAAACCAAATATTGGATATTAATCAGTCAAATGATGAATCTGCTACTGGATAAAACATTGCAAACAATTATGAAGGATCTGTATCATATCACTCTGGCTTTTTTTATACATCATCATGCTTAAAAACTGGATGGAAGAATTACACACGCAGCATTCACAGAAAATCAACGATTGGGAAGGGATTCTTAATAACACAATTATTGAACCTCTTTTGATCGACGGAAACCCGACGAGTGAAAAATACTCACAACTTATGAGAACAAACGTGGTTCCTAAATTGCAAGAATCAAACATTGACATCCACCAAATCCGTTTTCAACAAGATGGATCACCTCTCCATTTTGCAAGAGAAGTTCGACAATATTTGGACGAGGAATTCGCAGAAAAGTGGATTGGACGAAGAGGAGCGATAGAATAGCCGGCACTGTCCCCGGATATGACCCATATGGATTTTTTTGTTGGGTTCATCTGAAAGATAGGGTGTACAAAAAAAGAGCACGAAGTTTAGTTCATCTGAGGGAAACAATTCTATAAGAATTGATTCTTATTTCTCCAAAAGTGTTAAATAATACTATAGGTGAATTTTATGACAGGCTTGGTTATTGTTTGGCAAATAATGACCAAACTTTTAAACAACTAATACGTTAAGTCTTTCATTTTCTAGTTTAGTTTACCAAGACCTGTTAATGTTTGTCTTTGCATTATTCAAACATAATTTAGTATATCAATTTTTACAGTTTTAAAAAAATACAACTTTCTTACTATTACAAGTTGATATATTTCTCAGTTGATAGACTTTGTTATCGACAGAGAGCCCCTCTTCAATAGGAACGGTGATTATCGTAGGTAATACCACAAGTGTATTGGTGATTATCGAAATAGCAATTCCTTTGAATTTGAGAATCAAATTATGTTGCTTGCCTAAAGCAACATAATTTGATTCGAAACCGAGAAGGAATTAACGATAATCGCCGATAACACGAGTTGTATTTGTTAAGATTATTTCATGAATAAAATCGAAACCATTTTTATTTATTTACTATTCAATTTAACTTGGAACATTAATCCCGCATTTAGTTCTGAAATTATGCAACTAACAAAACTTTTACTTGATATTTCAAACATCCCTCTATTTCAGTTACCAATGACAGAGCGCGTCATTCGTAGTTTCGTCATTGTATGTCTAGTCTACTGCTTCTCGCTCGAGGTTATGTTTTGAAAACATTTTGATTTAGTGATTTGATTAATCAACGAGTATGCAAAATTTGTCGAAATTTGTGAAGTTGATATGAATTAATAGTGAGTGCTTATTTAGTTTTGGTCAAAGTTTGGTGTTGTGTCATTATAGCAGCTTGCTAGTGGTAAGTTTGTGTTTTAATAATAACCAATCAGGAATCGAACTACAAAATCGAAAACATGATGTTTTCATTTATCAACACAAAAATTTCAACCAATCATAACACGCTATTTTAGCATAAGTGAAATAATTACTCTTACCATACCAGACAAGCCAATGAATTTCGTTTGCCCTACTCTAGGTTAACGGCAGGTCAACACTCTCCTGCATTCATGGGAAGTAAGTGCATTAACAAAATAAGAAAATTAATTCCAGACGTCGATAACCTGAAGGAATTAAAAACTAAAACAAATTTTTTTTTATGTGAGCAAAGCTTTTATTCACTAACTGAATTCTTTGATTATAAAGTTCAAGTATAAATTACTCTCTTTATTAATTATAGGTAGGAGAATTGCTCTATTATGTTAATCCAGTTTAGGTGCAGTACAATGTATACACAAAACTATATGGTGAACGATATTAGTCGACACAATCCTCCACTCATCCTAATTAATCAGTAGGTAAAGCGGTTGCATCTGTGTATTAACTTTTGTAATAACTTTCGTAATTCTGCTTTAAAAGATCAATAAATATTTCTTCTTCTTCTTCTTTGTTTATTAGTAATGACGATATTCGATAGGGTTTGATCTGTTTCATTTGAAAAATGTAACTTTATGCTATCAAATAAAATGCGAAAAATTTAAAAATGAAGTTTAACTAAATACTTGAAACGATTTAGTGCAGTCAACATGTTAATTTGACAACGTTGTTAATGGTATTTTCATATCAGACTTGCCAATAAATATCTAATGAATTATTTTTATTGTCATGTTGCCAGGATTTCTCGATATATTGAATTTTTTTTAACGAAATGTTGAAATGCCATATCAACAACAATTGGGAGAATAGACATTTTATATTATGGGCTCATAGTAAAAAATAAATATAGCATTACATTAAAAAAAATAAAGTTGAGTTGAGAAATACTGAATCTGGCAACGTTGCAAATATTATTTTAAGATCCTACACTTCCGATTACCCCAGTATTCCAAATTTCATAATTTTATGTAAATCCGTTGCTGAAGTATTCGGCCGTTCTGGTTCTTTTGGGAAACTCTGTTTAACTGACCTAGCAGCCCTCAATGTATCAGGAAAATTAACTCTCTTTTGTTATGTTTTTTTTGTTATTTCCTTCAACATGTTGCACCCCTACGTGCAACCCTCAAAAGTCTTCGAGAGACGTGTGCGAGCTATGATTATCAATGTTATGTATTTTTCAATATTCCACGATGAAATTTAGTAGTTTAAAGAAAGTTATTCAGAATAAGGGTGGAGGGGGAGAGCTGGTGGGGTACCAGCTGATTATGATACGGAAAAATTAGTGTTAGTTGCAAAAGGAACCTTATGTCATTCAATCGATATCAAGGAAAGTCTTCAGAATGAGTGATTCTAAATGGTCTAGTTAGTGTAACAGAAGTGAATCAGAATATTTAGTTTTCGAAATTTTACAGCAACGGATGATGGCCATTTTGTGGTCAAAACGTGCGTCGAGTAAAATTGTTAACAGGTAGTGTTTAGGTAGTTTTCTATATTTAAACGTGCCCAATTGGTCTCGATTTTGGCGGAAGCGCCCTATTTTCTAGTGAAGGTGCCTACACAAATCTCGTAACAATGGTTTTTAAAGATTTGCTTTTTATATTTATTGTTAGAAATTTTCTTCTGGTAAATAAATTGCTATTATTATTATTATATCATACTTCTGTCCGAAGAAGCCATCGTACGGTATTACAATTTTCGCGGTTTTTAGTTAATTTAAACAAACTTTTTTCAGACTGGCAAACTCAAGATACGATTAGTTACTGACAAATTTTATAATATCTTGTCATATCATATTGATTCATTTGTCCTTCTACACTTGTATAGACTATCTTGAATCAACTTTTTTTCCATTTTCAGACTAAGGAAACTCCCAAAAGTCCATGTCAAAAAGAGAATTTAGCCGCTACCATATTTTGTCAGAGCGTTCATGACTGAGAAAAATAAAAAGAATCCATTGACAAAAAAAAAATGATCGAGCGTTGGGCTCTGCAATTTTTTTGTTAGAGGTCTTGCCACCACCATATTTCGTCAGAGCGTTCATGATTGAGGTAAATGAGAGAGTCCATCGACATGAAAAAATTATCGAGCTTTGGGGGAGAGTTGGGCTCTGCAATTTTTTTGTTAGAGGTCCTGCCGCCACCATATTCCGCTAGAACGTTGATGATTGAGAATAATAGAAGATTCCAACGATTAGAGGTTCTGTCGCCGCCGTATTTCGTCAGAGCGTTCAAGATTGAGACGAATAAAATATTCCATCGAAAGAAAAAAATAACCTAGCATTGGGGAAGAGTTGGGCTAAGCTATTTTTTTATTAGAGGTCCTGCCGCCTCCATATTCCGTCATAGACTTCATGATTGAGAATAATAGAAGATTCCAACGATTAGAGGTTCTGTCGCCGCCATATTTCGTCAGAGCGTTCAAGATTGAGACGAATAAAATATTCCATCGAAAGAAAAAAATAACCTAGCGTTGGGGAAGAGTTGGGCTAAGCAATTTTTTTATTAGAGGTCCTGCCGCCTTCATATTCCGTCATAGACTTCATGATTGAGAATAATAGAAGATTCCAACGATTAGAGGTTCTGTCGCCGCCATATTTCGTCAGAGCGTTCAAGATTGAGACGAATAAAATATTCCATCGAAAGAAAAAAATAACCTAGCGTTGGGGAAGAGTTGGGCTAAGCAATTTTTTCATTAGAGGTCCTGCCGCCTCCATATTCCGTCATAGACTTCATGATTGAGAATAATAGAAGATTCCAACGACAGAAAAAAATTACCTAGCGTTAAATTGCTGAGCCCAACTCTCCCCCAACTCTCGATATTTTTTTTATGTCGATGGACTCTTCCATTTTCGTCAATCATGAACGCTCTGATGAAATATGGTGGCGCCTGGACATCTAGTAAAAGAAATTTCAGAGTCGAACTCTCCCCCAACCATTGATAATTTTTTATGACGATGGAATCTTTTATTATTCCAAATCATGAAAACTCTGAGGAAATATGGTGGTGGCGGAACCTCTAATAAAAAATTGCTGAACCAAACTCTCCCCCAACGCTCGATAATATTTTTATGTCTATGGATTCTTCCAAATTCCTCAATCATGAACGTTCTGTCGAAATATGGTGGCGGCATGACCTCTACTAGAAGAAATTGCAGAATCTAACTCTCCCCCAACCTTTGACAATTTTTTTATGTCGATGGAATCTTTTATTATTCCAAATCATGAAAACTCTGAGGAAATATGGTGGTGGCAGAACGTCTAATAAAAAAATTGTTTAGCCCAACTCACCCCTACGCTAGGTTATTTTCTTCTTTTGATGGACTATTTTATTAATCTCAATCATATACGCTCTGACGGAAAATGGTGGCGATAGGACATCTGATGAAAAAATTGCAGAGTCCAACTCGCCCCCAACGCTAGGTAATTTTTTTTTGGTGATTGAATCTTCCATTTTTCCCAATCATGAAAGCTGCGACTGAATATGGTGGCGGCAGGACCTATAATAAACAAATTGTTGAGCCCGACTCACCCCTACGCTAGGTTATTTTTTTCTGTCGATGGAATCTTTCATTAATCTCAATCATGTACGCTCTGACGGAATATGGTGGCGACTGCCGCTACCATATTCAGTGGCAGCTTTCATGATTGGGAATAATGGAAGATTCAATCAACAGAAAAAAAATACTTAGCGTGGGGGCGAGTTGGACTCAGCAATGTTTTCATCAGAGGTCATGTCACCACCATATTCCGTCAGAGCGTACATGATTGAGATCAATGAAAGATTCCATCGACAGAAAAAAAATAACCTAGCGTTGGGGCTAGTTGGAATCAGCAATTTTTTTATTAGAGGTTCTGCCACCAACATATTTCCTCAGAGTGTTCATGATTTGGAATAATGAAAGATTCCGTCGACATAAAAAATTATCAAAGGTTGGGGAGAGTTGGACTCTGCAATTTCTTTCACTAGAGGTCCTGCTGCCACTATATTTCGTCAGAGCGTTCATGATTGAGGAATATGGAAGAGTCCATCGACATAAAAAATTTATCGAGAGTTGGGGGAGAGTTGGGATCAGCAATTTTTTATTAGAGATCCTGCTACTACAATATTTTGTCAAAGCGTTAATGATTTAGAATAATGAAAGATTCCATCAAGAGAAAAAAATTACCAAGCGTTGGGGGCGAGTTGGGCTCAGCAATTTTTTGATTAGAGGTTCTGCCACCAACATATTTCCTCAGAGTGTTCATGATTTGGAATAATGAAAGATTCCGTCGACATAAAAAATTATCAAAGGTTGGGGAGAGTTGGACTCTGCAATTTCTTTTACTAGAGGTCCTGCCGCCACTATATTTCGTCAGAGCGTTCATGATTGAGGAATATGGAAGAGTCCATCGACATAAAAAAATTATCGAGATTTGGGGGAGAGTTGGGATCAGCAATTTCTTATTAGAGATCCTGCTACCACAATATTTCGTCAAAGCGTTAATGATTTAGAATAATGAAAGATTCCATCAAGAGAAAAAAATTACCAAGCGTTGGGGGCGAGTTGGGCTCAGCAATTTTTTGATTAGAGGTTCTGCCACCAACATATTTCCTCAGAGTGTTCATGATTTGGAATAATGAAAGATTCCGTCGACATAAAAAATTATCAAAGGTTGGGGAGAGTTGGACTCTGCAATTTCTTTTACTAGTGGTCCTGCCGCCACTATATTTCGTCAGAGCGTTCATGATTGAGGAATATGGAAGAGTCCATCGACATAAAAAAATTATCGAGATTTGGGGGAGAGTTGGGATCAGCAATTTTTTTATTAGAGATCCTGCTACCACAATATTTCGTCAAAGCGTTAATGATTTAGAATAATGAAAGATTCCATCAAGAGAAAAAAATTACCAAGCGTTGGGGGCGAGTTGGGCTCAGCAATTTTTTGATTAGAGGTTCTGCCACCAACATATTTCCTCAGAGTGTTCATGATTTGGAATAATGAAAGATTCCGTCGACATAAAAAATTATCAAAGGTTGGGGAGAGTTGGACTCTGCAATTTCTTTTACTAGAGGTCCTGCCGCCACTATATTTCGTCAGAGCGTTCATGATTGAGGAATATGGAAGAGTCCATCGACATAAAAAAATTATCGAGATTTGGGGGAGAGTTGGGATCAGCAATTTTTTATTAGAGAT
The DNA here is from genome assembly GCA_944452925.2 of Chrysolina oricalcia. Lineage (NCBI taxonomy): Eukaryota > Metazoa > Arthropoda > Insecta > Coleoptera > Chrysomelidae > Chrysolina > Chrysolina oricalcia. The sequence goes on from OX101819.2 coordinate 65,804,599, forward strand.
CCTGCTACCACAATATTTCGTCAAAGCGTTAATGATTTAGAATAATGAAAGATTCCATCAAGAGAAAAAAATTACCAAGCGTTGGGGGCGAGTTGGGCTCAGCAATTTTTTGATTAGAGGTTCTGCCACCAACATATTTTCTCAGAGTGTTCATGATTTGGAATAATGAAAGATTCCGTCGACATAAAAAATTATCAAAGGTTGGGGAGAGTTGGACTCTGCAATTTTTTTTACTAGAGGTCCTGCCGCCACTATATTTCGTCGGAGCGTTCATGATTGAGGAATATGGAAGAGTCCATCGACATAAAAAAATTATCGAGAGTTGGGGGAGAGTTGGGATCAGCAATTTTTTTATTAGAGATCCTGCAACCACAATATTTCGTCAAGGCGTTAATGATTGAGAATAATGAAAGATTCCATCAAGATAAAAAAATTACCAAGCGTTGGGGGCGAGTTGGGATCAGAAATTTTTTTATTAGAGGTCCTGCCACCATCATAATTCGTCAAAGAATAATGCGAATTTCCTCCATGAAATCAAACTTTCAATCAATAGAACCAACTGATTCTTGTCCTAACTGTTGTACCTCATACGTCGCCTCAGTTCTTGCCAAACAATATCGCTTTAACGAAATACATCTCTGGTGCAGGTTTATTAAAAATTCATCCAAGTCGTCGACAGCGCTGTCCGTAATAGAAAATATTAAAGCGGAGTAAAAGACAGTTCGAGAACGAAAACTGGTGACATCTGTGCGGGAAACGAAAAATACTGAAAGCATAAGATCACGTAGTTTATTTATTTGTTCTCTGGAAACGTTTCAGTTAGAGATGGAACGTGAGGTTCGACTTATCGGTATGGCTTATTTTCCATTTTCTGAATTGATATTCGGAACGTTGGAAGTGTACTTACCATTGTTTCGGAGAAAATAATAACTAAAATGGAAACTGCACCAGAACAAAGGCACTTGGCTTCGAACTCGATTACAGCAATCCTTCAGTTGTAATAATGAATGATCAGATCTCTGGGAATTGAAAAAACAAATTCATTGAATAATTCCAAATTAGTTTCTCCTATCAGATTACCGTCGAGAAATACTGATCCAATCAAACGGTCCCTAAAATTAGGTTTTTGGGGAGTTTGGACTTCGTGGAAAACATGTGGATTATCATCTGATTGATAACGACAATTATGACGATTCACAGTCGAATTCAAAAAGAATGTAGACTTATCAGAGAAGCATATGTTCAAAAGGAAATTCTTGTCAGCATCTATTCTCATAGTAATAATTTTACAAAATTTCTGTCGCCTATCAAAATCATCTTCGTTCCATTAGTGTGCCAAATGTATTTTGTAGGGGTGGAATTCATGATATATCAGGATTCTGCTGACACTGGTTTTACTGATATTGCCAACACTAGTCAATTTCCTTGTGCTCAATGTTGGGTCTGCATGAACTTGTCCTGAAAGTGCAACTTCAACAGGTTAATTCCTCAACGGAATTTCACGTTCTGGGTCTTGTTTCTTGTTAGCTACTGATCCATTTTGACGAAATTTTTGCTCTAATTCTAGAACGTATTTGCTAGCAACAAGTTTATCTGGATGCGTTTCATTGAACAAATTAGCTGTGCGGTTACCGCACTCATAATTCTTTTTAAAAAATTGTTATTATTTCAACTCTTTCCGCGAAGCCATTATCATCGTCCATAGATATACTAATAAGTCCGCTCACTCTCGCAAGCGACCCAAATCATCCCCTCCGGTCCTCGCGCGTCCCTTGCCATGTCTGTTTGGCTTGAGCGCCGGCCTGGTGGGCTAGCCAGTAACAGTTCGCATCGCCGCAACGATGTCCGTATGATTTACGACCGCTCACAAAAAGAGCGGCACTTTTCGACCACATAAAAGGAGTTGCCAGACTTATTAGTATATCTATGGACGATGCCATTATCAGCTTTAGTCAAGTAATTTACTCTAATATCGTTCATTCAAAGATCAGTTTGACACTGATAGACGTCCACAATTGCGATTTGGCGAAAAAAATTATCTCATACATGTTTTTGTTGTACTCGCATTTGAGTTGAATTCGAGAAAACGTCTTTTCATCGATTCTCAAGAAACTTTAAATCTTTTCGATCAAGTAAATGGAGCTGAAATAAAAATTTGAAACGGAATTGCATATTATTTGTTGATAAACAAATAGATCATTTAATTGCTTGACGCCGATAATTATCTTTGAACAGTTTCATTATTAGATCTTATTTTTATTGATTGAGTGAATCAACTTGATATATCTTGAAAACGAATCGATAGAATAAATTTATTTTTGTTGTTTGATATTGAGAAGGAAAATACCTTTAAAATTAGGTATCACCTGCCATTTGATGCTATTTGAAAATTTAGGGATGGCGGTCACAGCTCCGAGGGATGAAATTTAAATTTATTATCGAATTAAAAATTCATTTAATGTTACGAATGCAACTATTCAACTTGATATTCTAACAGAAACAATACACATGTGTAATCATTGGACATTTGCATAAACTCATGATGAATATCTTTTTCTGTATCTGACTAGCCTAACTGCAGTACTTAAAATTTAATCGAATGCTCTTGAACCATACGGCATTAAATTTATATACAGAGCAATTTTCTTCTTGGCTACACTAAACCGACATTAGCACAAAATTACCATTACGAGTTTACAAAAATTCCAAGTAACTGCAAAAGAGTAGGCCATATTTCACTTATACACTTATCCTGCGATTTTCAGCCCCAGTATTTTCCTGGATTCGATTTCCGCAAACGAGCCACACCTTTTGAATTTTCCTCATGCGTTGATACAAATATTATTCACTTTTTATTATATTTCATTCAATAGATTCCATAGTAGTTGTAGATAAGAAGAAGAGGAAGAGGCTCTTTTCATACACAAAAAAGACGCAAACGGTCTAAACTACTTTCTACAAAATAGTTCGTAAATGAAAATCCCTGTTTTCGCCCAAGCAAAATCGCTTTGTGGAATTTTTTAAGTAAGGAATAGTGAAAAATAATGAAACTTTTGTTTTTTGCGAGTATCTCAAAAAGTACCGAAGGAATCGTTCTGGAGTCTGATAGAACTTTTGTAGAGAACTATAAAACTTACAAAATGGTTTTTTATTCGACCAGATCGGTGCATTTTTCACTGAGAAAATCCGGGAAAACCTCGAAAAAAAGACCATTATTCAAAAATTCATAATTTTTATAAATCTGAAGCTGGGCAAACAATATTTCGTAGAGAATTATAAAACTTACAAAATGGTTTTTTATTCGACCAGATCGGTGCATTTTTCACTGAGAAAATCCGGGAAAACCTCGAAAAAGGGACCATTATTCAAAAATTCATAATTTTCATAAATCTGAAGCTGGGCAAACAATATTTCGGAAACTGATAGATAATAACATGTGAAGGGTCCAGTGGAAAAACGACGAGGTTCCACTTTTTAAACAGCTGAGAAAAGCGCAATCTAATGTAGGAGTCCCAGCGTTTTTCCAATGTGCTGCCTACTTTCGACCGCAGTTTTTTATGGAATCTCATTGTTTGTCCCCTGTAATGTTGGTATGTTGGTACATCATACTACAAGCTAAAAGATGCCGCTAAAATGTCGATTTCGGAAAAAATGGAACCTCGTCGTTTTCCCACTGGACTCTTCATGTGGTTCAAATGTGCGCAAGATGGTTTCTGTTCGATATGTAGTTTTTGCAAAATCGTGTTAACAATTTAAGAGCAAATCTTTCTAAATGCGTCGATTTGAGAGAAATCATCTTATTCAAATTCTGTGAACGGCCTTTGGAAGTGGAGATCAATATCTACAATTTTTATATTCTGGATTCTCACCTGAGAGGTGGGAAATGTGCTGAAAATGTCACTGGAAGTTACTCTAAATGCTTCAAAGTGCAACCGAAGTCGCCTTAACTCGAGTTACCTTCAGTGTGACTTCGGTTGACTTCGGACGCACTTTGAAACGTTTTGATCAACTTTCAGTGACATTTTCAACACATTTTCTACCTCTCGAGTGAAAATCAAAAAAATACAAATTGTAGATATTGATCTCTACTGTAACAAATGCTGTCTTTATAATTAAATAGAGCATTATCACAACTGATTCGACCGAGCGGAGTCGTTAAAACATAATAATAATTGGGAACGTTGGGCTCTAATTTTCTAGCAACTAGGAATCATACCTCACAGCATTTAAGATTTCTAACTCACCTTACTTTTTGATGCTGGATTGAGAACTCGTTGCGGAACTCACTTTAGCACTCAAATTTACTTACTCTGTTCAACTCTACTAATTAAAATATTTTTATCTCAAATCAAAAGGATTTTCGTAAACTGGAATGTGAACTTTTGAGAATAAAAAGCCAGAATGCATAACACTTATATCTATTAACAAAACAATAAAGAATAACAACAAAAGATGTTTGGGACATTTCTCAAATTATTTGATAAAGAAACTTCTGATTTTAACTGATAATATAATTTAAACAGGAAAAAAAAGGTGAATGAGGCCAGATGATTTACTAATATTTAACAAGATAAACTGCAAAAGACTCGAAATAATTCAAATACAACAAATACTAAGAGTTGATTAGAAGAATCAACTTTTTAGAGACAAGTGGAAAAGATCGACTTTATATATGTTCAAAGAATGAAAATTAACGATAGTAGCCAGATTGAATATTGTGTTGAACAGAGTTGAAATTTGACAATTACAATAACTTGAGTAAACTAATAAAAATGCGCAACCACATGTTGACCTGAACGAATGAAACGAAAGACTAACTTATTTTTCGACCCTAATTTCAAAGTTGGCATGGTCCGCCCCACTTGAGAACTATGGGTGGTCCCTGAAAATATAACAACTGGCCTCTCACAAGAAAATAAACATATGCGAACTATTTGACTTTTTGTTTCTCTATTATTCTGAAATGCCCCATTTTGGGATAAATACACACACGGAAACACTTAAAAATAATCAATAACATCGTCTATTTTAAGAGGACCCTTGGTAACCATGTATTTCTGAGAATATTTACTAGAATAACATGAGTTTTCGAGGGTTTGAGAAAACATTTCAGATATTTGAATTCGGGTTTGGGTCTGATTTAAATTATTATTTCCGGTCATAAAATTCGTTTGGTTACACTACTTCTAGAATCCGTTCACAGAATTTCAATACGACAATTTCCCTCAAATCGGCGCATCTTGCAAGATGTGTCCTTAAATTGTTTATAACGCGATTGTGCAAAAACTACACTTCGGACATGTAAGGATGTATGGGATTCTGAGCAATTGAATCTGCTGATGTCAATAATGACGTTGGTAAAAGTTAAGAAAACGGTAACCTCACCGATTTTGATGAAACTTTCACAGATGAGTCAAAATACAATGGCAAACGACATATTGATGCTGAAATTATAACTTTGGACGATATGACCTTTTCAAGTACCAAAAAAGGAGTTGACTGGTAATTTCACTCTAGGAAAGTTAAATGCAACACACTAACTACACATTTATCCAGCTATTAATGTCACTATTTTTCTCTCAAATAACATTTAAAAATTCAAGAATGGCACAAATATTTTTTTTTTTAATTTTTCTATACACACTAACGTCAAACTTTAATCATGAAACATCGTAGGTGGTTGAGATATCTGTGCTTGAGTACTTCTACAGCGTGCCAAATGACCTGAGATTATTACGAACTCATCAAACGTTTAGAAAATATGAGTGAGTGTGACATTTCGCAACAGACTTGGGCTTCCTTCATGAAGATCAATGGACTACATTGGCAAAATATCGGAAATCATCATTTACAATTTACCAACTGTTGGCTGAGTACAAAGCGTTTGCACATTTTTTAAGAAACCACAACCGACTTAAGCTTCCTACATGAAGATCAAAAAAATGGACAAAGGGGAAATGCGCATACGCTAAGCCGACATTTTGCAAATACGCGCGCGGATTTGCTAAATGTCGGCCATTAAAAAATACTTATTTTACGCACTTAATAATAATAATAATACATTTTATTCATTAGGATCATCAAAGATGATATTGAACAAGTCAATTATACAATAAAAATATATATATATATATATATATAAAGTATAAAGAATAATATAAAGAACAATGGAACAACATTACAATATATATACCTATATATATATATATATATATATATATATATATATATACATATATACACACATACATACATACACACACTCACACATACATATATTCCAATATATCTAATAATATAATATCACAGATTGTCATTTAAATATTCATTCTATTTTTCTTTGGATCACAATGAGAATCTCTACGAGTTTTACGAAATTTTCGTCAATAAGATTAATTTTTACTAGCAGTGAGAGGTAGAAGAGTAGTCGAATAATTGAGTTTTACATTCAAATCCACGATGAGTATTCTGAAAAGGTTCTCTTATTTAAACCCATTCGACTGTTCATACCTCGCCAAGGCAGCCAGCTTTGATCTCCATTCATAACTCCAAACTTCCGCGCAAACTTTTGTTTGTCTTAAAGTCGAGTCAACACAAAACGAAGACTTTAGTCAATTTTACAAGATTAGTCAGACTTCCTAACGAATTCTCGCCCCTTTTCGATTTTCAACTTCCCGTTGCTTTTGTCGACATAATTGAATAAATAATTGATTTTTAATGCCCCTATTGATATCCTGTTGCCTGTGATAGGACAGGGTCGATCATTTTTGGGACCAAAAAAATTCAGAACATGATGACACCGATTGGAGAAGTAAGAAAATGAAACAAAAATGAAAGGAAAAATAATTTACGGTTGATATGAAGTCGGAAAGTGGAGGGTGGTGAGATTTCAAGGGTGCAAAACTGGTGTATCACGATTTACGGCAAAACTACGAGATTATCAAAAAAAAACTGAATAGCAAAGTTGTAGATAATGGAGAGATTCACAACTTTTGTATCCACATTTTTTTCACATTACCTCAAAATTTATGCGAAAATTCCAAAAGAAAAACGACTTTTTGGTGAAAACTTGCCTTTTTATGACCCAAACACACTGTAATTTTTTAGATACAAAATAATTATTGTTCCCCTTATTTTGATTTAATATCGAAAAAGCACCCTAATTTTCAATTGAAAATTCTCACGTCAAAATATCTGCTTTTTGAAAAAAATCGGTCTGCTTTTTGTTCGTTGAAATTTCTAATTTCTGATAGTTTAAAAAAGAATATACATTATTATGACAAATTTTCTCAGAAAATGCAAAAACGAAAAAACACGAGTTCGACAAATTTTTTAATCATTATGTAAAATTTTGAGCAATTTATTGAAATTTACATTTGAATTACTTGAAAGATATAAGTCTCCATGTTACATTACTAAAGTACAATAGTGAAAATCCATGAAACATAAAGATTCCAAAAAACATGCGAAAATAGTTAGGTATTAAAAATAGGATTTGAAGGGGTTTTTACATTTATAAATACTTTATCTTTAATTCTAATCAGTTATCCATTAGTATTTGCTGTTTTTGCTTCTTTGATGGCATTTCTTCAACGTATGATCCCGATTCTAGTAGATCTTCGAAATCATCGTCTTCGTCTTCAAATTTTTTTTCCTGTCTGCATTGGTTCTTCACCCACAAGTTCATCTGAATCATTAATTTCCTCGTAGGGTTTTCCTTCAACAGTTGCGCATTTTTTAGAACCATGACAATTTGAATTTTAGACTGTTACATCCAGTTTCACAGTTGTATTTTTATGATATTGTTTACTGCTCCATGTCTCGAATACTGGCTAACAGTTTTTGCAGCTGATACGTCATAATGAACTTATCAGGCCCAGAGCCTCCTAGCCCCTTCCCCACTACTCCAACTTCTCTATGAAATATCTTTTTTCTACGACATCCTCGATAAATGTTCATTTGATAACCGTAACTCCAATCATAAACAAGTACATTTTGTACAGAATTTCATTTTTACATCGGTTGCTAGGCAAGTTGCTAAGCAACAAATGCGAAATGGAATATTTCGTGTTAGGTCTACGTTCACTCTAAAATCGAGACGACTACGGCTTGTCAAATTATGACGTCCAGCGACAAATTGATGAAATGTCAGCAGATCGATTCTGTCAAAGTTTTAGTAGGTAACGAGTAATTTCATAGTTGTTTTCTATAAAAACTATTGATTGAAATGGAAACTGATAGTGATATCGACTAAGATTTGACACCTCCAAACGTAATAGAAGCAGCGAAGGTAACAACACTGAATTTATTTCCGAAAATGTCGAAGAGTATGTATCAACGCGCATATAACCTTTTTTTGGAATAGAAGGTAGATCAAAAGACAAAATCGTTTTCCGAGAACGTTTTAATGGCTCATTTTGGCGACTTAGCCAAAAAAATTAAAAGTTCCACTTTGTAGTAACACTTCTCAATGCTGAGAACGACTCTTAGTATCTATAATGATATAGATATTGCCAAATATATGAAACTGAAAGCATTCCTCAAGAGGCAGTCTATATTCAATAATTGCACATTCAACTTCAATTAGATTCATACATACATTTATTGGCTTCTATTTCAGTGTACCTATTAGAAATAGCAATAAAGATAATATTTACATATTTCTTCAATTTATATTTTAATTCTGATAGAAAGCCCATTAGCGGCGAATTCGGAGTAATGAAATATCATCAGTTTATTTCTTTCAAAGTTTTTGCAATGTATGCATGTATTAAACGTGAACGATATGTTATCATAGAAAAAGTATAGTATACAACTCGCAACAAAATGGCCATTTTGTGCTCATTGCATAATATACTATTATGCGTTAACATTTTTCGTAGTACTAGTTATCACAAAATAGCAATAAATAGGCACCTACGCATATTATTTAAAGATTATATTTCAACTTACTCAAAATACTGTAGATGTCTTATAAAGTATTAAGTTTATTAACTTATTTGGTTGGTAATTATAGTAGTATATTTTGATTTGCAATTTCTTTATTTAATGATATGGAAACTTGTGAGAACAAAAAGTATTTCTCCCCTTCACCGCACAAGTAATTCAATTCCTAGATGCGCATTTCGATAACAAAGTTATCTTCATCAGTAGGGATTAATAAACTCAGTAATCCCAACTAGGAATTAAATTACTTGTGTGGTGAATGGGTAAAATACTTTTAGTTCTCACTGAGTCCAATATCCTATTCAAAATGGAAACTTATATTTTTCGAATAACTGAAGTGTAAATTTTATTAAATAGCTCAAAATTTTACATAATGATTAAAGAAATTGTCGAATTAAAGTTTACTCGTTTTTTGCATTTTCTTAAAAAATTGGCCATCCTGCAATAATGTGTTTTTTTTTAATACCATTAGAAAGTAACAAAAAGCACACCGATTTTTTTCAAAAAGCAGATATTTTGACGAGAGAATTTTTTATTGAAAATTAGGGGGATTTACCGAAATTGAATCCAATTAAGGGGAAAAATAAATATTTTAGATCCAAAAAAAATACTGTGTGTTTGAGTCATAAAATGGTAATTTTTAGCCAAATTAATGAAGAAAAAAAATTTTTTGTGGGACATAAAAATAAAAAACTAAAAAGTTGTTTTTTTGGATTTTTGCATAAATGAGGTTAACTGAAAAAAGTGTAGATCCAAAAGTTGTAGATCTTTTCACTACCTACAACTTTGCTATTCAATTTTTTTTATAGGACTTGTAGTTTTGCCGAAAATCGTGATAAACTGGTTCCAACCTTAAAATCTCACCCCTTCCACTTCTCGATCAAATCGCCGTAAATTTTTTTATTTATTTTTGTTATATTTCCTTACTTTTCCAATAGGTATCATCCTGTTCTAATGTTTTTTCTATTTTTACCATTTTCAAAGGCTGTAATGTCACTGGCCTGTAATGTCACTGAAGTACGGACAGTCGATATGTCGAGAAATTCAAGGAGATCCTTCAAAGTTTCCAACTTCCCAACTCCATCAATATATTCCATTACTTTAAAGTTGGTCAATAGAAGCCACACGAATCCACTTTGGCTGGTATCAGAAGGGTCGACAGCATCGAATGTGAAATTGGAGTAAAACTTAAGAGAATGCCGTAGACGTAAGTGATGTGTTGATCTTTCATCTCAATAATTTAAGATGAGTTTACTTCGAGCAAGTGTTGTACAGTATGTACACAGCGTGATTTCGTGCCAAAAGCGTGAAAATTCGCTTATTTGTACTCCAACACTCCCACGACACCTTGAGATAGAATGTGTAGTACAGTTGTTCCCAGAATGAGGAGTGTTTTTCGCTGATAACCTTTGAAAGGCCCCGCACTTTCCTTATGGAAAATGACTTTCGGTTAAATTCCCTGAATTTTTGGTATGTTGTAGAATTCGACTTCCTCGGCAAAAGTGTCCAGTCACAAAAGAATCGGCAGACTAGTTTTCGAGATACAGGGTGTCAAATATGAAAAGTTAAGGTTTCTGCTCAGAATTTTCAACAACTCTGAGAATTAACAAAACGCTCATTTATTCATGGAATAACATGCCTGAACGATCGTACAGTATCATCTGGATCTCGTATCCATTATATTTTTACGTTTCGTGCTCTACAACAGGGTGAACAAAGAAAACTCCAATCCGATTGATTTTAAACCAACCAGTGTAAGTTCGTTCATGAGAATTAAAGATCCAATTAAGCCTGGATGAACTTCCTCAATCTCGATCAAATTTTACTGCCATTTTTTTTTATATACAGGGTAGTTTTTTAATCGGATAGGGGAGAACATGTCATATATATGTATATATATATATATTTATATATATATTTATATATATATATATATATATATATATATATATTGTATAACAGAAAGTTATTCATGACATCTACAGTCACTAGTTAAGAACGTCTCATGGTCATTTCATATATACAGGGTGAGTCAGAATAAGACCGACAAACTCCGACTACAGATTCCTTGCCTCATTTTGAGATGAAAAGTTTTTATCAAGGTATGTCCTAAAATGCATCCTCTCTGAGATACTGAGTGTCAAAAGTGCGAAAAAAATTTAGATTATTTTTTTTTTCTCTAAAACTCCTGGAGAAAAAAATTTCAAACTTGGTGCACTAATCAAGGTTTATCAACGTGATAATTTGAAGTTATAATTTTCAATTTTCGTAAACCAGTGGCGTAGTTACGATGGTATGTGGTCATATTTTCCTTCATATTTTCTTTGGACAACTGAATTGACAAGTGAGCGTTTGACATCAGTTAGGCTCATCCATACTCAACCTAAAAGTCATAACATTCCAATTGCCTAAAAGTGAAGGTTTCTGAGATATTTACGAAAAACTGAAGATATGTCCTGAGAAGAGACATAACATCCTGTGTGCTATAATCGCATGATGGAACTTTATTATAACTTATAGGAATAATTGTCAACCTCCCGAACATTTTTCAATGTTGGGAGTATTCATAACATAGTACAGGTAAGTCAGAATGAGACCGACAAACTCCGTTTTTTTTGAACGAATTTTCTTTGCACAACTGAATTGATAAATGAGCGTTTGACATAAGTTAGGCTCATCGATACTCGACCTAAAAGTCATAACATTCTATGTGTCTAAAGGTGAAGTTTTCTGAGATAATTGAGAGAAACTGAAGATATATGTCCTGAGAATCAACGTAATTTCCTATGTGCAATAATAAAAAAAATAAACCCAACTTCAAATTAATAATACTCAAATAAGAGTTTAGATCTGAACCAATTTTTGCGAAAAACCGAAGATAAGTATTCTTGATTTGTTGAATTTTATGTTGGAGTATCATTTTTAGAGCCTTTTCTAATTGGTTTATCGAGGAAAATTAATCCATTCAGGATATGGTTTTGAAAAAGAAAAAGAATAAAAATTTGTGTATTTTTTATGCATTGATCAATGGTATACAAACTAGTCTGGAAGGTTCGACTTTGCAATTAGTTATCACGAATCGAAAGAAAATAATTTAGGAACAGTACAGTCAATTGACATAGTAAGTAAGCATCCTCAGAAGCTAAAAGCTGAAGCTAATGTTGGAAGAATTGAAAAGATGGTTCGGATGAGTCTGAATTAGACAGTATTCAGTTTTTTGCAAATATCTCAGAAACCTTCACTTTTCAGTTAGGAATGAGCCTAACTGATGTTAAACGCTCATTTGTCAATTCAGTTGTCCAAAGAAAATATGAAGGAAAATATGACCACATACCATCGTAACTACGCCACTGGTTTACGAAAATTGAAAATTATAACTTCAAATTATCACGTTGATAAACCTTGTAGTGCACCAAGTTTGAAATTTTTTTCTCCAGGAGTTTTAGAGAAAAATATAAATCTAAATTTTTTTCGCACTTTTGACACCCTGTATCTCAGAGGGGATGCATTATAGGACATACCTTGATAGAAACTTTTCATCTCAAAATGAGGCAAGGAATCTGTAGTCGGAGTTTGTCGGTCTTATTCTGACTCACCCTGAATATATATATATATATATATATATATATATATATATATATATATATATATATATATATATATATATATATATATATATATATATATATATATATATATAGGGTGAATAAAAAGATACAGTCCAAGTTTCTTGCAAAAATACGGTTTTTACAGACACCTTCTACCTGTGAACGTCAAATCTACCTTATGTGATACGCTGGTGTTATCAACCTTCAATTATGCTGATACTCTATATGGCCCTATTTTAACCAATCAGTATAAGAATAAAATACAGAAAGTTCAAAACTCTTGTTTGAGATTCACATATGGAATACGTAGACGTCAAAGAATCACAAATAAATTACGAGTAGCTGGTTGGTTGAATATGGAAAATGCTTGCCTCTACCATCAACTTATTTTAATTTCAATAGGAAAATTAGATTTCGCTTAGATATCCACAATTTGAATATTAGATATAAAAGTACTTTAACACCACTGTTTTTCAGATTAGAATTTTTTAAACGGTCATTCTCCTATCAGATCTGTAAAGTATACAACTCCATTCCTCAAGTGATACAAGCAGGAACTGTGTCGAATTTAAAAAATAATTTAAAAAATGTCTTTTCCATCAACAGTGTATAGAATAGATACAACGCATTCACGTATTCCCTCCCCTCTCAATCTCTTATTTCCTCATCTCCAGATGATTGATTGATTCTCTAGGTATGAGTCGTAACAGGCATATGTATATGAATTTTCTAAATGTAATAGGCTAATTCGGATTAAACTACTACATCAAGGCAAAAAGACGAACAAGGTTAAGTGGCAGAACAATTTACTGGTGATTTGTTCTATCACCACGTCCCACCCACCCACAATTTTGTTACATTACAAAATTTTAAATGATATAAAAGCTTGTCGCGAGAGTGAATCTTGAGGTAATTTTAAATTTCATTTACATTAAAAAATATCATAGATACTTTTATATCATTTAAAATTTTATGACGTAACATAATGATGGGTTTAATTCACTTTGAAATAATTCTTTTCTTCAAAAAGTTAATTTCAAGCTTATTTTTTTCATTTCAAGAAGAAAATCTGTACCAATTCACCACGCATTTTCAGGAGTGCACAACCGCTTCCTATCCCCACTATTCCATAGAACACTTCTATTCCACGGCACAAAGCCTGGAAAGATGTGGCATTGAATATATCATGAGTGACGAAAATTTAATGCCATCGTGAAATACAGTTTGTTTTATTATTTCGATTCGCACGAAGAGGAAAATCCTGTTATGTGCAAATAGGAATTGCAAAATTTCCTCGAATCAAACTGGAGCAACGAAAGTGTTTAAGAGTAAATACACTTGTCTACAATTTCCTGAGCGAAATGAGAACGCAACGTATTGATCATCTAGGAAACCAGGCAATAAAATACAAAATGATGTCCTTTGAATTAGAGAAGTAATAACCGAGACGAACTACGGAAATGGAAAGGATTACGTTCATTCAGGAAACATTCAGAGACGTGTCTGCGAAAATATCACAATAACACCAGAAATATAACGAATTCCTAACTAATAAAAGACAGACAGAGAATACGCAAATGCATTGAATATTTCAAAATTAGAGTGGAGCTTATTTCTATTGATTATGATGAATGTAGAAGAAATTACAATGATTATTTTTCAACATATCTTGCAACCAATAAAAACCATCAATTTAAAGCTATGATGTACTTTCAAACCAATCACAACATTATTATAGTGGGAATTTTCTACTTAGATTATTGCCTCGGGAATATTCGTGGTATTTTGGTTTTATTGTGTGACAACAACTAATACTTTTGATTTGACGTCTGTCATCAGTTTGCATGCAAATTGAAAAATGAATTTATATAACCGTAATGAATAAAAATGTTATACAGGCTGATTCACGGTGGATGGCACATTAGACGTTTCTGGTGAACCAGACAACAGATCACTTTGAAAATTTAATGGAGGGCATATTCGGACATTCTCTAGCCAACTAAAATATTTTCGACAATGCGGTGTTGCCGCTTCTATTAGAAAGCAGTAGCAACTTTGATTTTTCAAATGGAACACTCTGTATATAATATTATTTTTGGAATCTCCAACAATTGCCCGACAACTTTTCTTGATATTTCCCTATACCTATCTGTTACCGTTTTCGAAATAAAAATTAATTTCAAATTTTTTCTTCGAAAATCATGACTTCTAAAAATGCTGATATCTTTTAGTTAAGAAGTACTATGATATCGAAATTTGGTTTGGAGTTAGGTGATACTTGGACACTTCCCACACGTCAGCCTAATCTCCGTTACTTCAATACAGGGTGGTAAAAAAACACAGTTTTTTCGTTTGCTTGAAAAAGTTGCTGAAATTTGATTATTTTAAATAGAACACCCTGTATATTATTGAAAATTCGGAAAGCTGCTGAAATTTGCTTTTTTTCTATGTATATCATACCTATACCTAACTAGTCAAGTTTCGGACTTATGAGCATTTATTTGTGAAAATGTCCCTTCAGAATGGTATTTCCATTCGGTATTTGGTAAGCAGGCCATGATTACTATTTGACAGTAGCGTTGTGACATTCTCCTAATAATATCGACATTTTCGTCACTTCAGAAATCGCAAATACCTTCAAAACGATGGAACAAAACTATTCAAACGAAGTTCTTATGAATTTGTTTATTATTTTTGGACAGTGTGATAAAATTATCAGCAGAACATGTAGAAAGTTCAATGAAATGTATCCGAATCTACCGCCAATGAACCTCAAGAAATTTATACGAATTCAGAACAATTTCAATATGTTTGGATAAACTTTAAAAGAGCACCAAGAAACTTGAAATTGGAAATATTGATATGAATAATTATAAAAAAGTAAAACAATCATGTGGAATATTTCAAAATATGTTCGAATCGCTGGCCGTTCACTTCCAAGCACTTTAAAATGCGGGTGTTGACTGCTTTCGTGGTGGCAGATCTGATTTCATTGGGATCCAAATCTTCAAATGTTTGGGCAATCCTTTCTAACAATTCATCTCTCGAACGCACGGGTATTTTGTAAACTTTTTCCTTTTTCCCACGAATAAAAATCTAAGCGCCTTATCCACCGATCGTCAAAAAGTCTTTCCAGTTCTGCGCTCACTTCTCTTGTGCAATGTGCAGGAGCTCCGTCTAGTTTGTACCAACAGTTTCGATATTCTTCGACTGGCAGATTATCCACGAAACTCTCTACAGTATTCTCCAAAATATTCAGGTAGCTTCTGGATGTTAATGACTCCTCGTATATCACGTACCTCAATTTGTTGTACATCAACATGCAGAAGACATTAAAACTAAATTTTTCTTGAAATCCGGCTTCTTTTGTGACGTGAGGATTTTCACTGGACCAATAATGACGATTTTTTCTATTGAAAATCCCTTCTCTCGAAAATTTCGATTCATCAGTCCAAATAATTTTATTTAAAAAAAGTGGATCTTCTTGACCGCGTGTCAACAACATTTCACAAAATTCTACTCTCTGTTGAGGGGCTTGAGGCTTCATTGCTTGAATTTTGGTGAATTTATAATCATGCATTTTATGTCTTCGCAAGATTCTTTGAACCGATGAATATTTTATACCCAAATCTTCTTCAGCACTTCTTATCGATGACTCGGGAAATGCGTGAAAATATGCTAAGACATTAATCTGGTTGTCTTCAGAAGTTACGGGTCGAGGCAAGTTTCTTGGTGCTTTTAAAGTTGATCCAAATGCATTGAAATTGTTCTGAATTCGTATAAATTTCTTGAGGTTCATTGGCGGTAGATTCGGATACATTTCATTGAACTTTCTACATGTTCTGCTGATAATTTTATCACACTGTCCAAAAATAATAAACAAATTCATAAGAACTTCGTTTGAATAGTTTTGTTCCATCGTTTTGAAGGTATTTGAAACTTCTGATGTGACGAAAATGTCGATATTATTAGGAGAATGTCACAACGCTACTGTCAAATAGTAATCATGGCCTGCTTACCAAATACCGAATGGAAATACCAAGGGACATTTTCACAAATAAATGCTCATAAGTCCGAAACTTGACTAGTTAGGTATAGGTATGATATGCATAGAAAGAAAGCAAATTTCAGCAGCTTTCCGAATTTTCAATAATGTACAGGGTGTTCCATTTAAAATAATAAAATTTCAGCAACTTTTTCAAGCAAACGAAAAAACTGTATTTTTTTACCACCCTGTATTGAAGTAACGGAGATTAGGCTGACGTGTGGGAAGTGTCCAAGTATCACCTAACTCCAAACCAAATTTCGATATCATAGTACTTCTTAACTAAAAGATATCGGCATTTTTAGAAGTCATGATTTTCGAAGAAAAAAATTGAAATTAATTTTTATTTCGAAAACGGTAACAGATAGGTATAGGGAAATATCAAGAAAAGTTGTCGGGCAATTGTTGGAGATTCCAAAAATAATATTATATACAGAGTGTTCCATTTGAAAAATCAAAGTTGCTACTGCTTTCTAATAGAAGCGGCAACACCGCATTGTCGAAAATATTTTAGTTGGCTAGAGAATGTCCGAATATGCCCTCCGATAAATTTTCAAAGTGATCCGTTGTCTGGTTCACCAGAAACGTCTAATGTGCCATCCACCGTGAATCAGCCTGTATAGAGAATGTGTCTATGATTGGGGCATCAAAAAATAATCTATCGAATACCACACGAGAGTTCGATAAAGTAGAAAATAATTCTCCACATTTTTTCTCAAACTTGTTGCCATTTGGCAATAGCCACTCGAGCCCTTCGGGCTTTCGTGTCTATTGCCTGGCAACAAGTTTTCGAAAAATCTGTCGAATTATTTTCACTTTATTCTCACTCTCTTGTGGTATTACAACTGATAATACAAGCAAAAATTCCTCATGAAGTTATTGAATATTCTAGAATATTTTGTTTGTCTTCTACACGAGGTGATTCCTTGTTAGTTTTCATAAGATTCAGTTGAACTGAAAACAGTTACTTTTGTATCTAATGCGCAAAATGCTACTTTGTTAATCGAGAACTGATTTTTTTAACGAGGCGCAGCGGAAGGAAATATTCCTTTCATTTATATGGACTCACTGAGAATATTTCTTAACAAAAAATACAAAGAACTTTAGTAGCATTTACAAATTACTGGAGCCATCATTAGATGAGTATACACGTCAAACAAACAAGAAAAAAGAAAAAACAGTATTAGTAATAAAAATTAAAAAAAAATCTACACAGTTAACGTATTAAAATTATTCTACATAAATTACATATTCACAGAGTGCATATACAGTACGATGCAAATGTATGGAATAAATTCATGATTTCTGAATATAAACATATATTGGAAAATTCCTCGAACACGTCGATTTTCATTTCCGAATGGACAATTTTTGAACCCCACCCTGAATATATAGGTTTATCCGTATTCGAGTGAAAATTACTTTAGTGATATTTTTAAATGGAACACCCAGTGTATTTTTCTATATTTGGTTAGGGATCGTCATTACAAATCCAGTGATACCAGGTTTGATGGGATTATGTCAAACGGCTGCGGAGATATGGACAAAAAACTTCCTCGTATGTCCAATGAGTATGACTGAGACTTCACACGATTCGGAAGGTCAAAAATCTCTGTCGCACTCATTGGGCATATGTAGAAGTTTTGTGCTCATATCTCCGCAGCCGTTTGACATAATCCCATCAAACCTGGTATGACTGGATTTGTAATGATGATCCCTAACCAAATATGGAAAAATACACTGGGTGTCCCATTTAAAAATATTACTAAAGTAATTTTTACTCGAATGCGGATAACCCTATATATTTAGGGTGGTGTTCAAAAATTGGCCATTCGGAAAAAAAATCGACGTGTTCGAGGAATTTTCCAATATATGTTTATATTCAGAAATAATGAATTTACTCCATACATTTGCATCGTACTGTATAAATTAGTTGGTATACGTGTACGTATAGGCCGCTGTGAAACTCGTGTTCTGGCTTTAAGTTGGTCCTAAATGCATTCGCAGTGCTTGTTTTTTTGTGAAAATTTGCTAGTGAGTCAGAAATAAACTGTTACATATCCTTATCTAGCCGAAATCCAAAAAACTTTATTATACGGTGGATGAACTGAAATTGTTCCCATCGTGTCCGTGCCAATATCTGTTCTCGTACTAATCGCTATTCGTTTTCACCGAATATAAATAAAAACAAACGGAATTCATATCAGCTAAAGGTAGCCTCACACATTTTCTCCGGTTTATCCTCAATTTGATTCTGATAAATAGAAAATGTATCAACAAAGAAGCAATAAAGAATTGATGGATGAAATAATCAAGTCGAAAGCAAATTTGAAGAATATCATAGAAGCTAGTGAAGCTCGTGTTCTTTTAAAAATTGAAGACTTGAAATGTAAAGTCAGAGAACTAGAGTCAGAAAACCAAGAATTGAAAAAAAATTGAGTATCTCGACAGACAGAGCCGAAAAACACCAACGGAGAATATTTCGGTATACACCGTATGCGAGAATTAAATAATTTACTGGATATTCAGATCTCCGCATTGGACGTTGATAATAATAATAATAAATGGCCTTTATTTTTCCTAGCGGAGTTTAGCTGAGCTATTCTTCCACTCAACCAAGCAACAAAAATTTATAATGGTTTACATTATACTAAATATCAAATCAAATTTGATTTTATACTTAACTTAAATATTAATTATGAGGAGTAATATTAAAATGAAAATCAGTAGCGTAATTATGAGGTAATCAAGGTAATCGCTGTTTATCTAGTAGTGATTGTTTTAGTTTAATCTTAAAAGTTTTCAGAGGTGCAGATTTCAGAGTTTCGCTAAGAGAGTTGTAAGAGGTCACGGCCTGACCAGTAAAGGATCGTTCAAAAGGGTTGTTCGATGTTGGGGCATAGAGAGTTTATCTAAATTTCTAAGATTCCTCACGTGAGCTTGGTTGTAGGTGCTCCAGTTTATTCAGTAGATAGAGGGGCGTTTGCTGTGTAAGAAGTTTTTTCTAAAAGCTAGCAAAGTGCAGTTCTCTTCTGTTATGCATTTTAAGCCATTCAATTCGATTAGTGAAAGAGGTAACGTGATCCCTATATCTCAGTCCAAAAATAAACCTAACACATGCAATTTGTACTCTTTGTATTCGAGCTAATGTGAGAAAGTCAAGACATGGGCCATAAACAACATCACAGTAGTTGAAGATAGACAAGATCAAATAGTCAAATAATATTTGTTTCACTGATCTGCTGAGAATGAGTCTATTTGTATAGAGATTTTTCATTATAAAATAAGCTCGCTGAACAAGACTGTTCACGTGACTTGTAAATTTCAGATCCTTATCAATCCATAAACCAAGGTATTTAATTTTATCACTGTTTTCAATCTTATTATTCTCAATCTCAATTGAAATGTTG
Organism: Chrysolina oricalcia; assembly: GCA_944452925.2. Classification (NCBI taxonomy): domain Eukaryota; kingdom Metazoa; phylum Arthropoda; class Insecta; order Coleoptera; family Chrysomelidae; genus Chrysolina; species Chrysolina oricalcia. The sequence continues at coordinate 65,824,608 of OX101819.2, forward strand.
TCTATGGCCCTCTGTTGGTCTTTCTTCTTACCAAATATTATCAAGGACGATTTGGCGGAGTTAATGTTAAGACCTTGTTGTTTAGAAACTGTGACTAGGTCATTTATTTCTCTATTGAGTTCATCTTGTTTTGTTAGCAGATGGTCAAATGTGGCTGAGTAAAAAAGAATAGTATCATCCGCATACATGTGCATGTTGAAATTGTTCAGCACCCGATTGAAATCTGCAGTATATAAAATAAATAGCAACGGAGAGAGAACCGACCCTTGTGGTGCTCCGTGTGAGACATTCACGTACTTAGAGAATTCATTTTTAACGTGTACACATTGAGTTCTGTCAGTTAAGAAAGGTTAAATAAAATTTGTAGAGTTGTCAGAGAAACCAAAAAAATGTAACTTAGAGATTAGAGGCATGTGATTCATGGCACCGAACGCTTTGCTGTAGTCCAGAAACAAAAAGATGGTAAGTTTGCCTTCGTCAGTGGCACGTATGATATCATCGGTCATTTTAAGAAGAGCACTCGTGGTCCTGTGATTTTTTCGAAAGCCTGATTGATGTTCTGGTAAAATCCCTTTAGAATTCACATATTCATATATTTGTTCGTGGCCGGCCTTTTCAACTATTTTCGATACAGCCGGTAAGATATTAATTGGTCTTAAGTCATTCAACGGTGTAGGCTTTGATATTTTATTGATAGGAAATATCATAGCCTTTTTCCAACTTTCTGAGTAACCTTCAATTTATTTACAATATAAGTTAGAACAGGTGTGAGGAAAGGGGTGCATATTTTTATCATTTTTATCGATATTTGGTCTGTGCCCGTAGCGATTGATTTAATTGATCTAATAATACGTTCTGAGTCTGAGTTTGTAATAGGATGAAATTCGAACTTATTATCATCATGAATACATTTGGAGTTATAATAGTCCACAGTTGTGTTAGGAGGATGCGAAATTAGTTTGTATACCTCTGCAATGAAATGATTATTTATTTTATTTGGATTACTTAGACTTTCCGGAATGTCATTTATCTTTTTTGGTTTAGATACTACATTCAACAGATTCAGAAACTTCCATAATTTTTTACTTTTATGTTGGTTTTGGATGAAAATTAATTAGTTTTTTTTTCGTTTCTAACCGCATTGGTTAACATATTTCTCAGGTTTTTGTAATAATTCCAGTCTTCTCCTTTTTTTGACTTATTATATTTAATAAGAGAATTTTTTTTGTTTGATCATTATTTTGAGTGTGTCTGTGAGCCATGGTATGGTGCTTTTGGATTGCTTAATCTTACTGTTTTTACAGGAGCGTGTACATCAAAAATGGATATTAGGTAAGTATTGAACAAATCGACAACCTCGTTCAAATCATCAAAAATATATATATATATATATATATATATATATATATATATATATAATATATATATATATATATATATATATATATATATATATATATATATATATATATATATATAACCTTTTTACTTATATTTTCATATATTGCCCCTCGCTAAATCCATCCTTATTTGTATCTTCCTGGGTAGGATTGTCACGCTGGTAGCTATAGCTACCTCCGTGGCGACGTTAGTTGTTGCCTTGTAAGTACAAGGTCTTCTAACCGATGCCACAAATGTGTGGTTGGCTTCCTGTTGTTGACTTCCTTTGTTTCTATTTTTACATCCAAGAGTTGTACATCTTCGCACTTGATTTTACTGTACTGAAGAGAGCTTAAGCTCGAAACACGTGTCTACGATTGCACAACATTTTGAGGGTTATGCCCAATAACTTTTTTACTTATATTTTCATATATTGCCCCTCGCTAAATCCATCCTTTTATATATATATATATATATATATATATACGAAACAGGAAATTTTTGGGTATAGCAGCAAGCAAAACGTGTACTCTTTTAACACTATATTTCCGATATTTCAACAGTGAATACTGTCATCTTCAGGGAAGCTACAGGTAACAAGCAAAATTGTACGATTAATGGAAAGAAAACTTTGAAGAAGAACCACTTACTGTGTTGATGAGAATGATTGCTATGGATGTAATATTTAAAATTTGTAAACAACATGTCATGTAAGTCACATGTGACAAAGATGAACAAAACACATTAAAATACGTCAAACAATAAAAATTATTGTTTGACGTATTTGTATTTGTTCATCTTTGTCACTTTGTCACATGTGACTTACATGACATGTTGTTTACAAATTTTAAATATTACATCCATAGCAATCATTCTCATCAACACAGTAAGTGGTTCTTCTTCAAAGTTTTCTTTCCATTAATCGTACAATTTTGCTTGTTACTTGTAGCTTCCCTGAAGATGACAGTATTCACTGTTGAAATATCGGAAATATAGTGTTAAAAGAGTACACGTTTTGCTTGCTGCTATACCCAAAAATTTCCTGTTTCGTATTCTAACTAATCAGCAAAGACTACCCTTCTACTATATATATATATATATATATATATATATATATATATATATATATATATATATATATATATAATTTTTTTATATAAATAAAACAAAGTTGATGATGGTTTCGTCCAAAAGTGGCAATGGGAAAGTGTCATTGGTTTTTTCGAAACTTTTCAAATAACTTATAACAGAAAAAAATAAAAACCAAACCGCCAAATTTTGATTTTTCTGAATATCTCCGGAAGTAAACAACTTTTTTGGGATTTCTCAACATATATTAATTGTATCCTCAATATCGCATCTTCTTGTCCATTTGACCTACTCTGTAACTCTTACGGTGTAACGATTTTGATTTACTTTTAATAATATAAGTTCGAAATCTAGGACATCCTGTATAATCTCATACATTTCAGCTCTGGTATTAGCATTCGCGTCCAGAAGAAACATTTATTTCATTTAATTCCATCGCGTTCATTTACAATTGTTGCTGCCCAGCAGTATTCAAAATGTTGGATAGAATTTAATAATTTTAAAAATGTAACAAATGAATGCTTCGATAACAGTCGGAATTTTTGAATACGATCTCGATATTTGATAGAAGTTTTGTTGATGAGATTATTATGGCATGCAGAATTCCAGAACATTATTAAAAACAACTGTTTTCTGAAAAATAACTCCGAACGACCTCTTGCTATTCACAGAGATATGGTTTTTAAAAAATCAGTCCTTCATTTTTTGTATTTCGTCTATTTTACCGGCTCCTCGAATATAAATAATAAATTACGATAATTCCCTTGTTATGATTTTCACTGCAATTCTCAGATACCGAGTCATTTCATTTATCCTGCCCTGTATATGAGTATCTCTCCATGTGTATATAGAACATTAATTATTTGTAAATATACCGTTTTCTTGAATTTTCATTATATACATATACGTCTCAAGAATATTCGTTCATATTCTTTTACTACCACCCATTTACTTATATATTTGCATGACTAAGTTATTGGTGAGTTATATTTTAGATTTCATTCTTTAAACTAATTGGCGCCCCTTTTTGCTTGTTATCTGAACTACTCAACATCTACTTTCATTAAATTTCAAAATTCACGACTCATAGGCTCCTATTAAAAACTGTGGTAACCAGAATAAGTTATCGAGATTCCCATGGTGTTCGTCCTTATCTTGTACACACTGTATCTTCTTTGCAATATACAATTTTAGATTGGAAAAAAAATGTTCTTGTAACAACACTGGTTGGCAATTGAGATAGCAAAAATGTCATATATTGTTTTTTCAATAATGTCTGGACATTCTAAAAGCAGTCTTGGAATATCAAGTTAGATTAAATCTTCCGAGGCTTGCAGGGCACACGGCACGTCAACGTTTCCAGTCCTTGGAATATTTTTAATATCAAAGAGGAGATCTGGAATAATAAATCAAATTGCCACAGATCTGTCGGGTATAAGAGAAGACCAACGAATAGATAAAACTTGAATAGGAGGATGTCACCAATGACAACAACACTGATTGACAATACTGATAAATGTCAGATATACTTCAAAAAGTAAAAAAATGTCGCGAATTGGTGAGTGTCTGATTCTCTAAAAAGTGGTTAACACAGTGGTTAATAACGTTGTATATAATAGACCCTTTTCATCCCAAATAATTTTTCAGTAAAACATATTATGAAAGCTCCAATAAAAGTTCCTAGACCGGAAGATGATGACACAAAATATTAGGTCATTTGTACCAGTATGGCGGTTCTTCAGGGGTCTAATTACGTAAAGGCAAAAAAAAATGATGGTCATAGCGCTCGCACCGGCGGCCCAATCGCGTGGGCGTTAATCAAACGCGTCGGATAAATAACGAGTGTCGAACGATTTGTTCCACAAAAATGCTTGTATTTTCAGATAGTCGAAAAAAAAAGAAGTAGGCGGTAGCGTAATGCCATACTTCTCGGGTGTGACTAACAGCCCGCCATACCGACGCGAATACATTAATTTAAATAAAACAATTCAACCATTTGTACCAGGCTAATTTTTGCATAGCTAATCATCGTCGAGTAGCCATTCACGAAAATCACCTTGCCATACTTTTCCGACAGTTCCCAATGACCGCCATACCACTGCAAAGGAGTAATTTTTTTTTTCGCCAAACGATTTGTACCACCCTGAAACTTTTTTTACCAGTTCCCTGTATGATCATAAATAGAAGTCTGATAATGCCATACCTGTGGGAGGTGGCGAATGTGAACAATAGTTTTTCAAAATCGTAAGATTTTATTCGTAATTCGAACGATTTGTACCAGTATGGCACTAATTTTTCCTGTAAATTTGAGGTTTAACGAATATAAATACAAAGTTTCAAACACCTAGGTGGCGGCAATCTTGTCTTATAAGCAGATGTTATGTTGTATAATATTCTGCGGCTCCCACCGCTCGAAAGATTTGTAGAGGTCTTGGCTCATCGTGTTGGTAAGACATAATCTATGGGAACGCAGGTATACGGCAGCTGTTTGTCAGTCGACTCACAACTACATAGTCAGTACAATTGTACTAGTTTCAGTACAATCATGAAAATTGTAGAACTGCAGTACGCCTTTCATATTTCCAGTACAATTTGTTGAACAAACCCATTATTGATCGTAGTTACTGTCATCTGCCATGGAAGCTGTTAAAAACTCCCACCGACCTGAAAGTACAAACAACTACCAATTTTGAATTTTCCCGCGCACGTCGTATTTTCGTTTTCTGTCAAAGCCAAAAGACAAAATTGTCAGAAAATAAAAACGTTTAAACGTCGTACTATTCAGTTTTCATATTTTCAATATTTATCAAGTGGTAATGATTTTCCTTTATGAACTAGTCCAACGAAGATGTTCGAAACGTTGAGAGTGACCCTGTCTTGGACTGTTTTTATTTTAGTAATATTTATTGAAGAGCTTTTTTTATCAAGGATTCAATTTGTTTTTCTTCAAATTTTATGTTGTTGTTTGATATTACTGTACAGAAAATAAAGTTTATTTTATCTCTGTTTTACATTCTTATTACAGACCTATATTATGTTACAGTCATTACAGACCTGTGAATACAAATAATAATGAACAAAATTTGAAATTTCCCGCGCATTTCGTGTTTCAGTGCAATTGACTTGAATCTAGTACAACCTTATGTCATTTTCTAGTACCCAAATTTTGACAGTTGGAGCAACCCTGTGTGACGCCGTTCAGTTTACCGTTTATCCTTGGATCGAACGGACGCCTAAAATGGATGAAAACAGTGTAGTTCGCAGTCCATTAAAATTTTTTTTTTTCATATCTTGCTCGAGTGTGACAGTCTACCGCCCCATAGTTATAGTATGGGATTATTTTTTTAGGTTGAATTTTATCCAAATGAACCGAATACAATGATGCCATAACTGTAACAAATGATTTTATGTCTTGTACCTTGAAAACGTGTAGAAAAATCAGGTTTTTCAAGTGTGGCGCCACTTTTTCCCTCTACTACAAGTATGGCAAATATAATAATGGTCACATTGTATCGTATAATTTCCAAAAATCCAAATGCCATACTGGTACAAATCGTCAAATTTTTTATTTTTTTTTCACCTTTTAGCTCAAGCCCGAGAGTCATCCGCCCCATGGTTACAATCTGTAATAATTTTTTTTACGTACAATTGCATCCAAATGACAAGAATACAATGAAGCCATGATGTAAAAAATTATTTTACGTATTTTACAGTCGTATTTTTAAAACGTGTCAAATAAATAAGTATTTCAAGTATGGCAGCACTTTTTCCCCCTACTAGAAGTATGGCAAAAATAATAACGGTCACATTTTGTCAAATACTTTCCAAAAATTCAAATGCAATACTGGTACAAATCGTTTGGCGAAAAAAAAAATTACTCCTTTGCAGTGGTATGGCGGGCATTGGGAACTGTCGGAAAAGTATGGCTACTCGACGATGATTAGCTATGCAAAAATTAGCCTGGTACAAATGGTTGAATTGTTTTATTTAAATTAATGTATTCGCGTCGGTATGGCGGGCTGTTAGTCACACCCGAGAAGTATGGCATTACGCTACCGCCTACTTCTTTTTTTTTCGACTATCTGAAAATACAAGCATTTTTGTGGAACAAATCGTTCGACACTCGTTATTTATCCGACGCGTTTGATTAACGCCCACGCGATTGGGCCGCCGGTGCGAGCGCTATGACCATCATTTTCCTTTTTGCCTTTACGTAATTAGACCCCTGAAGAACCGCCATACTGGTACAAATGACCTAATATTTTGTGTCATCATCTTCCGGTCTATCCGTACTTGTTATGAATTCTTCTCACTTGTAAATATCTTTTTCTGCTTATTATACATTTATATTCAATAATATATTGTTTGAGAGTTTTCTTTCAACAACGTCTTTATTCGATGGAAAATTGACGTCTCCATTTTAATTACTTGCGAATGTTTCAAAGCTTTATTGTTCACTTGTTTTCTCGTTGTTTTCCGGAAAGAGATGTTGCTTTGAACGAATACTAAAGGAAACAATTGGAGACAAGCTTTCAGTTCAATTTTATCTAGGCATCACAAAAAGTCGCTTTCTTTTGTTGCTGAGAATTTTTTCATTCGCTTCATCATTTGTTTGGCTAGGATGAAATTTGGAAATGAATTTTGTTCAAAACTCTGATTTTTTATTAACGAAAACTATTTGTTGAAAATTTTAATGAAAGTTAGTGAAGGAGACATCATTCAGTAGTTTTTTCTAATATAGGTTTCCTCATCTACATGTGCATACAGGGTTAACCACGATGAGCTGAGTCGACATGTATAAGGAAAACTACTAGGAGTACCTTTCTGAAAATTTGTATACAGGGATTTTCCGAGGAGCTCATTTCAGTTAAAATATTTTCAGTTATCTACGACCTTCGATTATACCGGAAGTGGATCAGAACTTTGTTTTTTCAAATGAAATACTCTGTTTTTTATTACATTTTCAAAATCTACATCATATGTATAAAGGGGTCCAGTTTTCATTATTTCAATATTTTTGAAAATTTTGAAAGACTTCACAAAAAAAAATATTATTTGGAAACAAAGAGGGACAGATCAAAAATTGCCAGAATTTGCATGAATGAGACCTGAATCTTCCCAAATCTTTGAACACTTTCCATAAAAATTAAACGGGGTGGGGTGATCAAATATTGACGCCGAATGGCTATCTCGAAAACTGTGTAACTATTTTTTTCAAATTACAATATCATTTTTCCTCAACGCCAACGCTAAAGGAAACGCAACGGTTGTCATTTTCAATTTGTACCACCAAAGAGTTTCAACCCATACAGGTACCTGTCATATTTCACAATAAACAACTTCACTGGGTGGCACATTTAGTTTTATATCAGTGGGTTTTCGAAAATTTGTCTAGGGTCTAACAAATTCTAGAAATTTCTCAACTAAGCTCTATACTTCAAATTCTATTTACTCACATTTTGTTATCGGACTCAAATGGATGGGTAAATGTACTGACCTGAAAAAAAAACAGAAAATAATATCAATTACCAAAATTCTATTATAGTGAAAGCGGTTGATTGAAATCAAATTTTATAAACCTTTCTGACTTTAAATTTTGCAATTTCATTTTCATTTGTTCATTATTCAATTCTAATACTTGTAATTCACTGTGAAAATATACTTTTATTGTGAAGTTATCTGAACATTCTACGGCATAATAGGAATTTACACTAGTCATTTTTTATATTTTTTTCCACAGATTTACATGTCAAACTATGTAAAAAAAGATTTTTCAATTTTTTTTATAGATTGGTTTTGGTCCAGAAAAAGAAGAAGAGAATTCAAGAACTAGCTAAATTCGCGCGAAATATTACCTGTATTTTATCAAAAAAGTTTTTAGAAATTTAGAAATCTGCCATATCATCTCTGATCTTTTTGTGTTTTTATAAATAAATATCATTTCACCAAGATATGGAAAATCTTTGTCGATACTTTATGGGGTTTTTAAATTTTCTTAGATTTTTTCAACTTTTTTTCTCTTTTCAATAGAGATGAAAATAAAGGTTTCAAAATATCAGTGTGGCAGAAGCAATTCTAATATTTTCATTTGCTTCATAGATCGATCAATAATCCGATTTACCATTTTTTTGGAATATTTCCCGGACCATTTATATGATGGCAAAAAATTAACGGAAATATCAACTGTTTCTGAGATATTTCGTATTGTCCAAATTATGAACGGTTAGGCGTTAGATCTTTCTTGGTTTGGTATTGCTTCGATTGATTTACATTCCAAATATTTCCCAAAATGAGTTATCGATTGCCTGTGAAGAATACTCCATACCTGAAGCAGTATTTTTTAATCTTTTTTCCGAAGTATCCAAAAATTATAGAATATTTGAAAAAATCGTGTTTCATCAGTTCTCTCGATGTTATGGTTTAGGTGAAAATTTATTCCACCCTGTGAATTATTTTTGAAAATTCGATGGACCCGTTCATGAGTGGATGCTTCAGGTATGATTCTGTGAAATTTCACAATCCCAACTGTTATCGTCTACGAGTAATTAACAAATTTGGGTATAGGCATTGTTACACAAAATGGGCCTAAATTCTGCTGGGAAATTCAAAGGTAAAATGAAATACAGGGTGTTCTATTTGAAATAACGAAGTTACCCTCTACTTCCGGTATAACAGAAATAGAACGGAAGATAAAAATATTTCAGTTGTTAGAAGGCCATATTTTTAAACCCACTTTCAAGTTTTTATTTAGAATGGTTCTCCATTATTATTTTTATGTGATGTTGTCTTCAAACAAACTTCTTGTCTGTCCAATGTAAAAGTTGTTTGTGATGAAGTATACATTCATGAATAATACTAAACGATAGCCAACTTTTAAGTGATAAATATTACTGGATCGACGTTCAATTGAATTTTTTGCAACTTCAAATAAAATTATATCGAAGCGCAGTTATATTTAACGAAGTTATAAGCAAACCATTTTTCAAACAGTATCTGTCACAAATGTCTATTATGAGTTCATCAAATTTTTTGCTTCCGGCGCTAATATCATTTGTTTCGGAAATATTTCGTCAGTGTGGAAGTCGAGGGAAATTTATGGAAATTAATCGGTGTGATACGTTTGCCTGTATGTCACAAAAATATTAGATTCCGGAAAAAACTGTAAATGGATGAGCAAGAGAGAGTGACATTTTCATACAATTTTCGAAATAATTTCATTCCACACAATGGTGGCTAAATCCAATATTCGAGTACTTTTCTTCAATTAAGTCTATTACATTAGTTTAATAATTGACTAAGTGATATGCATGTATGGTTATTGAGAAGGTTCATAGAGAGTGTCTTCGAATTATTGTCTCTGATTTAATTTTTTGGGTTTACTGTGATTATAAACCAAATGTTTTGGTTGTGTTAGCATTTATTTTTTATTTTTATTTGTCAGCTGTCTAATGGTATTTCAACTGTCAGCTGTCAACTGTTTCATTTTCCGAGCTATCAGTGTAGCCAAATTAGCTTATGGGGTGTCTGACCAGAGACAACCAAACACATCATTATTTTAAGCTGGTCAGATTGGTCGATTATGCATGGAACATGCAAATATTAAAATATTTGAGTGTTGGTACCCTAACTTCTGGAAAGAAGGAAAACAAGGTGGATTTCGTTTCCGATTGAGAGGTAGTTTGATGGTAGAATTTGGGGAAGCTACAGGTGTCTAGGCAGACCAGTGTCGTTCGGCTGAAGAATCCTGAATTTGTGAAGTGATCCTTAGTGGAAATTTCATTCTACCCATCTCACCATCAACTCCAAAATCCTGGCTTTTGATAGATTTCTATCTTCGACAGTTACGTCAATTTGGCGTTTGAAAACCTTGTACCATGCCAACACCTTTTTTTCCTACAAGATAAAACCCTTCACGGATGAGTTTTCCAACTTTTCTTCTCATCATTTTCATGCTAACGACTTTATCGAACAGTTATGTACTGAAAAACATGTATAGGGTTTTTGTACCAGGAGGATTTTCACCCAGGGAATGGTCACGGTTCCTGTTCTGGTTGGGTCTCTCGCAAGCTTTGGTTAATCCCCACGTCTCCATGTTGTGGATATTTCAGGTTATAAGACTCCAGTATGGCTCATTTGTCGGAAGTGTAGACCACCTAGTTTCGCCTGATGAATTGCAGATTGCCGTCAGATATCTGAAAGCCTTCTTCATTGAAAGTATTTGTAGACTCCCTTCCCTCATCACTCCATTCCTGGTTGGCCTAGGATCAAGTCCTAAATCATCACGGTTCATGACATATTCTCGTGAACGAGCAATGCTCTTTGAATCATTTTAGTCCATTGATCCATTCACTCTTGTTATTTTCTAATTCGATCACGATGGCAGTTCATTGTCATTATGCGGTTGACATTGAAATTGTCCAAAGTCGCGTGCCTTGCTAAATCGTTGACCGAATAAAAATAAAACATTTCCATCTATATATAAATATAAGCGCATTGGAATAAGGATAGTGAGTAATAGACTCCTATAGAGGAGAGTCCTACCGCTCAGTTAGCTGTATAGGCTAGGCCCATAAAAGGACAAAAGACTTAGTATTAGTTAGTGGTGGTTTTGGGTAAGACATTTATTTGTCCCATATTATATTATTGAATGTCCCTTATTTGAAATATGTATGTAGCTGAGTCTCTGCTGAATTATCTGCTTATATACAATGTATATAAGCAGATAATTGCCGCGAATCAAGCGACGGTAAAAATGTGCTTAGAATATGACTCTGTCTTAACCGCAGCTCGAAATGTACATAACGGAGAGTAACGGTAATATGTCAATGGTGTCACCAGAGAATTAGGTTTCACTCACAATTTTTTTTTTAGGATGAAATTTCAATTTTTAATAATTATCTCTTATTCAGTATTGATACTCTCAGGTTGAAGTTTACCTATATCTTTCAACGACTATCTGTAAGCCCCCACATAGTACTATGCGCTGGAAAAATTGATTTCCTAATAAAATGTTACATGTAATTTTAACCTCATATGCAACAGATATCGAATATTGAATATTACTAGAATCACAGTCTTATTTCGGGAAATTGTTACTCTGACTAAGGAAGATTCTTTTATATTAAATGTTTGTGTGTTTATTAATGTTGTATTCATTTATTGATTAACTTGACAACATCGTATGGTAAAGTGTCTTATAGTTTTGGGTATAACATCTAAATAGTCATTACGCGGTTGCTCAAGTTTCCAAGTAAGTACTTTTCGACATTGACATATTAAAAGTTGATGTGACCATTTTGTTACTGTTCAATAATACAATTCTGTTATAAACGAACCCGTAGTGCCAACCGACGCGACGAAGAGCTGCCATTGCATTGCTCCTTTTTATTTAAGATTTTCAAAAAATAGGGTTGCAATGTGTTCAGTTAACCCCCACTTACCCTACTGCTTTCCCCATATTTATCCCGCATGGCCAAACTTCCGGTATAAGTTTTTCGTCATTTTCTCTAAACACAAAACGAAGAATCATCAATCAAACATGATATATCGCGCTAATGTACAATTTTTTTTGTTCGAAGAACTTCCCGCTAACCAGATATGTTGCTCCACTTCGGGGAAACTTTCTCACTTGGAGCGCACTTCTCGGATTTATGGGAAAACGTGACGCACGATCGGGCTTTTTATTCGAACGGACTCGAGCTTTTTTTTGCGAGACGGTCCACGCGATAGGCTAGTTTTTCTTAGAGAGCATTGGTTACGTGTCGATGGAGTTCGGAAGTTACCGGATGTCTCAGTGTAGGCCAATCAAATATCCTTTTGTCCTAACAGAAGTAATAGTAGAAAACCGACTGTGTCTTCACATATAAGAGCAGTGGTTAGAGCGTCCGACTGTGGGTCGAAAGGTCCGGAGTTCGAGCCCCAGTTACGGCTGGGATTTTTTAATTTAATTTGACCGATTAAATTATTCAAATCTCGGGGCTGGACTGGGGTGAGTCCTGCACGATTCACTGTTGCGTTCCAATTAACAGTGCTGCTCTTAAGGTGGCGCATGGAGTCAGTAACAAGGCCTATAAAGAACACGTGGCTAATGACCATAGCAGTCGATGCCAAGACACCAAAGAAAAGAAAGAAAAAAAGAAAGAAATTGAAATACGAACAAAATGGAATGTTTTACAACCCGATCGGATCATTAGTAACAGACGAAAACCGGAAAAACCGGAAAATTTTGCGATATTTTGAATAATTCATATCTGCGCCATTTTCAAAAGCTTTTATTTAACTTGCTCTGTGTGTGTTTGTTAGATGGGTACAAATCTTGCAAGCTGAATTAGAATCCACATCCTCTTCGAGCACAATTTTTACTGCCGCTTGTTTCGCGGCAATTATCTGCTTATATACATTGTATATAAGCAGATAATTCTGCAGAAACTCAGCTATGCCGACTTTGGGTTGACTGGCAACTATTTTCCGCGAAACAAGGGGCAATAAAAATTGTGTTTAGAATGTGACCGGAGACGAAATGTAAATAACAGAGTCTAGCCGTAATATGTCATTATTTCAGTTTCGATAAAAATACATTATTGTCAAAGAAATTGTCCCCCCTGTCCCCCGAAAGCTAGATCGAGAACGCATAGAGTATCAGAAGTTTTCTTGACAGATTTGGACGTCAAAAATTAAATCAAATGAAATCAGGTAGGGGCGCTCGCTCCACCCCTTTTCTCGAAAAAAAGTTGGAAAACTCTCGAAATTAAAATCGGGAAAATCCGTAAAAATAGTAAAAATATCTTACCGTCGAATATCAAGGTTAAAAGAAGAAAATTTCCCCCCTCTGCCCCCCAAAAGATAGATAAATAACGCGTAGGGTTTCGGAAGTTTTCATGACGGATTTGGACGTCAAAAATTACAGCGAAAAAAATTAGGTAAGGGGAACTCGCCCATCCCTTTTTTCGAAAAAAGTTGGAAAACTCGCGATATTGAAATCTGAAAAATCTGTAAAAATAGTGAAAAATATCTGACCATCGAATATTATAGTTTAAAAAATGAATTATCCCCCCTGCCTTCACAACGCTAGATACATAACGCGTAGGGTTTCAAAAATTTTCTTGACGGATTTGGACGTCAAACATTATAGCAAAAAAAGGTGGGGGCTCACCGCCTCCCTTTTCTCGAAAAAAGTTGAAAAATTCAAGAAATTAAATTCAGAAAAGTCCATAAAAATAGTGGAAAATATCTGACCGTCGAATATTATGGTTTGAAAAAGGAAATTGTCCCCCTGTCCTAAGAAATCTAGATAGAGAACGCGTAGGGTTTCCGATGTTTTACATAAAAAATAATCAGGTAGGAGGGGCTCGATCCCCCCTTTTCTCGAAAAAAGTTGGAAAACTCGAGAAATTAAAATCGGAAAAATTAGTAAAAATGGTGAAAAACATCTTACTGTCGAATATTATGGTTAAAAAAATGACCCCCCTTGCCCCCCGAAATCTAAATAGATAACGCATAGGGTTTCAGCGAATTAGAAAAATCCGTAAATATAGTGAAATATATCTGATCGTCGAACATTATAGCATAAAAAAGAAATTGTCGCCCTTGCTCCCCCAACGCTAGATAGAGATCGCGTAGTGTTTTGGAAGTTTTCTTGACGGATTTGAATGTTAAAAATTATAGCGAAAGAGAAAATTAGATGCGGGGGGGCTCGCCCCCTCCTTTTATAGGAAAAATTTGGAAAACTCGTGATTAAAATCTGAAAAATCCGTAAAAATACTGAAAACTATCTATGGTTTGAAGAGTTTCAACACCCCCTATCTCCCCTAAAAATCTATATAGAGAATGCGAAGAAATTCGGAAAATGTTTCGGGCATATAAAATAATGATGAAAAAAATTTATAGGAGGGCTCGCTCTTCTTTCCGGTCACAAAAAAAATTAGTAAACTAGCGAAATAGAAATCGAAAAAATACGTAAAAATAGAGAAAATTATCTGACCATTGAATAATACGATTTCAAAAAAAAAAATTACCTTTCTTCCTCCCTCGGAAGCCAGATAGAGAACGCTTAGAAATTAGTATCTAACGGTAAATTAAAAGGCCAAAGACCATGCAACAAAGACGCATTGATCGAAATGAACAGACTAAGAAAACACAGAAAACTAAAAAAAATAAACAAATAAACTTTTTAGAAAAAAGCTTTAATTTTAATGCACTAAAAAGAGGAAAATAAATTTCAAAGTCTAAATCCATCATTTTATTACATATCACATTATAGAATTTAAATGACGGAAAAGCGTGTCGCGAGAAGTATCTATGTATTTATTATTGTAAATCAAATTTAAAATTATCTCAAGATTTATTCGCGACAAGCATTTATATCTTTCAAAATTTCATAATGTTAAAAAATTATAGGGTTAATTCACTTTGAAATGTATTTTCTTCTGATTATTGCATTTAAATGGAAGCTTTTCTTTAAAATGATTTTTGAAAGTTTTTTAATTCCATTTTACAACTCATCAGGTAACAAAAATGTTCACAGCTTCCGATCCACCGCGCTTAATGTTAATCAATACAAATTGCGGATTTGTGAGATGTGGTAAAATCGTTCCGATTATACATACAAACTGGTCGAATCCCTCGGACTTATCAATATTTCATGATGCTGGGGAACTGGTTTCATTTAATAAATGAAACGTTTGGAATTAATTCAAAATGGAGTTCAGAGAGTAGTATTTTAATTATGAGTTATTGTTCCTCAAATAGAAACGCAATTAGAAAGTTTTGACGGGTAAAGTGGCCATGTCGACACTTTCGTTAGCCAATTGTTTTGTAATGAAGTTGTCGAGGTTTGGATAGAATAGAATAGAATAGAATATTTATTCGTCCTTTATGATCAAATACATGATATAGGATAGGTCACAATGGTCAGACAGAACTATACAAATAAATTTACAATATATCCAAGTAAATTGTTCGGAGGTACAATGATAGTTAACCACATATATGCATATATATATATATATATATATATATATATATATATATATATATATATATGTATATATATATATATGTTCGGAAAGGTTTCCGCGGTCAGAAATATGTACATTACTAAGTTCATGGGTTGAACCGCGTTGAGAGTTTATAACTCGACGTTTCGGCTCCTGCTTTGGAGCCATTTTCAAGAGTGTGACTGCGAGGCCTCTATCTGCCTACTCCTCGAGTCGTGGTCTTGAGAGATATCAAGGTCTCAACCTGCCTACTCCTTGATCTCAAAAGACGATCCGATGTTGGTTGCACTGTAGTATTTATAGGTGGTTGGCTACCTGGAGGTGGGCGGGTCTTACGGGTTTTCTCGTTTGTCTTGTCTGCTGGTGCCTGCTGTGTAGTTGGAGTTGATGGGATAATAATTGATTGCGGATAAGTTTCACGTGGCCTGGTAATTACGGTTGGAAGAAGGGGCTTCCAAATGGGGTTCAATTTACGGCTATCATCTTTAATGTTCAGGCAATCAGGCCGTTTTTCGATTTCGATGGCTTCTCTGATAAAACGAGAAGTTCTTGAACGTACTGAGGTATTGACTCGTGGTATAATCTACTATTAACATTTATTTTCTTCTTTTTAGTGCATTTTAATAAAAGTTTTTCTCTAAAAAGTTTTTTTAAGTTCATATATTATTCATTTGATACTCTTCGGAGATTATGTTCATTCGATTCATTTTCTCGAGGCAATTATGCATGAATTTTCAGTTTTTTTTTAAATCAAACTACTTCAAATTAATTTGACTATGAATAATAACGACTCATGTCACTGGATGGTCAAATATATGTTCAGTATTGTGGAAGGCTCTTTCATATTATTTCTAATGAATCGCATGTGCTCGTTATTTCACTATTGTTTCCAGCATCCATCCATCAAGTAAATGACTATTCATCGCCATATTGCATTAATTACTGGAGCTAGGGTTAACAAGCAACATTGTGATATTTGAATAACATTGTTTCTATTTCAGTTGATACATCTTTTATGATATATGCTTATGAATAAAACTCATATTTACTTTCATTTGGGAAAAACACATTCAAATTCACTTTAAATAAAATTATTTATTTCTCTCGAATCCGAGGCATATCAGGAAGTATCCAATTCACATCGTGTTGAGTAGTATTGACAAGAACTGCTGAGACTGCTATTTCGGCATAATTGTGATTATTGACCTTTTACGATGGGAATGGGAATACGCTGATGAAGGATTTATCACCTTTGATTGGAGAGAGAGTTTTTTTCGAAGGGACAGTTGCTAGCTGGTCTCCTCAAGGTGTGACACGCCACCGATTCTGAAATGACTGAATTATTTTTGTAAGTACAATTTCTAGTGTTTCTATTGAAAGGATTTAATTAGATGTGTTGAATTTATCCAACTGTTTTAATTATTCACCACCTTACCTAAATGAACTGGGCTTATAATAATTTTGAGTGAAACCCCAATATAGGGAAGTTGGTAATTGGTTACCAAAACCCTAATTCTAGAGCCCCATGGCCTGGGGCGTGACAATATGAATACTTCTGTTTTTATTTTCAATTATAATACCAATAAAGCTTCAATTATTACTGGAATTTTTTTTGCAAGTCGAAAACCAGGGACAATTTCACTATTCATGTTGAAGAAAAAAATTCTTGTTTTAAAAGCTTTTATTTAATTTGCTCTGAGTGTGTGTGTGTGTTAGAGGTACAAATCTTGCAAGCTGAATTAGAACCACTTCCTCTTACCCTATGGAATTGATATTTTTTTACGTGTTAGTTGTTCCTCCTGCCCCCCGAAATCTAAATAGAGAACGCGTAGGGTTTCTGAAGTTTTCTTGCCGGATTTGGACGTCAAAAATTACAGCTATAAAAAATTAGGTGGTAGGCTCGACCTCCCCTTTTCTCGGAAACAGTTGGAAAACTCGCGAATTTAAAATCGAAAAAATCTGTAAAATCAGTCCGTCGAAAATTATGGTTTGAAGAAAGTTATTGTCCTCCCCTGTCCCTCGAAATACATCAACACAACTTTGTCGAGATGGTATTGGTAGGTATGGATGGTGACTGATGCGCTGCGACCTAGTTAGATCTATTGTGCCCCATCTTCTTCTGCTATCTCAAGGTGTTCTCGTTTACAGCAGCCCCTCAAGCCTATTCCTTCAGGAACTTTAGGATTTTGAGGGGGTCCATTTGTGGTATTTCTTCCACAGTCAGCTGGTGTGATCCCAGTATATTTAATCTTTTGTGGTGTACAGCATAACACTCCATCAATATGTGGTGAGGTGTTTCTGGATGTTCCCCACAGAATCTGCAGGTGTTGTCCTCCTCTAAGCCTAGCTTCCTTAGGTGTTCTTTGAGTCTGCAATGCCCAGTTAGAAATCCTGTGATTGTCTTTAGACTAATTTTGCTGAGGTTAATCAGTGTTTCCGATCTTGCTCGGTTGAAATTGACGAGCAGATGGTAAGCCAAACATTACTCTGAGTATTCTCTTTTGCGCTACAAATACATTATTTGCTCCCGGAGACTTTCCCCAAAGGCAGATGCCATATCGAAGTCTGGGGTCTACTTGAGCATAGTAGAGCATCAGCAACTGCTCATTAGACATAACTGTTATGAAATTACGGAATTGGTAGGACACAGAATTCAGTTTATTGATTAAGATTCGACAGTGTTCTCCCCAGGAAATATGTTCATCTATGTATAAGCCAAGAAATCGTGCGGTCTCATCTACTGACTGTAAGTCACCAAAATCAATGTCACTAACTTCTTTTTGTCTATTATGAAAGCGAATACACTTTGTTTTATCTGTATTTAGATGAAGTGAGTTAGCTCTTAACCACTGGTCCACTTCAATAATTCCTACATATACCCAAGATATATACAGGGCTAGTCCAAAGCCAGCAAGTTATTCAGAGATTTCTTAAACATTGATCGGTGGAATTCCACTCATTTCCAGATATTTCGATCAAATCCAATTGATCGCCTGAATGAGACTGACATATTATATACAAGATGTTCTATTTCTCATGAAGATATATCCAAATGCTTGGAATTCCTGATAACTCGGTGATAAACTCGATCGATTATGAGAAGTTTACTCTGCAGATACACAAAATATAGATATAGATAGGCAGAGATGGGTTATTACTTATTAGTAGAGAACGCGTAAGGTTTCGGAAGTTTTCTTGACGAATTTGGACGTCAAAAATTGGAAAACTCGCGAAATTAAAATCAGAAAAATCTCTAAATATGGTGAAAAATATCAAACCGTCGAATATTATCGTTGTAAAAATATCGACTTCCTGTCCCGCCTCAGCAGCTACGTAGAGAACACAAAGGAATTTGGAAAATGTTTCAACAGTTTTGGACATGGAAAATAATGATGAAAAAAAATCGATCGGGGGGGGGGGGGGCTCTGTTTTCTGTCACGAAACAAATTAGGAAAGCTCGCGAAATAGAAATTGACAAGATCCGTAAATATAGTGAAAATTATCTGACCATTGAATAATACGGTTCCAAAAAAATTAACCCCTCTTTCCCCCTCGAAAACGAGAACGCGTTAAAATTTTAAAAAATTTCCAACGGTAAATTAACAGGCAAGAGACTGTGCAACAATTATCCATTAATTGAAATGAACTGACTGGGAAATATAATACCCACAGAAAAATAAAAAAGAAATGAATAAACACAAAAAAACTTTTCAGAGAAAAGCTTTTATTTAAATGCAGTAAAAAGAAGAAAATAAATTTTAAAGTGAATTAAACCCATCATTTGCTTGTCGTGAGAATGAATCTTGAGGTAATTTTAAATTCAATTTACAATTAGAAATATGTACGTAGATACTTCTCGCGACAAGCTTTTATATCTTGCATGTCGCAATAAGTATATGTGTATTTCGTATCGTAAATTAAATTTAAAATTACCTCAACATTTATTATTTTTTTAATAAAATAAAAATAAAATATAAATAAAATAAATATAATGTCTGGTGAGGTAAAATAGACAATACGAGAATACAATTATACATGTTAAGAAGTTTTTTTTTTAAATAAAATACAGATAAATAAAAATAATAAAATTTAGTATCAAACGCTCAGTGAACTGGAATAGATATAAGAGATATGCAGTTTCATTCATTCTGATCAGAGTTAGCCTTGGAAAAGTGATATTTGGCTATTTTTCAAAGTATTAATTAAATATTTTTGGGAATTCTGTGACAAGAGAAGACATTTTGGAAATTTTCCAAGCATTATTTATGGATTAGAGTTGATAATGCTACCAGTTACAGATGATACCCTGTATATTCAAATGATTCAAGCATTGAGATTTGGGGGTTTTAAGGTGTTCTGTCTGAAACAGAATCTGGTATTATTTTTGCGATAAAAAAATGCCTAGTATGTTTTTCCCAATTTTTCACATTTCATTTAGTCGTAGTTAGCCGTGGAAAATAGATATACAAAGGTTCCGTAAACATAAAGGTAGGTATTTCCGAGTTCTACAACTTGAGTCAAAGAAAATTTCCAATTATTTCATGCTCAACGAAATATGAAGTTGTGGCTGCTCAAAGTGGGACACACTGTATATAACCGATGCAAAAATTGTAAAATTTTGATTTTCCACTTTTTTTATTAACAAAAATTTAAAAAAGTTATTTTTTATATTTCGAATGTTTCGATTTCTAAGGGTTTCAGCTGCATGAAAATATATTCTTTTAATTTTTACCACTATTGTTTAAAAAAGTTGTTATAAACACATACATTGTTTATTGATGAAAATTATGATTTTTATAGAAAAAAAGATTCCTCAAATAAAATTATTCGTTGCTAAAAAAATGTTATTTACTTTTTTATTTCTTAATTTCAATTGTTTTTAATATAAAAGTGGAAAATCTAAATTTTACAAATTTTTGCAACGGTTATCTATTCGTAAGCCTAATTCCTATAACTATCGGCATTTTTATGTAAATATTCAGTTAAGAAAAATGTGTTATTAGCATAATGGAGAAATTGGTATAACATTTTTTCAACCGCAGATTATTGTTGATTGATGTACCCCGACAGTACATGAACTTTATTCCTTTATATTCATATTTAATATGTTTTTTTGTTGTTGTGTCAGAGTGACGCAACGCGCACGGAATCCAGACTACCGGTCTGGAGTCGTAACTTTTTTTCAGCAAATTTGTTGATCTTTCTAGATATTTTTTAACATTTCAAAAATCTTCAATACATTTCAAGATATTAAATAAAAAACCACAACCCCACTTTTTTTACATTTAATTTATAACTTTTTCAATTATTTTCGGCCGCTTTTGGGACCTTTTCTCAAACTTTCTACAAGACATTACGAATCGAATGACACAATGATCATAATTTTCGGTGACTATACACATTTTTTAAAATAAATGGTAGATGTTGACTAGACCATGAATATCAATATAAATTAAGCCTCTGCCACTACTTCTTGCATTCACTTTAATTCTTCCGCAGTACGATTCGAGAATCTCTCTTCCACAATGGCACTCTCGCCAACTTTCCTTATTAAATACGGAGGAGACAATTGAACTGATCTAACTTTTGCGGAAACTTGATAATGCAAGAACTGTTGTATATACCAAACTTTAATTCGCGACCTAGTTGAGAGACTGAGTGACTGGCGTTTTTGTTAATCCTGTGTAAGTAACATTCTACCTAATATCATCAAGTGATTGCCAAAAGCTAGGAAACTTATGACAATGAACGCTGAGTTTCATTATAACATAAAGTGATAATTATAATTAAGCGTCTTTATGCACTACAAAAAATAAATAAATGATTACAAATTGTTTGAGAAAATAAATCATAGCAAATATAGGTTGATGCCAAAACGCTTAAAATAAGAAAAAAAGGACCAGGTGGAGAATGTTGTTGAGGTTTCAACTTTGAAGAAAAAAAATATTTTACTACGTTCATGCAAAAAACGAAACTTTATTGAACTGTATTTAGTGGAAAAACTGGTTTTTTATTGCACTGAGTGCAATAAAGTCTTCTTTGCACTCATCAGTCATTCTGCTACAGCATTCTGCCATTATGACATACAAAAAGTCGAATCGACGCCATATTTAGCCCATTTTCTATGAGTTTGTATTGATACGTTTTAAACAGTTGCATATTTTGTATTATTGTCAGTCATATTTATTATATACTGGGATAACAACATTACTAGAAAATGCAATTTAATAAAAATAAAATTTGTTTCTTTGAATATTATTGTATTACTTTTAGCAGCTAGATTTGAACAAAGAATGTCTTCCTTACACTTTAATAAATGAAACAGTTTTTGTTTTTTGCACAAACGTAAAAAAATATGGTATGCAACTCGTGTAAAAATTGTTTATTGCACTTGTTGCATAAATACCTATCAAACACGAAAACACTCAAAACGGTGAAAAGGGGATGCAGTTTAGTAGTTGAAAACGTTTTTTTGCGATTTGCGGCGAAACGTGACCCTTGTTACGTCCTTTTTTTTCCTCCTCTACTCGGACGTTACAATGACGTTACCCGTAAACGTCATTGTGGGTGTAACGGACAACGGTAAACTCGGTCTAACACCCAATACTACCCTCGGGCGCCAGTAAGATTATTTTTCCCAGATAGACAGGTGGAGGATGCGTCTGCTATCGATGAGGACACAAAAGGATGTAGGAACTCACAACATGTACTAGTTAGCGGAGTGTGTATTGGTTTGGACGGGGAACAGATGGCTTCAGTGTTGTCTGTGTTGACCTGCCCTTGCACTGATGAGAGGCAACAACCTCGAAACTAGTCTGCAGGTGGTCACCCCGTCCAAATCAAAACATAATTCTGCTGGTTGGTCATAGAGGGCACTTGCAATTGCGTCCTCTGATGTTTTGAGGAACGTTGCACAAGTAGCTGTTAGATTTAATTCAATACCCGTCGTGGTCTTAGCCAGGGGAGTAGTTGTTTTCTGACAGGTTCTTGCCATAATAAGCCTACATAGTTAGGTGTTTATGGGAGTAAAGGGTTCATCATCGGTCGGTAACGACTGTTCGTTAGCAAACGATCTCCCAAAGATTTCTGTCTTCTTCGATGTACTAGTTAGTTACTGTTGGAGTGTTTGTATAATTTTTGGAACAGGGGATCCTTCATAGGACATTAGTGGGAGGCCCAGGACAGCTACAGTGAAGAAACGGTATTCCATGGGTCAGTTGTAAGGACCAAAAGTGCACTGACAATAAGTGGCAGCCTTTAATTGCCCCTATCGTCTTTTGAATACCAGCTGTACTCTAATTAGACTTTAACGGAAGGAATCTGAAAGGATACCCCTCTTTCCCCTACTTACTGAACGAAAGCTTTATGTGTCTATGAACCACTTTTATTTAATTAATATAATGGAATTGTCATACAACACTAGATAAGTCACCCATTCATCGTGTATAATGGCAGTTACAAGGGACTTGTTTTCATGAGGTTAGATCTCAAATTATAAGCAGCAAAGGATTAATAAATATGGTAAAAATCATTGTACGACCCTTTTTTGTTCTATGTTTCATATTCTTATAAAGTTAAACATTTAAAAGTACATCTCTCTTATAATGCCGTTAATTTGAAATAGCTACACTTCGTCAATCGTTAGATTTCCTTAATTAATTTATTTCTACCTGAACTCCTTTATTGATTTCGTCGTTGATGATTGATGGACTTAGTTGTTTGTTGTGTTCCTGGGCTTATTATTGTCAACTGTTTCTATCAAAACTTTACAATACATTTGCATAAAATTAAATAGAATTTCAAGGAAATATAGAGTAACTGAAAAATTGATCATTCACATAACTTTCTGAATGTTGATGATGCGTAACCACCATTTCTGCGCCAATGACTTTGATCTGACAAAGTTCAGCTATTTCAAATTCACTTCATTCTAAGAAAGTTGTATTTTTACTTATTTATTCTGATAAATTATGAAACAGTGGCATACAATGATTTTCACTATAAATATCAATCAGATAACCAACTGCCACTTATAATTTGAAATATAATTTCATGATGAGGAGCCCTTTGCTACTGTTAATAACCACACCAAGTTTCATCAAAATCGTCAAAAAGACTTTCGAGTAATTGATGAAATGCCGATTTTTAAATAAAACTTCAACACCTCGTAGCTCGGTACGATTATATGAAATTTTCTTCATAGAATATGACAAGGAATCACCACCTAAAATTTATGACATCATTTAGTATGTCTTCCGTTGTGATGATTTTGTTTAGAAAGTGACTAGTAATCATCTGACAAAGCGAGAGACGATTTGGTTGAGGTGCACAATTTTGGGAATCAAAATCGATCATAGCAGAAATTCGACGTCTCATATACGAGGATGTATTGATATCTAGTTAGCCAAGACCAGTTCCCTGCATAAACAAAATATTGCGTTACCATAGCAACGAACAATAACTTATTAGAAAAGTCAGTGTAAAGTTTGACGTAAAAAAAGTAAACCAGAGTTACGCAATAAATTAAAAGAAAAAATATGTCCACCGAAATTGTGAAAATCGAAAAATTGGAGTATCGAGCCATCATCAAGTACCTGTATTCAAAAGGGTTAAGAGGTAAGCAAATTTACGAAGATGTGCTTAATACCCTTGGTGATCAATGTCCTTAGTATGCGACCGTGAAAAATTGGAATGCAAGCTTCAAAAGAGGTAAATTTTCCATTGAAGTTGATGACCGATCTTGAAGGCCAGTTTCGGTGTCAGTCCCCGAAAATATCGATGTAGTTCATGACATGATTTCAATAGACCGTCAAATTGGGCCAAAACGGATATCTGAAGCACTGAATATTTCATACGAACGCGTTCATCATATAGTTCACGTCAATTTGGACATGAGAAAAATTGCTGCAAAATTGATTCCCAATGTTTGAATGTTGACCAAAAGCGTGCAAGGGTAGTAGCATCGCGTTCGATCTGTGCTCGATTTGAAAACGATGTAGACTCCTTACTATGGATGAGACTTGGGTACATTTCTACGATCCAGAAACAAAGCAACAATCGATGGAATGGCGACACTCCGGTTCTCCAAGACCTAAGAAGTTTCGGGTCCAAAAATCTGCTAGAAAAGTTCTTGCTTCGGTTTTTTGGGATTGCCATGGAGTAATCATGATTGATTTTTTTGGATAATGGTAGAACAATAACTGGAGATTACTATTCGACATTAATGACCACTCGACAGGAAAAAATTAAAGAGAAAAGACATGGAAAGCTATCCAAAGGTGTTTTGTTTTTGTAGGACAACGCCTCTGCACACAATTCTCATGTTGAAAAATTGAAAATTGCATTTTGGTTTAATCTTGATCTTCCAGATTTTGCATGGAGCCTCTTCAAGGAACAGAAAACCTGTTTTCCGAAGGGAAGACATTCTGGAAAACATTTCACCCTTTCCCACCCTTGAAAGAGATAACCAAGAATAAACAGAGAAACTGGAGAGACTTCAAAGGGATGGGAAGGGTTGAAAAGTTAGCAAAAAAGTCTCCCCTTTGGAAATTATGGTTTCTGGCCTCTGAAGATGCTCCGTGCAAAATTTGGGAGCTTAAGATTGAACCCAAGTGCAGTTTTCGTTTTTTCATCTCAGCCGCTCCCGCGAGTTCTTCCATTTTTTTATTTGTCAGATGATTACCAGTCACTTTCTAAACAAAAAGATCATAACGGAAGACACATATAAATCGTCGAAAAAATCGATAGAAATTTTTCCTTCATACTGGAGTCGTCCCTGCCTGATGGTTTTCAGGATGGACTTTCATCTCACCAAACGGCTCTCTAACTACATTTGAATTGGACGGTAATTGTCGATTTTGGCAATGTCGCCTTTCTAAAAGAGAGGTATGTTCAATTTTGTTCACTTGAAAACATCAGGAAATTTCCCGTCACGTATTATATATGATAAGATAAGTAATGTTAGTGGGCTAACTAAAATATCTGGCAAGTTAACCACAATTTTGCTATTTATATTTTACACGTCAGTGTAAGCGGATTTTTTCAGTTCAGCTAGCTTCAATGACTTCATTTTCAATTATGGGTTCTATGAAAATAGATTTACAAGGAGTGGAAATGTCTTTCATATAAGTGATTCCATTTGTATCCTATGAAAAAATACAATAAAAATGCCTGTAGTCATAATTCTACCACTGTAGCATTGTTTAAATGGAACATAGTTAGTCAATGCCTGTGGAAAAGGTATTGGACACAAACGCGAGTCATCTAGCGTGATTAGTTACAAACATGAAAATTTGACGTCATTTTAATGCAGGTTTCTTCAAAAAACCCGGATTTTAATGCTTTTCCATTGTTTTAATCAAGTTACGACATGACTTGGAGGCCAGATCACTGAAGTTACGACATGACTTGGATGCGAGCTCACTATCGCCATCTACATGTCGCATCCATTTTGATCCAATTATAATCCCATAAGGTTTACTAACTATCTTCTATATAAACAATGACTGTAGTAACTTGGAATTTTTTGCCAAAATAGCAATTTACTCAAATGAAAATCATCGGTTTACTAATATCTGTTCCAAATCGACAAAAAGTTTAAGATGCAGAGGATGCTCCATCCATCTTCTGATGGTGTGGTGAAACTTTTCAGTCCGGTGCATACAATTCCTCCACAAAACCGACATGGATTACGGCAATAGATTCTCGAGAACGGCTTGAAAGGGTTATCGAGAACCTTCCAATCGTTAAAGTGAATTGAACAGCCGGAAAATACAGACATGCATGCTATCCGGAAGATATCCCGAGGATGTATTATTGTTTTGTAAAGACGTTTCTAATTTATCGTCCGAGGTAGCGCTCTCGAACGATCGACCAGTAGTTGGTGCGCGCTTGAATTTTAGCAGGATAATGGAGAATTTCCAGTAAATACAAAGTATATCGGCGATGGAGCGTATCGTGCCAGATTATAGAGAGAATTGTTTGAAGTCGAGCTGGAATAGTTCTAGTATGGTTTTAAAGGATAATCGGGGACTTGAAGTGGCAAATATCTGAAATAAAAGGCATGTTTCGAAATTTTTCATATCTTCCTATAGCGATCAAATCGTTTCGAACAAAATCAAATATCCAAGTCGAGTGGACAAATAGTATATTGTGTATCTAGTGCATGAAGCAGGTGGTGCACACTATACTTTTTCTACGACCTTTTACTTAGAGATTGAATTAAAGGAAATTTTCATCGGGTGCCTCTTTGAGAAATTTTAATACGTGTTCCTTTTCCAAAATGCGTGATTTTTTAGGAATGTATCCCTCGTTTTTCCGTTTCAAGAAAGCGCGAACTTTCGGATAATCACCAATTTGTACGTTGTACTTAACACTAAGGGTGCTTTTCAACATTGAGTAGTGACGCCATGAGGTAGAAGATTTAACCTTTGTTGATAATTCAGATAGGTAGGCTAATATTACCCTTTCGGAGAATGATTGGACGTTGTTTGTATTGCGCCATTGCATAAACTTTTCCAAAGTGTTTTCGTAAATTACCAACGATCTTTGTGGCAATAACGATGAACTTGCTTCACTGGCTGCTAACGTTATATTTGGAGGAGTTGATGGGAGTACTTCAATGCTGTCCATCAGGAATTTGCGTGAAATACACGGCTAATCGGTTTAAATCAAAATTTCGTCATACTATTTATTAATTCAGAGGGTAATTAATTACTATTTACGGTCTATTAACTGATGTAACTTTGAACTTCACTCTGCGGGAACTGTCATATTTGTCAATTTCTCTCGCCACAGCTACCTAGACCAGCGACCGGTATGTGAATTTGTAGTGACTCTTATGGCACCGGTGCGTGAAATAAATCCCATAAGAAAAGCATGGCACTTCACACACCGATTCGTGAAATGAAGCTTTACACATTTTTATCGATGTGTGACGTTAGTAATTCACATACGGGTGTAGAAAAAATATTTTACTGGTGCAAAAATAACCTTTGGTGATTATTCCACTCATGATAAAATCCACGTTTTCAGCTTCAAAAGAGGTAAATTTTTCATTGAAGATGATGACCGATCGGGAAGGCCAGTTTCTGTGTCAGTCCCCGAAAATATCGATGCAGTTCATGACATGATTTTAACAGACCGTCGATTTGGGCTGAAACGGATATCTGAAGCACTGAATATTTCATACGAACGCGTTCATTATATAGTTCACGTCAATTTGGACATGAGAAAAATTGCTGCAAAATGGATCCCCAAATGTTTGAATGTTGAACAAAAGCGTGCAAGAGTAGTAACATCGCGTTCGATATGTGCTCTATTTGAAAACGATGTAGACCGAATTGTTACTATGGATGAGACTTGGGTACATGTTTACGATCCAGAAACAAAGCAACAATCGATGGAATGGCGACACTCCGGTTCTCCAAGACCTAAGAAGTTTCGTGTCCAAAAATCTGCTGGAAAAGTTCTTGCTTCAGTTATTTGGGATTGCCATGGAGTAATCATGATTGATTTTTTGGATAAGGGTAGAACAATAACTGGAGATTACTATTCGACATTACTGACCACTCTACGGGAAAAAATTAAAGAGAAAAGACGCGGAAAGCTATCCAAAGGTGTTTTGTTTTTGCAGGACAACGCCCCTGCACACAAATCTCATGTTGCCATGCAAAAAATTCGTGATTTAGCGTTTGAATTACTAGAACACCCCCCTTATTCACCAGATTTGGCTCCGTCCGACTATCATCTCTTTCCTCAACTGAGAAAAAGGTTAGAAGGTGATAAATTTTCTTCCAACAAGGAGCAAGAAGAAACATTTTTTTTTGAAAGGTCTAGAGACGTTGCAGATTCGCTGTAATGAATGTATACAATTAAGATGAGAATATGTTGAGTAATAAAATATTTTGACATTGAAATTTTGTTTGGTTCTATGAATTTTTCAATATATTTTCGTATATTTTCAAAAGTATCATCATCCAGGAGACATCTTCATGTTAGAATGGTTTTTATTGATTATTTTGATCAATAAGTGAAAATTATTTTTTGGGTTTCTCACGTAAGGAAAGGTATACAAAAATTGTTATTTGGTTATTTGGTCAGAACATTAGTAAATTATTGGAGAGGCAATATTTGAAAGCGTATATAAAAATATGTTTTAAGCAATCTTTAAAGTTACCATCAACCAATTGATATATTCATGATGTACCCAAAAATTCAACAATTAAAATGTTTTTTGGCGAACATTCGACGTGAAATAGAGGCTTTTAAAAATCGTAGAAGTTTTGAGTCTAAGGTAGTATAAGTTACTGATGTACCCATCACAATATCGGGACAAAACACGTTCACGACCAACATGGAACAAAATGTTGTGCCTATTGAACGTTTTTTTAACGAAGAATGAATACATTTCACCTGGTTCTTTCAACAATTTCATTCGATTCTACCACTATCCTAGTAGCATATAATCACATCGTTCAAAAATCAGATATTTTCTATACGAAAGATGGTAGACCTTTACCCCACTATGAAGGTGAGACAGGAAAGAAACACAATATCTCGAACCCACCATAAAATGAGTGAACAAACTGAGTTATCATGAAAAGTTTGCCCTGAAACGTTTTTCACTAATGAACTCAACTGGAGAGCAATTTCATTTCGTAAAATGAAGCTGAATACAACTTTCCCGCTCAAATATTAGAACACTAATTAGATTAACCTGGCCCTGTCCGTTCGGCAAAAATTGATTAGATGACTTCTACAGTTTGTAATTTGGTATTAAATCAATCAGTTTTTTATGCAAGTCGGGACTTCCGTTCAAAAACTAAGGGAAAAAAGCCCAATAGTGTTTGAGAGGATTTTCGTGTAGCAACACTCTAATTTATCTTCCACTATGATTTTTCCTTGACTCTGACCTGATTGAAATCACTCATATACAGTGTGTTTCACTTCTCATGGAAACACCCTGGTATCATCCGTAATTTTTGACGTAGAACCAAGAAAGTTTTTGAATCGATAGAATCCCTAAATTGCTTCACACAAATATCTAATGGTTCTTTTCTGTAGAGTGGAAATTATTTCGAAGAGTACTTTGCTATATACTACCCAGAAAGAAATGCCATAGCTCAGATGAGATTCTATTAGGGCATAATATGCTGACTTGGTTGCAGTTTATCCAAAATTATTGGAAATAATTCGCATTTTACAGCATTCTGAAGAACCCTTTTGCTAAGATTTGACATGTGTGCATCAAATTTTAATGTGGCATCAATCTGAAGTCTAACAAATTTTGTAGTATCTTTACTTTCTATAGTATCATTGCCTAGTAACATTACAGGTAGGTAGATTGCAGTAAATTTGAATCAAACTCTAATTCATTTAATATCTCTAGCAATGGTTTGAAACAGCTCAGCCACATTCTTGTCATGCCATTAAATGGATGTATCGTCGGCAAATGAAGTGAAACAACTTGATATATTCAAATCAGTCAATCACAATTTTAATGAACCAGTTTCCTTCTACAATAATATCGAGTGAAACCTAACAAAACTGTAGAATACTAGTGGCTGAACTCGGCTGCACCTTATCCAAAGGCAAAGACAAACTTCACACTCATACAAAAAAGTCTTATTTTGCGAACTTGTATCATAAGTAGCTATTTTATGAATTGTGTATGTACTTGCTCAACTATATCAACATAGCGCAGGCCCCAGACATGGATACAGTTAGACATAACACTGACAACAAGAGAATCGAAGAGACGAAACCTAGTTTGCATGGAATCAACTTTAGTTTTGTTAAGAACTTGTAGTAAAGATGCAGTAGCTTGTTTAGCTTTAGCATTGGAATTGGTTGACATTTCACGAAAGAGTGATGAGGATTTGAATAGTAATCCAAGATATATGTAGGAATTCGTAATTTCTATTGGATGACATTCGTACAAAAACTACTATTTGTTTTATAATGCCCTCTAGAGAAACATACAATATTGGTTTTGTTAGTATTTACTATGAAGGGAAGCGTACTTTTCCAGAAGTCTTAGTTTTCTACCAACGTCAACTCCAGATTGACTCAAAATAACAATGTCATCAGCATATAAAAGCAAGAAGTTCATTCGAATTATCTATGTTAACACCAGAAGCTTCATTGCTCTTGAAGTAATCTTCGATATTAGCCAGAAAAAGGGAAAATAGTAGCGGACTGTAAAACTTGTAAAACTCCTTCCGAGACAGGAAACGCGCGTGTGTACTCTCCGTTGGATTTCACACGCATGGTGGCATTTGAATAAAATGCTCTGAGCAATCAGACAAGCTGGGAACTGACACCTAGTTGAAAGAGTTTTGCCAGAGAAATTAATGGTTGACGCTATCAAAGGCCCTCTTGAAGTCAATGAAAATAGCAAATATTTTACGCTTCTTCAAGCGGAGAGAAAAACGTATAATCGACGAGAGTGTATATACATTATCAGCGCATCCTCTTTTATGCCTAAAACCAGTGCTATACCTCGATAGTTAGAAGGGTTGTTGACTG
Organism: Chrysolina oricalcia; assembly: GCA_944452925.2. Taxonomy (NCBI): domain Eukaryota; kingdom Metazoa; phylum Arthropoda; class Insecta; order Coleoptera; family Chrysomelidae; genus Chrysolina; species Chrysolina oricalcia. The sequence continues at coordinate 65,855,600 of OX101819.2, forward strand.
GATCGTTTTTGTGAATCATCTTCAAAATAACTTCGGACCAGCATTTTGGAAGTGTTGTCTGAAATTTCATTGAAAAGTATATATAAATAGGTAGGAATTTTAGAAAATCAAAAGGAACTTCATCCTATTCCGGGGATTTATTGTTTTTGCAATTATTCAGTGCTAGAGAACAATTCGAATGCTTGAAAAAAATTATATTGTAAAACGAACACTCTATAATCTTGGAAATTTGGCTGAGTAGTGATTGGGTCGATAAGAGGAATAATCCATGCGTGGTATAATTTTTGAGAGCTTCAAAATTGGCCATGTACATGATATATAATAGGAAAAGCACAGGACCGAGTACCGAACCTTGGGATACACCACAGCGAATAGAAAGGAGTAGTGAGTAATGGTTTGTTTTGACAATCTGATGACGATTTGATAGTATGATTCGAACCACTTCAAAGTAATAGCCCTGTAGCCATATACTTTCAGTTTTTGCAAGAGTATTCTGTGATTAACGCAGTGAAATACCCTGGACACACTGTATAATGATAGTGCACCATTAATGAGCCTTCTATACGCTCTCGTCCTATCTATTTATTTTCCATTAGCACGATTCATCCAGGAAACTAATCAACTGATATTGTGTATAAGCATACCTACAAATTTGGTATCAACTGTAGATAAACGAGCAGTTGATGAGAGAGAAACTTTGGCGATTGAATCAGTACGATCTTGATCAGTGCATTAATTAATAAATAATTATTCCCGTTGGGACTAACTAGATTCACGATAGAAACACAGAGCTGAAATTGAAGAGCTGCATTCGATGGGTCTGATATAATTTTGCCACTAATGATGATTGTTAATTGTTTGCAAGCATCCCCAGGGCATATTGATGGAAACTATACATTTTCTGGTTTTGGATCTCATGAATAGTTATATTATATTCCAAATTGTATTATTATATTTATCTTCTCCGCACAAGTATTCTACTATTTGGAAACGTTTTGTTTATTGTCGATTATTTTTTATTTTGTTCTCCCCAAATCAATCTCTATTTCACTTTTATTTTATTATTAAATTATTAAAAATATACTCAAAAAAAATCCTGTCGAAAATACCATGACTGTTTTCTACATGGCGAACTCAATCGAGATGGGGCTTTCTGAATTCATTCGTCCCCAACAAACATTTATTTTCCAAATGGGAAAAAGAAGTAAAAGTAATTCTACTATAGACACTCAATCTGGAAGACTCGCAAGATACGAATCTTAATTTGTTTTAGCCCCTCTTCATGCGTCATTTGGTTTTCCCCAAATTTTGCGTAACGTCTATTAGGACCTATTTGATTTATTTTTATTGGATCAGCGGGAAATACCATTCAGATTGGAAATTTCGAGGAAATGTTATTCGTTATGACAGGAGGCGATATTTCAAATTTATGCGTATCTGCTAATTCAGTCACTATGAAATTATAATTTCTTAAAATTGATAAAAGCCCATAAAATGGTAAATGTAAGTACGTGCATGAACGAAAAAGCTGTGTGAATTGATACACTAGATAACTCTTGATCTATTGGCAATCCGAAATTTTCCATACACTGAGTAGCGTTGTTACGGGTTTATTTTGCACTAGAAAACCCTTTCTGATGTAATATAATAACGTCAGAAATTCTCTGTCATTGAGACAAACTTACCACTCTGTATGCTACTGTTTCAAAATGACAACTTGATCGTTGTGCTTTGTATTTGGAGTACAGGACCGTAACATTTATTCTTCAAATACTTGACCTTGTTTGTGTATGGTTCGTCTTAGTTCAGTTGGCAACACTGAATGTTTAGGTATTCCGTTCACCTAAGTCGCTGTCCACTTGTCCCAAGGAGTAGCTCGGGGTAGTTCCTGGACTAATCTTACAGACCACGAACAATCAGGGGTAACAAGCTCTTGATAAGAAAGCGACTTTGACAGATTGTTGACAGTTTTCGACTTTTACGTCTGAGTGAAGTTTTCCGGTACCCAGTTTGATTTTTGAGAGAGAAACATCTTGACAGAGGCCTGACCTACTGAGTTTTCTCGTTGAAATTATTTTAATCATCGTAGTTGGATCTTAGGAAAACTCATATCAAGAAATTTCCTCATACCTATTGTTTGCGAATTTTGCGATATTTGATGCTATAGGTATATTATGGAGGATTTTCTTCTGCTGTGCCGGGATTTAGAAGTCATAAGGTAAGCACATCTGAGAGATTCTTGTCTCTCGATGTTTAGGCCTATTTCGTTATGTATTTTTAGGGCTTATATTGTCATTATTCATCGGAAAACCGCTGGAACAAGAAACTAGCTATCAGACAGCAAACAAACCATCCAAGTTGTTACCAGAACCCTCCCACTAGAAGTCAGTATTTGCATTTGGAACCTACTAATAGCCCCATACAAGTGTAATCAGAAGTCTGAGTGGTGTTGTTTATTCTAGGGTGCTCTACTACTGTTTGGTGTACCACCGTATTGGTGTTCTTTTGTTGTTTGGAATTCCTTCTCGGTTCTCCTTCTTTTCGTTTGTTTAGATCTCTGCACCACTCGCTGTTATTGGTCTCAACTGTCGAACTATGTTCTTCGTTTGATTGTGTCATTCCCACCGTGCATACCTGTACTCACCAGGGCACTGGATTCACTGACTACAACGGGCATTATTTGTGAAGATCTACTTACTACCAGATGAGTCTAGCTTGAGATTGAAACTTAAGGCGTATTTAAACATCTCAGATAACACAGTGCATAATTGTAAGCTACTACCGTGACGTAACATAATTCAGGGTGTTGGGCCCATTGACACTTTTGGTTTCTTAGTCGGGTACAACAACATACCAAAGTTTCAGAAAATTTGACCGGTCGCCACTTTACATAAGAAAAGTGCGGGGTCCTTTCCATATTTCCGTCCTCCCCCCAACTGATGCCTCTAAACAGAAAATAACTGTGTGTGGCTTTTCAAAGTTTGCACACTAGTGCTCTTGCTGCATCCACTCTTGCAGAAGAGAGCAAAAACCCACTCGATAAACAGATGGAGTATTATGCCAAAATGCTATTTTCGCTTGGAAGATAAGTTGTAGCTGCAGCTGAATACTTTGGTAAACGCATTAAAATAACGAAACGTATTGTGATAATTAATCCCTATATTTTATTTGATAGATACCTGCAGGCCTTACTATCAAACAGTTTTATGTATACGAGACACTTATTCTATCTTATCTTTTTCAATAGTGTTTATCATTGGTTTCGAGATTTGGTAAGAGTTTGTATTTATGAATTTTGTTTTCGTTTTTGAGGTTTTATTTCTGTTTGACAACCTTTATACTATGAAGAGAATTCCAAACAGGACAAAACATCGTTGAAAAATTTACAGATATCTACTTTTATATTTAAAATGAATATTTGACAAAAATATTGCAAATTTTTTCCTTTATGTTTGCACTTTTATATTTATACGCAAACATTATCTAACGAATATTTTTGATTTGACATTGATTGACTATACTATTGAACCCAACCTATATGTTTAGCATATACAGTGCGGCCTTTTTTAGTCCCCCCCATGTTAACTTTTGAATGGTTCGACGTAGAAACAGATTCGAGGGTTTCACCAATACTACTTTTTGAAATAAAAATAATGGTGATTGCTCTACAGGGGGCGCGGGGGGCACATCAACTCAAAATTTTTAAATGGCATGGGGGTCAAGTGTCACATCGTTGAAAAGAGAATTCAATTCTCTTCACAACCATCTAATTTTTTTTAATTTAGTTGAAATTTTTTTCACAATCCAAATTCGAAATATCAAATGAATGCGGATCTGAATACTACTCATACCTTGATAAATTTGAACGGTTGGATGTGGAACAATGAAACCAAAAGTATTTTGAAGGGTATTACCGATACTACTTTTTGAGAGAAGAAACATTGAAATTACTCGACAGATGGCGCTAGTGACAGATCAACTTTATAATTTCGAAAGGCATATGAATCGATATTGAGAAAAAATTTCTCAACAAAATTCAAAAATATTCAGATGGTTGTGAAGAGAATTGAATTCTCTTTTCAACGATGTGACACTTGACCCCCATGCCATTTAACATTTTTGAGTTGATGTGCCCCCCCGCGCTCCCTTTAGAGCAATCACCATATTTTTTGTCTCAAAAAGTAGTATCGGTGAAACCCTCCAAACAGTTTTTTATTCATGTTTCTACGTCGAACCGTTCAAAAGTTAACAGGGGGGGGACTAAAAAAAAGCCACACTGTATAATGAAATTCTCGCATAAGACATAAATTGTCGACTGCCTTTGACCATTCTACAATTTGTCTACCAAAAATTTTGCGAATGTAGCATTTGAGAGTAAGAATAATCAGATTTCATTCGACAAAGAGAATATCTCGCATGCGACAAATATGTCACCGTTTGAGAATAGGGTCCGTGAAAAATTTCGTTTTCTTTCGCATTTCAATGCCCTACATCTTTTCTCATTGGAGCAACAAGATTGCTGAATTAGTTTTCATTTTATGAGCGAAACACTAAAAAAACACGTTTTTTTTGTATTTAAATGGTTATAACAAATTAATAAATGAAAGTTGCGAGTATATTAACTGCGGACTGTCTTTCATGTGATGGCACAGTCAGTTTCCTACCAAAGAGAGTAAACTAACAGGAGGGTTTAATAAGCTCTAGCCAATCAGAAGCTTGTAGCGTCAACGCGTCATGACGCACTTGGACATGAGTACAGAGTCGAACTCGAACCAAGAAACAAAAGTGTCACGTCATGTAACTCTCATATACCAAGAGCTAGTCCGTCACTGTCAATGGAGAAAGGCGGCCATGACATATCCAACTACGTGACATTTCGTCCCAAATGTTCTTTCATCTCTTTCTATAAGTGCACCCATTGACTTATGGGGATTAAACTCTCCTAGTCAAATAACGTTTAGTCTTCTTTGTTTCCTACTAGTATTTTTGTTACGAAATAATCATCTACCCAGAAAGTACTTATCTTTTATCACAAATGTTTATTTTCAATGTCACCTTTTTTGGCAGAAAAAAAAAGTTTTCAACTTAAAAAGAAATTTCCCTATTGAATCAACCGCTACGGACAGCGTGGATTTATTTCCGTGTTTTGTCACCGCAAACCCCTTTTTGTAAAAAACGAATTGAAGATAAATTTGGATTAGTTTGGTATTCAATTACCTTTGAAACCAATACCCGTTCGATGTGTGTACTTTTTCAAACGCTGCGGACTTTTATTCGTTCTCGGGTTTTACGACGTGTATTTTTCATTCGATCTGGAGTCGATGGAAATTGTGGTTATGAATATTTTCACAGCTTTTCCGACGCATTGAATCAATTCGACGTTTGTTCAGAAATGGGTATATTATTCTGAATTGAAAATGCCGGAATCAAGTGAGCTGTATGGGCGGAATCATGTGAAATCGAAAATATTTATTCGAATGTGAAGATATTATTTCGCAGTGAGGACTAAAATGGCATATATTTTCAGTTGTCATGGCATCAACGTGAAATGTTAATTATTTTTCGTACTAGAGAGGGAAATGTTCTCAAATGTAATAATAGTTAATAATGCAACAAGTGCAAAGAATAAAAGTTTATTTTATTTTTATTAAATTTCATTTTCTAGTAATGTTGTAATCCAAGTATGTTATGAATATGATTGACAATATTATAATATAAAATATGCAACTATTAAAACGTAATACAATCTCATAGAAAATGACGTCGATTTGACTCTTATGTTTGCCATAATGACAGAACGCTGTAGCAGAACGACAGATGAGTGCGATATAGTTATTTTCCTAACAAGTACGCAAAGTGTTACTTTTCCGCAAGCAGATAAAGTGAAGCGAACGACGCGAAGCGGAGTTCGTGTAAGTTTTTGCGTGCGGAAAAAGCACTGTGCACACGTGTTAGGAAATAGCTATTTACATGGCAAGGGAGGAAAGCGGAGGGCATTAATATCCGCGGGAGGAAAAGCATTTTTCTCCTGAGGTATGTATATAGTTTTTTCTACTACCTTTAATTTTTTTTTTGTTTTAAGCTGAAATACAATACGATTAAAAGGGGAATACACTTGCAACAGCTTCTCATATTGCATGAAATAGTTTACAGCAACTAAAATGAATATAAATTTTCCATACCAGTGAGATTTTTGAGCATTTTCGACTCTTGACTCTGATTGGCCTGTCAAGTTCGGTGATTTTAGATTTGTGTATGTGACAGTTAAACGTCAAATATGAGTAATCACGCTATGCAGGCGTTTAAAAATGAGCAGATTTGGGATGAATTCTATAGAATTATTCAATGTTTCGTGTTTATTGAACTTTAATAATTTCTCAGATCATCTTCTTGCTTTTTTGCTTATTTCTTCTAATTCTTCGAAATTTCAGAATGTTTACCTCTCACTTTGTTTGTGAAATATTTTAATAAAATTCCACTCGTTACTTAATTTATCTCATTAGTCTGTCTTACATTTCTGAACTCTACTGAATTTAAAATGGATCTGATTTCATTATTCGTGATTTATAGGGGTAGATTTTTCTTTTTTCGATCAGCTTGAAATACACAGTAACTCTATCTTCAACCATTCTTGAATTGCAAAATTGAAATCGAGGTAATAGGATTGTTTATCCTCAAAATTTTTGTGTTTTTGATTCTTAGACTCGATTACATAAATATTATTGCAATTAGCTTGAAATTTTACGTGTATAGTGCGAATTTCAAATGGATCTGAGAATTTTCCATTTTTCGTGATTTCACCATTTACAACTTTTCCATGTTGTTTTATTATTTTACATTAGTACACTCAAGTATTTAGAAAAGTTTTTCTAAATTTTGGCGAAGGCGCTGTACCATTCACATTTTGTATGAATTCAGGTAGTTTCCTCATTTCTAATTTCCAATGACAATGAAATTTGATTTTAATAATGAAAGAGTTGCTCTTTTTGCGGAAGAGAAAGCCAAATTTCTGAGTTGTTCTCATTTTTCAGATTTATCAGCATCTTTCTGCGAAGGCGCTGTACCATTCACTTTTGTATGAAATCAGGTAGTTTCCTCATTTCTAATTTCCAATGACAATGAAATTTGATTTTAATAATGAAAAAGTTGCTCTTTTTGCGGAAGAGACAGCCAAATTTCTAAGTTGTTCTCATTTATCAAATTTATCAGCATCTTTCTGAATGAACGTATTGTTCGTACTGTTATCAGAGAAAGTCTAATTATACTATCTGCTCTGTAGAGTTTTCAAATGTGGAACAATATTCCGATTTTCCTGGGAATTATTTTACAATTACTACAAAGTACAATCAAGATGTTCGAAAAAGTTTGAGATATTTTGTAAATTTTGGCGAAGGCATTCGTAGAAATTGTGGCAGTTTCCTCATTACTAATTTCCAGTGGTAATAAATTGGAGAATTGTTTTAATACTTGTTTCATATATTACCAGTGGAGACAGACCTTCACTCATTCATTACCGGGTTAACAAAATTCCTGAAGAATTCAAAAATGACAAAACGAATCGGTTGAATGATTTAGGGTAAAAATGAGAAAATCTCTATGTTCGCCTTCGCCAAAATTTCAAAAAAAATCAATCATTGTTGAACGATTCGTTTGCATCAGTTCTTGAGAATATGAGGCTAATTTTACCTTTGAGCCACCCCAAAATAGAAAAACAGAGATATTGTCCATCCAGCCAGGAAACTGAGTACGGATACATAATTCAACACGTTTCAGAGCAGAATTAAATATTAACTATATTTTCAACGAAAAAAATGCACCCATCCACAAAATCGGCAGATTCTGAAAGAAGCCTTCTAATTCGAAAAAGAAGTACAGTTTCGGATGCAGAATGATAATTTCTATAAGACCAAGAATTACTCGCAGGATTCCGCATTTTTGAAATATTCCCAGGCGATCAAAGAGCCAGAATAAAAAATATTTATTATTGTTATGAAAACTTCTGGTTGTTCACCATTTCTATAGTAGTTTATTGACATTTCAACCAATACTACGGTGAAATTCGTTCAGAACATTTTACTCAAATTTAAATAACTCTATACAGTCTTTTTCTAAATCAACCTCATGCATAGAAGAATTGCTCAGGAATGCATTGTGTACTTCAAAATGCATTGTATGCTTCATTCCCGCTTTGATCTGTTCTAATTTTATATGGGAGAACGGGTTTCAGCCGTTCTATCTTTCAAGGATTCTCAATTAATCATTGTGGCCGTGGGTGAGCTTCACAAAATGACATAGCTGTTTTCATTGTAAATTGATCCATGAATCAGTTACTTTAAATTTATATATTGAGAGTTGTAGTCCAGTAAAAACCGGCAGACGGTCTACTTTCGTCTATATTTGTCCACAATTTCCATAGAAACCATTTCGTGATATACTTTGATTTTGATATTGATGTTGATAACTAGAATATTTGAAAAATCAGATTAAAAATTCATTAAATTGTCTGACAATGATCTGATATCTTTTTGGAACAGTCAAATGAAATCTACCAAAGATTGTCTTTAGGATGACTACTGCTATTTTTTGATACATATGGTGTCTGGTATCAAAAAGGGGGAAGTTGAAAAAAACTGCCTGCATTCTATAATCGAAGAACTTTTTTTCAACAAACTCAGGGAATAAATGAAAAATAACAAAATTGTGATTTACTGCTCCCAACTAGCACCTCATATTTGCTAAATATTGGTTTCATATCGGGCCAATATGGATATATTGTAAATGATAAAATAATATTGATAAAAAAACAATATTACAACTACTATTAACAATTCTGAATGTCGATTGATACATATAATATTGGGTCAATATTGGTTGAATAATTTCTACCATTAACGACAGGACAATATTGCCTACATATTGTTTCCAACATCTAGAATAAATATTGAAATCCCAATATTCCACTCATATCGATTTTAGGGATGAAAAACTATATTATATATCCTAGTTTTGAAACACATTGGTTGAATATTATTTAAAACATATTCAACAAATTGTATTGACTCATAATGGATCAATATTGTTTTAATAATATTTACCAATGTAGATAAAACAATAGCGTCTTCATATTGTTTCCAACATCTAGAATAAATATTGCAATCTCAATATTTCTCTCATATCGTTAATAGCGACCAAAAGCAATTTTATATATCTAAGTTTGATAGCACATTAGTTCATCATTATTTCACGAATACTCATCAAATCAAATTAATTATTATTGATTCAAATTATTACGACAACTTGATGCTTATATCGAAATAATAAAATTGATACAATATTACAAATATTGCCATCATCAAATTTTGAATATTGGCGGAATATTCAATAAATCATATTAAAATATATTATGATCAAACCTGGATGAAAAACCGCTAGATGGTACATATAGAACGTATTCTAAAACCTAAGAAAATATATTGAGTACTTTGCAAAACTTGTGTAATAGGTCACGTGGTCACGCAAGAGCCAATCGCGTCGCAGTAAGCTTGAACGAGAGGTACAGCCGATATATACTCTCTCTCTCTCTCTCGCACCTCAAGCTATGCGTAGTGCTGTACTACCAGACTTTCTCCATCATCAGTCAGGTAAAAAATTCCATCAAATTAATCTGGCTTTTTGGGATCATTTGTCTTTGAGTACCTTTATTACTGTCCAAAAAAAGTGCCTAAATAATATTTTTTTCATTTGTAAAAAAAAAATTTTGCAACAGTCGGGTTAACATTTGGACCCGACTGGCTGATCTGGCTTTTTGATTTTTTAATTTCTTTAATATCTAACTTAAAGATATAAAAATTTCAAAATGCATAAACAAATTTTTTTCGGTGAAGAAATTTTCCTTTAAAAAATGCAAGAGTAGCTGGGGTACCGCCACCCTTCAGCCACTAATTTTCTTTTCCTTCAAAATCCACAGTTATCTGGAATTATTCGAAATTCTCTCAGAACTCCAAAAAAGAATGTGATTTTGCAAGAAGTTGGCGCCAACTTCACATGGGGTCCTTCAAGGACAATTACAAAATTTTCTGTAGTGCCTCAAGAACCTGCCCTAAATTGATCACCAGCTCTCCTACTAATACAAATGACACATCTTTCAAATGAAAACACAATCAAACCTAACCTACAAATACTGAATTATCTTAAATAAGACATGAAATGAAAGAAATAGCACTGTTGCCACATCTTTTTCGTCAACGCATGTGATATTTAAATTGGATGTGACGTTAGTTCATCAGATGATTAACTTTTCTTTATTTAACCGGACTAACTTGTTTTCCCATCCCCCGTCAGACGGGAAGCTGGAAAAACACATCGTCGCGACGCCACGGCGCCGCCTTTCGCATCAGTTTCTGGTGCGTCTATAGTCTATACGTAGATGTTTCCCATACTTAGAGAGAGAGAGAGAGAAACAGCCCAACAACTCCCGCCTAGTTAATGCCTTTTAATCTGTTACTAGCGTTTCTCCATTTCTTCTTCCAGGCTTTAGAATGTTTGAATGAACCACGTATTCATTTTGTAAAACCACATATTACTCCGGCAGTTGGTGTCTTGAATACCCAGTTTTCTCTCAAAGAGATTGAACGTTTACTGAGATTGGTATTTTACTCCGGCTTCATCTCTGCAGGCACATATTATACCGTCAGATAATGACATATTTTGCTGACTCATTCTCTCTTTTCTCGGATTTCAACCACTGAAAATCATGTCAGTGATGAGGTCAAAAAATTAAAATTTAGCGATCGGAAGTGTGCTAGACATATGGAGGATTCATTTTCCGTTTACAGAAAAAAAAAAGTTTTTTTTCCCTCTCGTTTATGGCATTTCAAAACAATATAATATACAGGGTGTTTCTTAAGTACGTGTAGAAAATTTAGGAGTGTTGGTGACATTAAAATAAAAAGAAAACTTTAAATGTCCGTAAGTTATTCGTTTCTGAGATACAGAGTGTCAAAGTTGAATTCTTATTTTTATATTTTTGTGTATAATTTTAAAATAAAATTGATATTTGGGTAAAGTTTGGTATCTGGGAATATTCATTATTTAGTTTGTGTAAAAAATATATTCTTGGTAGAGGTCACTGAGAGTAACTGATTTCGAATTATTGAGATTTGAAATAATCTACCTATGCAAGTGATTTTTAATGACAAGATTTTTAAATTTTAAATAAATTCAATTAGTAACAGTTTTTTCGCAATTAACATAAAATTTGATTTTATCATTGAAAAATCATCCCAGATACCAAACTTTACTCGAATATCACAACTATTTTGGAATTCATTCATAAAAAACAAATATAAGAATTAAACTTTGACACTTTGTATCTTCGAAACGAATAACTTGCGGACATGTATATATGGGAACTTTTTTTCTTATTTCGACATCAGCAACATGCTCCTAAAGTTTCTACACGTACTTAAGAAACACCATGTATATCAATGTAATAGTGAAAAACCAAAGCCATGAGATTTAAAGGTACTGAAAAGGTTGGAATGAGGGCGCGATCTTGTAAAAAATACTCGGTTGCTGAAGCATTTTCTCGCTTATGGCATTCGACAAAATGAAATTTGATATCGTAGGAACCCGTAAACAAATTCCCATAAGCCGGTCATCTGTTCAAATGCCATAAACGAAAAAGTCTGCCGGAAAACTACACAAATGTTCACAAAATTATCCGGCCGAAAATTTCCTTCAAAAGCTGACCGGCTTATGGGAATTTTTTTTCGGGTTCTTAACGAAATCAAATTCCATTCTGTCGATCACCATAAGCGAGAAAATGCTTCAGCAACCAAGTATTTTTTACAAGATCGTGCCCTCTTTTCAACCTTTTCAGCACCTCCAAATCTTATGTCTTTGGTTTTTCACTATTAGATTGTTATATTGTCAATTTCAGTAACATGATATGTTAAAGAAATTGACAATCATAGATCAATACCCATTACTTTCAAAATTACTGAAATAATTTTGAAATGAACCAATTCTTGAATTATGCACAGTATGGTTTTCGAAATAAATCGCTCCATAACTCTTGCAATGCTAAATATAGCGGGAAGCATAGTTTAGGGTCTGGAACAAGGTTTACTCAAGGCTGTTACACTATGTGACCTGTCAAAGGCCTTTGACTGTGTCTCTCATGAGATACTCATATGGTAGCTAAATTACTACGGTATTAGAGGGGTAGCTCTGAAGTTGATTAGTTCATACTTAGAAAATAGAAACCAATGTGTAACTGTGAACCAAACCAACTCAAACTTCTTATCTATTAAACATGGCATCCTGCAGGGATCTGTGCTCGGACCATTTCTATTTGTCATTTACATAAATTATCTATGCAACTTCCTGTTACCCAATAAAAGTGTTCTATTAGCCAACGTCACAACTTTGATAAGTACTGGTAAGAACCATGGGGAACTCCTTCGTCTTATAATATTGAAAAACGTGCTGAAAACTGGTTCACTGCAAACAAATTGAAGTTGAATGCAAGCAAATCCCAAAAAATAGGTTTCTCTTCTAATATGAACACACAAATGGGAAACACTGTCAAGTTGCTCGGAATTGTTATTGATGACAAACTCACATGGTCCAATAACATAGAACAGCTCAGTCACAAATCAGCTTGTACTCTATTTTTTGTTGAGACAACTAGAGAAAACTATTCAACCGAATACTCTGAGAATGACATATTTTTCTCTATTCCATTCGCAGATTAAATATGGAATAATTTCATGCGAAAATGCCTCCCATGCAATAACCATTTTTCTACAACAACAAAAATGCAGTAAGAATCCTAGCTTGAGCTGGATTCAAGGAGCATTGTCATCCACACTTTATAAAGTACGGCATCATGCCATTACCTTTAATGTATATCTACAATTCCTCATTAGAAATACATAAGAATGCCAACCAACTAAAAACTCAATTGGATATACATGAGCATAGTACAAGGTATGCTAATTTAATAAAAAAACCAAGGTATAGATTAACCAAATCTCAGAAAAATTCTCTGAATTTCAATTTCTACAAGTGCTTGCCAGAGAGAAACAAAACACTCGCCTTTGATCAATTCAAAAAATGTATAAAAATAGTATAATCTTCAACGAGCGTATAATTATTCTCGAGGATAAAAATTCCGAAACGAGCCGAAGAAAATAATAGCTATTATACGCGAGTAGAAGACTATACTTTCTCCACGACTATACGATATTCAGAGTTTTAATGAAATCTAAATATTATTTATGAAAATAAGTATATATTATAAAGTAATATAAGGTAAAATAAAAATTATACATGAATAATCGGTGTTTATTCATGAATGAATAAATGCCTTAATTGAAAATAATTTTATTCGAACTCACGCCTATATAACTACCTTCGTTATACATTTACTTCATGTACACGCTTCTACCAACTGAGCTATAACAGGGACTCGAAAATTTGTGAATGAAAGAGAAGAGAAACTCTGACCAAAAACTGAGAGAGTGTGGAACGTTCAAGTAAAAATTGTTTGACATACCTTTGTTGCAAGATAGATTTCATCTTCTTCACTATCACTGCTTTCCCAATCCGCTTCATTCATTTTTGTATTAGGTATTTGTCACACAGATCAAAGTTAAAACTAAGAAAATAGTCAATCTGACATTCGCGGATGCCAAGCTGTGACAAAAGTTCAATCAAGCAAAGCCTTCTTGAGAAATTTGTTTGTTAAACCTCTCAGTTCCCGTGGATTCTGAAAATTCTGAACCTGTGATTGGCCGAGTGCCGTTGAATAATGAGTTAGGATCCACGGTGTCTTGGAATCATCTTCATTCTTCAATTAAAAATCAATATGTAATGAAAGTAGAATACAATAGTCGTAGAGAAATTATATTCTTAAACACTGCTTTTACTCCACTGAGGAGTTCCTTGACACAACAAAGGGACTGAATCACACTCAACACATTGCTAATTTGAAATTTTCTATTTTTGTTATTGATGTTTCGCCTCACTGGATCTATGTATGTAATAGTTTTAAAATATTGAATGTTTTATTGTTTTTTTTTTAATTTACTGTATAATTTTATTATTTATTGATAAATTGTATTGATATATGTAAAATGGTGAAAATATATCTATGTATTATAGTGTTAAAATGCCATAAAGGAGAAATTAAAAAAGAAACAATTTTATTCTGCAAGCGGATAATGATGCCTAGCACACGTCCAATAGCTAAATTTTCATTCTTTGAGCTCAACACTGAAATTATGTCAGTGGTTAAAATCCCAGAAAAGATGAAAACAGTCAACAATATCTGTCAGTATCTGACGGTCTATTATGATAAAATAACCATTCTAAGTATACCACTTTCATATGACGCGAACTGTACCGATATAGAATCGGTGTATATCGATCTACCGAGAATACGAGATGAATCCTATCAAAATAACGGCTTTTAATGTTTCATCGGATATATTGGAAACAAGTCGTAGTATCCATTTCCTTTTATCTTCCACGATCTCGAATTACTCGTGTTGTCGATATATGGAAGAAATGGCGGATATTGCTTTGTGGATACAACATTGTAAAGAGAATATGTTTTCCTGATGGAATTTTATTTTATAAATGTGGATTAGGTCAATTTAACTTTTTGAAGGGGTGTAGGAGAGGAGGGGGAGTAGGGGTAGGGTTTGCTGGGAAGAGGGAGAGGCCACTGTTCACGACCGGATGATTGAAATTGAAATACAAAATGTAAGCAAAATTTACATCAAGTATATACAAAAAATAAATTGAAGGTGTTTTCTTCTCTTCGAAGGACCAATGACAAACAAATTGATACGCCAATCAGCATCCTTCAATGCCATATTCGTCGTCCTCGATCTCCTGAAATGGAATGAAAATATTAATTTGTTGAATATCCCAAGATTTGACCAGAAGTGACTCTAACTTTTTTATTTCAAATAGCACCCTCTAAATTTTTTTCAATTTTTGATTTCTGCTCAAAATTATTTTTCCAACGATGTATCACATTTGTATTTTACATTTGACTTGATGGAGAAAATGTCAATTGAAATTTCAAATTGAAAGAATTGCAGTAGGCTACGATATTTTGTGCAATCTTGATTTTAAATTCAACAATAATTGATAATTTATGAATATTTATACCTTATTTTTATAACGATTATGAAAATCACATCAACAGTACTATTGAGCAATTTATGAAATGTTGATTCATCTAAAGATGTTCTGTCGTGGAACATAACAGTTATTTATGCAACAAGTGCAAAATGTAGGTTTTCATTGAACTCGACGGGAAATTGTCCGACGAGGCCGTCAGGCCGAGTTCAACAACATATCAAGTGCAATAAAATCTTTTTGCACGAGTTTCTTACAATATTTTTTCTACGTTTATGCAAAATTCAATAGCTATTTGTATTACTAGGGAGGAAAGTGCCACTTTTCCTCCCGCAGGAGGAAAAGGCACTTTACTCCCATGTAATACAAATGATTTTTCCTCCTACCCACTCAATAAAACCTTTTTGTGACTTTGCAAATAGACCTATTCTTACTTGATGGAAAGTATAGACAATACAGTCATGTGTATCTGAGAATCTGCGGTGGTGCAATGGCTAGCGTCTTGGGCTTGTAATCTGAAAGTCCCGGATTCATCTCCTGGCAATTACACCTTTTTTTTTCAAGAACGTTATTTTACTTTTTTCTTGTTAGTGATTTGAATTATTGGACATTTAGATAGCTTATACATTTCGGATTGCTATTGAGTAATGTTATGTGCCTATTTGAATGAAGTGTCGATCATTTTTTTTCTAAGAGCTGCGCTTGTTGAAAAAATAATGTGTGTATTTCGAGCACAAAGTGTCATTGTCGTTCTCCAAAGATTAATCTCTTTGTCGAGCAACAATCAATCACTTTGCGCTCTAAATACACAAATAGCTATTAAAGAACTAGAGTAGAGGTAACATTCATGTTTGATTTTTACCAGAATACAGGATATATAAGATGTTCTAGAAATTAGGGAAACAATTTGATTATAATAGATTCACAAGTTTCATCGTTTACAACTTACTTGAAATGAGGGGGAGGAAAAGTACTTTCCTCCATAGGGAGGAAAAGTATGAGTTTCCTCCCTGGTTTGAGGGAGAAAAGTGTGTACTTTCTATAGGGGTAGGAGGAAAAAACTGTTTCATTCAGGTGGCACCAAACTGTAAGGAAGACATTGTTTGTTTAAATCTATATGCTACAAGTGATACAAAAACATTTTGTGTGATTCAGTTGATATTCGAAGGAACTAATTTTAATTTCAACAAATTTTCTAATAACTTCTAGTAATTTCATAGTCCATTATGTAATGAATATGATTGACAATTATATGTGAGATTCAACTATTTAAAACGTGATACAATCTCAAAGAAAATGGGCTAAATTTGGCGTCGATTTGAATGTTAATGTATGTCATGATGACAGAACGCACTCAGTGCAAAAAAGAACCAGTTTTTCTACCAAATATAGTTCAATAAAATTTAATTTATTGCATGAACGTAGAAAAGAAAATATTTCTCACTTATAATTGTCATCAATAAAAAAAACCTACTCAAGTTGAAATCAACTATATATTTTATCGAACGTTAAACAAAGAATGGATAGTAAAAGAAACGAAAAATTACAAAGGAGGCACAAAAATTCAATAACTGAACCATATGTTCAAAATGTTGACCAACTGCTTCTACACATCTTTCAGCAAGGTGGAGTAGTTCACGTGAAGTAACACTTCCAACACCTCAGCATTAAGGGCTCTACATTCATTCCATATTTTGTTTTTTAGATCTTCCAAATCAATAGGAAGCGTCTGGTACACACCATCTCTCAAATACCCCCAGAGGAAGAAATCCCGTGGTGTTAAATCTGGAGATCTTGCGGGCCATCTTATCGGTCCGTGTGTGCCGATCCATCTATCTCTAAATGTTTCATTTAAATGATTCCTTACCGCTATAGCATTGTGGGGGGTGCACCATCCTATTGAAAAAAAAAAGTTTCTATACGAATATGTGAAGGAATATTTTCAAGAAAATGAGAAGGTTCATCCTGGAGGAATTCTAGGTACATACGACCAGTTAACGTACCATCGTAAAATTTTGAGAATGCGCTGAACTGGTGAACGAGAATTACCGCTCTCCAGTTCTGTTTCTAATAGAGATATTTTTTTAAACAATTTTAAACAATTTTAATAGAGATATGGGGATCAACAACCACTCTTCCTAAAACTGCAACAATATTCCCCTTCATCTGCAGCATTTTTTCTTTTAAAGACAGTACGCTTTCTATGAAATGATTCACTTGATGCCAAATTCGAAGCCAAGCGTATGAAATAAATAGCGCTTGGCATTCGTTTACGAGGGTATTTCTCTCTGTATGCATGTAGGACATCTCGACGATTATTTTTGCACTTTCCATAAATCAGTATCATATATAATTTCCCTGGATTATTGACACGCACACAACTATTGCGAATTATTAACTGTCAAAGTTACAAACAAATGTATTAAAATGTTTCCAAGGCACACTGAGGTTTTCATTTAAGAATTATTAATTCTTCCAGTTCTACTACAATTTCAATAATTTGAAATTATCAATTATTATTGAAGTCAAAATCAAGATTATACAAAATATCGTAGCCCACTGAAATTCTTTCAATTTGAAATATCAATTGTTGTTTTTTCCTTCAAATCAAATGTAAAATACGAAGTGTGATACATCGTTGGAAAGATAATTTCAGATTTAAAATTTTTGTTTTTCTCAATTGAAGGTTCCTTGAACGAGTTGGAGATCATGAAATTTTCAAATTTTCATCTTTTGAAATGGCTGAGATAATCCATTGGAATAGGTATACTAGTACACCCGGTATAGAATTGTCTTCGTCGAAAACATGCACGTTCATAGTCAAAATGGGAAAAAAACTAAAAAGATGCGAACAGTGATCCCGGTGGCTGCCGAGGACGAAAACTCAGATATTGCATCTCAGTTGCATATCATACCAACAAGGTTAGAATGAAAATTCGATGCGAGTGGAAAGTTCCGAGCATCACGAATTTTCATTCTAACCGAGTAGCAGACTATATTTTCTCCACGATCAAAAATAGGAAACGTGACGGCAATAATTTGGACACTTACTCAAATTTTGCCACTACGATGACAATCAACTGCGTAAAGGCTAATGTTATTATTGCTAACCAGTGTGAGAATATTCTATCACAAGAGAGAGAATGTAAATACATTTAAATTGCATGGGGGCAGAGGTGTTGCAGAATATTTCTTCAATCTCAAGAGAGAGAATTCCAGCATTCTGTAATCAAATTTGATTTCAGAATTGGCAAATTCTGTGATGATCGTGGAGAAAAGAATTACTACTACCATTTGAAGCAATTCAACCCCATGACATAACGACCGAAATGCTCTAGCATGTCGCTATGGAAGAGCTGCAACAATGAAAAATAACTGCTTCTTCGACTGTTGGGAAAAAGAGTTGTTCTGCATTAACCCATTAACCGCCAAAGGTGCGTAAACGCAACTTTTCTATACACATTTTTTTTTGTGGTTTGGATCAATATTATTCATATTTATTCTGATGGATATTCATAACAATAATCCAGAAGAAGTAAAAATATTTTTATTCAATCCAAAACATGATTTTTTAATCTCTGAAATTTACTTGAAAATGTTATAAATTGACCGTTCTTGTAATTCTCCAATAAAATCAATTTTTTTTTGGTACTGAATATAAAATGATAAATTCATTTCGTGCTAAACAGTAATATAAAATATGCTCAATGATAAAGTGTATTTTCATTTACGTAAATATTTTCGGATGTCGTTCATTTTTGCATGTACTTGTGATGGTTGCGTATACGCACCTTTGGCCGATAATAGTGAACATTTTCATGCACTAGTATGCGAGTCTTGACAAGTTTGGGAATATTAGGATACGACGGTCAGTTGATCATTAGCCTTGCTTGAGTTTAGTTCAGTGCAAATCAGAAACGGCAAAGAAGATTTCTCGTGTTATTCCTTATTATTTTTTGTAAACATTGTCAAAATGAGGTAAGAATCATAACTTGAGTGTAGATTTTGGTATTTCAATGGCTAAAAAGGAAAGAGGTTTTTACACTTGTGCTTTCGATCCCAGTCTTGGAGTTCTAGTTGTGCGATGGAATGACAATTCTGTAGTAACTGTGATGACCAATACGTGTGAAGTTCTACCCCTTGTTCAAGCTAAACGCTACAATCGAAAAGAACATAAAGAGATTCTTATACCCCAACCAGATGTTATACACCACTATAATAAATATATGGGAGGAGTGGACCTCCATGATAATGGCATTGCCAACTATCGGATTGGTATAAGAGGAAAAAAATGGTGGTGGCCACTGTTCACTAATATGATCGACAGTATGGTTGTGAATAGTTGGAAAATTTATAGAATTGCGAATGAATCCAGAATATCACAACTGGAGTTTCGTTCCCAACTGGTAATGTGTCTACTAAAATGTAGTGGGCAATCAAGCAATACTGATGAAACCTCGAATGGTGCCAAATCCAAACCATCATACGGAAGACCATCTAAATCAGCTCTACCAGATGATATAAGATTTGATAATGTTGGACATGTGATAATCAGAGATACCAACAGTGCAAGAAAAAAATGTCGATTTTGTAAAAGTAACACCATTTATTTATGTAGGAAATGCAAAGTGCATGTACACCCAGATTGTTTCGAAAATTATCATATGAAGAAATAGGGCACCTACTCTATATTTGTTTATTTTTGCAGTCGATTATTTTAACCATTTTTGGCCAAAGGTGCGCTTACGCACCCACTTGTTTTTTTCAATACTGTGAGTTTATATTTTTTTTAATGACGAGTTGTTGTTTGTTTGAGTATTCTAAACGAGTCACAATAAATGTTTTTTCTAAATTACAAATTTCTAATGTCTTGGCCGTTAATGGGTTAAAAACCCCTTCCGATGATTACTTCGAAACAAGAAACAATTAGGTTAAGACACCTTCCGTGCGATACTACTATAATTATCACAACGGTAAATAACTCAATTTACATAATGCAGCCCCTATGTTTTTAGGGTGATAATGCTTCCCTCTGGTGTCTGAAATTAAAGTTGTATACTTCCAATTCTCCTTGGAGACAGCATTTTGCCTTCATAAAATATTCAGACGCATTTAACTTTGGTATGGCATCACCTTGTTTCAGTGAAATATTAATTATTCAGGCTTTGCGTTCACGCTGGAGAAACCTTTTTATGTTGATAGAGACAGCATTTATTAACAAATTTATACCGGGTGTTTGACAGTGGATGGAATATTAGAAGAATCTGGAGAACAGAACGACAAATCATTGCGAAAATTTGTGGTCGTAAATAATCAAACATGCTCTATGCGATTAAAATATTTTCATCGAGACAGTGTTGCCGCTTGTATCAGAAAGTAGTAGCTACTTTGTTATATTATATAATTTTTGGAATCCTCATAGATCCCCATAACTTTCCCTGGCAATTCCGAGGGTATAAATAGATGTTTATGCCCTGAGGGTGACGTTTTACGAACCCGAGGGCCTTTGGCCCGAGGGTATACACACCTGTTTATTCCCGCGGTACATACATAACTTTATATCATACTAGTTCGTTATTGCAATCCAATCTCAATACAAATCAGTATTTTAAAAAATCCGGTTTGAATTAATAACATTGTCATTACTATAATATTTGTGTCGTCAGCATACGTGATCACTTGGATCGTTTACAGATTCTGTAAAAAGTAAATGGGATCATTTGCATATATGAGAAATAGAAGGGGCCCAATATGGGACCTTGAGGCACACCCTATTCAGTGAGTAGGGAAGGGCTTTGTGTGTTTTGCATAACAACACTGATAATTGTCGGTGTATGTATGTAATATCGCTCTTAGATGAAAGGTCATCACTCATAACGAATGGTCAACGTCAGCGTAATATTTTCCCACGGACCTACCCGTCCTATTCCGACAGTTTTGCAGCAATGCTCATTTGTTATACTTTGTGATCCTCGTCAAATTCTGTAATCGGACGTCCGCTGTGTAAATTTTCGGATAGGCACGTACTCTACCACTTAAAATTCACATTTCCCGTGGAATAATAGCTAACAAAAATATGCGTTCACGAATACTGTTGGCGTACGAGGAGTTGCAAGCAATATGAAATACGTGTTCGTTTCGTTATCTGACGGCAACAACAAATGAAACGTGACCCTTGAGTTCTGTTGTTATATTTTGACACTTAATTTTTGTTTTACTACTTTGAATAATTTCACCCTGAGCACCACAGGGTGCTTCATCATGAATTAGTATAAAGCGATTGTAGTTAAAAAAATTCCATACTGACTCATTCTGATACACTTATGGAACGGGTGCAACGGTAGTAGATTTAAGTAACCAAAAAATATTGAAAAAAATTATTTCCAAGCTTCCTGGATTTGCTCAGTGGATTGGGACCGGGAACAAAAAATGAGCCTCTCCCGTTTCAAATAAACCTCTGTGCCGCCAGTGAGCTAGGAAACCACTATCAAAACGGGAAGACAACAAGCAATCAAATATCAGTGAATACTAGAATATTTAATAAGTATCTAGGGAGATAACGACAAGGTTAGGGTAAAAATCGGTAGTAATAATAGAGTTATTATATCATCTGTTAGCATATCTTCTATATAGGTACGACAAAACTACAACATCTATTAGCATTAGCTTTAACAGATGACGAAAAGCGTAGTGCTTCGAAAGCAACAAAAGAACTACTTCCTAGTGGGTTTTTGGCCACTAATAATTCAATTTCTAGCAAACTGAGATTCTTTTACTGGCATAATATTTGATGAAGATATTCTCAAAACTCCAAAAGCTTCAAATGGGGGAAAACCCAGCTGAATGTCGATGTTGTTCAATAAGTACTGCCCACCATTGAATAATTGTTATCTGCTAAAACTTCCTTGCATCTGTTAAAAGAGTGTTTTTTGGCAACCATCCGGGAAGTATTCACTTCCCGGACACTTTTTCTTTGGGAAGTACGTACTTTCCGGACTAGGCCGGGAAGTGCCCGAATTTTAATTTGAATTGTAGTTTAAAAAAAATAATTGTTTTGTCCGTTAACCAGCTGTCGTCCTCTTACGAACGGCAGCCCTCGAAACTTGTGCGAGCCAAGGATTAAGATAAGATAATTTATTTCCGTGGACAATACATTACAGCATCGTATAGAAAATTGTCATACAAGAGCAGGCATGTAGTATTCTAAATACTATATGAAAAAAGAAGTATAAATTGATTAAAAAAAAGTAGACATAATTACAAATATACAACATAGACATACAGTGATTGTTCAATATGAAACAAAAGTAATTTTCACACAACACAAACAATATAAAACAACATTATTTTTACACAACACAAACAAATGATCTCTAAGTCATAAAATCTGTCAAATTATAAAAGCACTTTTCATAAAGATAATTTTTAAGTTTTCTTTTAAAAAGTCCCTCAGACTGACTACATTAAAGGTCTTACCTTTTTACGTGCGATTCCTAGCATTTTCTTGGACCATCAGAAAAAGTTCTGCAGTCGCCATGGTTTGAACCATCGCCGACTGGCAGCCAGTGACTAAAACAATGTCGCTTTAACCACTCGGCTCCCTGCTGTACACTGTGTGGAAATTTAGAATTTTGATAAATCGATAATAAAAAAGTTTCTATATGGTTTTTAAACTCACTGTAGATAGTCATGACCTCCTTTTGATTTTAGGCGTATTCGTCTATTTATGTAACTTCATAAAAAATTTGTTTCATCCGGTTAACAGATGGATGAAAGTCGACCTCTCTTCGTTTCTCAGACTAAATGCGTCTCATTGATTTGTTATTCTACATGATTGCCGAAAAAATAGTGTACGCAACACGTCTGAAAACAGTTTTTTTTTGGACTAGCAGACTTCCAGGACTCGCTAACGCTCGTCCTAGAATTTGGTCTACTCGTCCAAAAAAACAGTATTTTCTGGACTTGTTTCGTAAATTACTACTTCAATATATGGTTTGATATACATTCCAAACTTCGAAATCGCTTAGGAACCGAAAAATCCTCTAAATCAGTTCTCCTATAGTGGGAGTATCACAATGTGTTTAGGAAGACAATTTTCAATCATATTAGTACAAACTTTTTACGGTACGTCGTCCTACAGACAATACCCATTCCGTTCACGACTTAAAGCGGCTAGCGATACGCCTGCAACTTTGGACTGAGCATACGCCAAACTCGAGCATACTCCGTAGACTCCAAAAATTGACAAATATGGCTGCCATGGCTGCTACATCACTGCTCTCTCTCTGAATTTTGGATAAATAGTCGTTATATGGTAACAACTTTAACAATTTTCAAATCGCAAGGTAGGTTAGTCAGGTCAGGTTAGATTTGGCTAATAATTCACGCATTTTCGACTCGCAAGCTAGGTTAGTTTGCTCAGGTTAGGTTTGTGCGTAAATTGCGAGCGAAAAACTAATTCAACGAATTTTCGAATCGCAAGCTAGGTTAGCTTGCTCAGGTTAGGTTTATGTGTAAATTTCGAGCGAAAATACAAATTCACGCATTTTGCAATCTTGTTTTTCCTTCCTCTTCTTGCTTCTCTGCCATTAAATGACCCTCTTGTTGTACATCACTTAAATTCGAGTTTGGCGCATGCTCAGTCCAAAGTTGCAAGCGTATCGCTAGCCGTCTGTTTCACGACTTGACGTCGGGGATGCCAAAATCAAATATATGGAAGTGATCAGTCTCAATCTTCGACTGATTTGAATATTTGCTTTTATCATCAATCATATCCCGTGACAGGGCCTAGCAATAAATAGGGGTGGCGTTGTGTTAACATATTTCCCCAGCACTATTCTGGACGAAAAGTTCGCGATAGAAAGTTCCTGTAACGAGAAGCTAGAGGGTTGGATGTTCAAGAACTTGTGACAAAAACGCTATGTCGCTTGGATTAAAATTTGAATGTTGTGTTTTCAGAAGACAATTATTAATAATAATACATTTATTTCTTCAATTCAAAGGCATACTTATACAGGGGTCCTTCCGGGTACTGCATCGATCAGTATATAGAAAACTTTAGGTGGGTCGAATCTGAAAATTCGGAAGTTCGCTATTGTAGCTAAAGGCTATCCGGCTAAACTATTTTCAAGGATGTGGCACATCCGGTTGTACCGGAAGTGGACCCCAACTTCATTTTTTAAATGAAACTCCCTGTATATTATCAAAGTCATAGATTACACGCATAATTCTGAACATATTTCATGTAAAATTTTAAGTTGAAAATTGCGTTGGCATACCAAAAAATACATTTTTTTTCATTTCTCGACATGATCATTTATTTTTTATTATGGTATTGATTTATTCGTAGGAGAGAACCCAATTCAGCAGAATTTTGATATCAATTCGATTAGAGATATACAGGGCGTTCGCCAGATAATGATATAGATTCTGTTGAAAAAATTATTTTAAGTCCATTTTATCTAATTTTATATTCCCATTCGATTCTGCATCGAAAATGAAGCTCTAACTTCGAATAGATAGATACCTTTATTTCTCAGCTAGGTACATAGTTTATTTTCGTAAATTATTATAATTGTTCATCTTATGCTTGATATCAAAACCATTAATACCTATTGCCGATGGCTTAGGGAAAACGTTGACCAATAAAGATTTTTAAAATTAAATTCCTCCTCCTACTTCGGAGTCGGGCTCTTTCGACAAAACATGAAAATAAACTCATGCAGCTTTTAGACATCATGCTTGAATGGAAACTTATCGGTAATTTTGGTGCACTTGTGTAATTTCACTCGCCCTATGAAACCCTCCTTTCCTGCAATATTGAGACCAATAAGGGACGTATGTCTCGATAATACGCTCTTTCCTTTTGAGCCGGTAATACCACTTTGTCAAGGCAACCACGTATCCAAACAACAACGGAGGATATCATCCTGCAACTAATATGAATGTCAGTCAGACAGACTTCATGTCTATCAGACATTGGGTGGTATGATTAAAAAGAGTATTTGCTTGTACTTCAAGTTAATACTCCATGTTGTAGTTTTCACTTCAAAAAATCCAAGCATTTACTCCACATAATTCTTGAAGTAACACTTAAGTAAGTACTAGTAGCTTTAGCTTTAGCTTTATTTACTTTCTATAAATAGAAGTTAATACTGCAGGAATTACTAATGTTGTCCATTTGGGAGTTTGGGATTGTTTGTTGTAGTTTTTGAGAAGCTACTCATAGACTAACTTCATATCTTCAATTGAAAAGGTGTTATGGCTGTTTTTATGAATTATGGTAGAAAAAGGTGGGAAATGTGTAGACGTAGATGGGGAGGTACAATATAGAAAATTATTTCGGTAATTCAATTATTTTAGCTAGATTGCTACTATTGAGCTCTGTACTTTTAGGTTCAATAAAAACAATGTTGAACAGATAGCTAGAGAGTTCTTAGGAAATCATATTGAGATGAGGTAAGCAGCTTTATCAAATTTAACAGAAAAGGAGGTATTTTTAAGAGCTCTAAGTGATCCGGGGTTTCAACAAGGAGTAGGTGTTGATGTCGGAGTACATCAAACAACTGTGTCAAGAGTAATCGAAGAAGTTTCAAAAAAAATTGTGTACTCCAACATCTTCAGCAACCTCGGCACTTGGTTCAACACTATCATTACTCTCACTCATGGTTATTAAGTACTACTGAAAAAACAACAACAATCAAACCAATTTGAGGTTAATCACGTTCTAGTGTTTACTAGTAGTTTATGCTTCTAACCTAAGTCAACGCTTCCCATCGAAGAATTTACTTTATATAAAACATTATACTCCACAAAATACGAAGTAAAAGCTCTAACTTGAAGTACAAGCAGATACTCTTTTTAATCATACCACCCTCTATAACTATTGAAGAATTCACGACAATAGAACCTGTTTTTACTTTGTTGGTTCGTGAAATTATCTCAATAAATACTACTCTTGCCCACAATACTATCGATAATTCTGTCAGAAATAGTAAACTCGATCAAGTTGCTTTGAGGTAACACCACTCGTCCTAAAGGACTCGTGGTGTTACCAAGCAATTTGATTTCGTAGATATATGACAGAATTACTATCGATAGATAGTGTTGCCATCGTCCATAGATATACTAATAATTCTGGTAACTCTTTTGATGTGGTCGAAAAATGCCGTTTTTTTGTGAGCGGTCGTAAATCATACGGACATCGTTGCGGCAATGCGAACTGTTACTGGCTAGCCCACCAGGCCGGCGCTCAAGCCAAACAGACATGGCAAGGGACGCGCGAGGACCGGAGGGGATGATTTGGGTCGCTTGCGAGAGTGAGCGGACTTATTAGTATATCTATGGACGATGGTATTGCGAGCACTCGTGGTATTACCCCCGGTAATCCACATAATAGGTGGAATACCGCTGTAATTCAGCGATAATTCCACACCTTTTATGGACATTTTAACACATGAGTGATATATTCTAGAATATGTTTTCACCCAAAATATTCGGAGTAAACGACAAAAATCCGGAAGTAACGGAGAAAAATCGAATAATATTTCCTGGCATCCTTCCGCAACACATCCCATTATCTACAGCAGCGAGATTTTCCGAGTCATTAGCTGGAAGAGGGGGTATGCATGGCAGCTTATAAAATCGCTTTAAATGATCCAATCAAGATGAGATGCTCAGTCGTGAAATACTCCGTCTGCAATTAACAAGGCGAATGGGTTTAATCAATTTCGGAGAACTGCTTTCGCAATTTTCATTACCGCTAGGTTTTATGGTCTTTTGGGATTCGCAGACACATAATTAATATTCGGGATATTCATTTTACGTAATACGAACCGAAGATTTGGTTTCGTGTGGGAAGAAAAGCTTGATTATTCCTTCTCGACTGGAGTGAAAACCAGCTATTGAGGTCGGTGATTCAATTTAAAACGTCATCTTCAAAGAAATCGAATTTGAATTCCATGAATGAACACTTCAACAATGTGCCGACTATAGGCAAAACGGTAGTTCATGCTGTTTCACTTCCGTTAAACATAACGTCAACGTTATCCGCCACTTCCGTTATTTTGTCAAGATTGGTATTAGTCTGATCATAAGTTGAAAAACCTGAAAAATAGAGATAAAGCCCTAAAAAATATGAGCGATAGCTCGCTGGATTTGGAGCAACCACTAGAAAAATAGTTTGTTATTATAGTTATTAATGTTACAACGCCGATATGTATCAAATAACGGATGAGGTTGAATATTGTAATCCGAGGCGCAGCCGAGGATTATAACAACCGAATCCGTTATTTGCGTATCGGCCGTGTGTCGTTCAAGATTTTTCGTAATCCCGCTGAAAGATTCCATTTTGATTCCAAGGAAAGAACAAACCACGTTCCTCGTAATTCTACAGAAAAATCCCACCATCGTGTTGTCATGGAACAGCTTAACAATATCACAACAATATTATAAACAACGTCAGTTTTTTGTATTCGCGAGTTTGCTTTAACAACGACCAAGGATGAAATTGAAGGAATTGGAGAACAAAATCAAATTTCTTTAGAAATATTGAGAGAATCATGTGCAGCGAGTGTGGATTTACTGCCGATAATAACTCAAGAGCGATATCAATAAGAATATGAAAATTTTGAAGGGTGGCCTAAGAGCAAGAATGTGAAGGTGGATAATAAAGATGTATTTTTTTCTTTGGTGTCTTGGCATCGACTGCTATGGTCATTAGCCACGTGTTCTGGATAGGCCTTGTCACTAACTCCATGCGCCACCTTAGGAGTAGCACTGTTAATTGGAACGCAACAGTGAATCGTGCAGGACTCACGCCAGTCCAGCCACGAGATTTGAATAATTTATTCGGTCAAATTAAATTAAAAAATCCCAGCCGCAACTGGGGCTCGAACTCCGGACCTTTCGACCCAAAGTCGGATGCTCTAACCACTGCGCCACGCCCCGACATAATAAAGATGTATTATTAGCATATACGAAAGGAAAATCAGAGGTTTATTCTCCTAACTCGCTGTTTTCTGTCAGATTTTTGCCTCATATTTTCCGTTTTGAGGAAATATTTGGAGAGAAGAATACTTCGACTTTGTCGATTTTATTCTCATCATTTATTTGTACTCTCCTGCAAAACATTCGAACTTGTTCGAATTTTCACATTTACTCTTAATTCATTTGGCAGGGACAAGACAACTGATCTACCCTTGCACTGATGAGAGGCAAGAACCTCGTAACATGTCTGCAAGTGGTCTTCCCCTGCCAAATTAAGGATAATCTTTTGTTTGTCTACAATAAGCAATTGAGTCTTCTTGGAAGAACGTTGCACAAATATCTGTCAGATGCAGTTCAATATCCGTCGTGGTATTAGCCAGGGAAGTAGTTGTTTTTGTCAGATTTTTGTCTCATATTTTCCACTTCGTGGAAATATTTAGAGAGAGAGAAGGGTACTTCGACTTTGTCGATTTCATTCTTATCATTTATTACCTCAATATATACCGTAGTTTTGTCACACAATCGGTAGTGTAATATTATATCATGTGTTTTATGTAATTTCTCACATGTAAAATCACACAAACAAAGTTAAATCGAAATTTAAGCTCATTTCTACGCCTTCATATGAAACAATAGAAAGTTCATTGATTTTAATTTCTTCTTTCAGGTAAGTTGATGTAGCTAAATGATTTCGTCTATGCTACGACGGTGACTGGTTGAGAAGGTGAGCTCCTCTTATTAAAATGAGTATCAGTATTTAGAGTAAACTACTATACAGTACGACTACCTATCAGAGTGTATGGTGAGCAGGTGAAGTAAGGTAACAAAGTTGAAGTATTGAAAAGTAATGGAACATGAGGTAAGACAAAAAGCACTTGCAACTGTGTTTTCTTGGAAGAACGTTGCATAAATATCTGGCGAGTGTAGTTCAATATCCGTCGTGGTATTAGCCAGGGGTGGTTGTTTTCCGTCAGATTTGCTTCATATTTTCCAGTTGGAGAGAAGGGTACTTCGACTTTGTTGATTTCATTCATACATTCAATTGTACTCTCCTGCTGAGCCTTCGAATTTGTTCGAAGTTTCGCATTTACTCTTCCTGGAGTCTTTGCTTTCCCGGCGGGTGGCTCTGCGACTGACTTCACTATAAGCCGCTGCTTCATCCGTAGGGAATTATTAGATAAACAATGGATTATAATTCATTGGACAGGGACAGGACGGCTCTAATGTTGTCGGGCCTACCTTTGCACTGATGAGAAGCAAGAACCTCGAAACATGTCTGCAGGTGGTCGTCCCCAGCCCAATGAAGGATAATCTTCTGTTTATTTACAACGAGCACTTGCAACTGAGTCTTCTTGGAAGAACGTTGCACACATATCTGTCGGATGTAGTTCAATATCCGTCGTGGATTTAGCCAAAGAAGTATAGTTGTTTTTATCAGATTTTTGCCTGATATTTTCCATTTGGAGATAAGGGTACTTCGACTGTGTCCATTTTATCCATCCATTTAATTGTACTCTCCGGCAAAGCCTACGAACTTCGAAGTTTCACGGAAGAACTTGTTTACAATACGAGTGCGATACGCCAACACTTCATTAGCAGACTCCCGTACACGGGTACACGTTTCCAAACTCCAATTTGGAAACTAGGGTCGTTGTTAATGTTCGCCCCGTATGTCGTATGTTTCCTCAAAGGATATTTACTAAAATAGTACGCCGTCAAACCACCCAAACAGTCCATCGATGCGAATACATCGAAACCGCACTGTGTCCCCACCGTTACAGGAGTCCGTACTAGCGAAATTCTGATAGGGGGTGTTGCGGTTTTCCCTCGGCTCGCAAGGACCAAGTGATATGATTTCCCTCAACGGGAGAGCATGTCACCTTCGTTTGGCTTCGATTGTCTCCCTTCCGGTGTGTGCCTACGGCGAAATTGGATTTTAAACAGATCCGCGCGACAGGGGAGGGGAGGCCACGTAGCCACATGGCCACATAAGCTCGCCGCAAATTCCTGCCACAGAATCCTGCGTCAATGAACGCCAGCCGATCACGGACTAATCATTCGGCATTAGGTGGTTTCCGATTGAGGTTCGGTTGATTCGAAAAAATGTATTGGAGCCGCAAGATTTACGAGGGAATTCTTAGATCCGGGCTTCAAGATTACACGAGTAGGCAGTGGTTGTTACTTTCGCCGAGAGGGCGAGTTTTTGAAGGACAGTCACGAAATTCTTTTTTTCTACTTGCGTGCAAAAAAGTCCACTTTTCCGCAATCATTTTAGTGTTGAAAGTTTTAAGTTTTTGGAGACTATACTGACATTTGAATATTTAAAATATATAGTATTGTTGTAGCTTACAAAATGACTGAAAAATTAAGTTTATTAGAATTCTGCTATAATTTTCAATAAAAAGAAAACTATGTTTCAATAATGTTTAATGGCCCTGGTACAAACCTCATCAAATGAATGTCAAAGAGTAATAAACATCTGACATTGCACTGAATCCAAAAAGTGCTCGGGAGCACAGTGCTTACAAGCACTAAAATGCTTCAAGCACTTTCACGAGTACTAAGCACAGTGCTTTGAGACAGCTCTTATTTTAATCTACCAGCTTGGCCAAAAAGGCAAGTCGAAAATCAAACGTTACGATCACTTGTAATTCTATCAAAATTCGTAGCAAATACTCCAACTCTGACGATATTCATATTTCGCAAGTCGTGAGTCATTTCCAGTAACCTAAACACTTCACCGTCGAAAAAAATCATCACAGGATTTTCCATAACAACGTACCGTTTTTTCACCACCGTATACGTTCACGTTCAAAATTTATTTTCCGCAAGGGATGCGACTGCCTTTGTTTACAAGGAAAAACTCGAGATCTTTATTTATATCGTAAAAAATAGATGTGTCGCTGCAGACGCCGCTTGGTCGGGTGAAATTCTGCAGGTATCTTGTGAAATACGTGACAGACTTGTTAGTACGGTCATTGAGAGTTTACTGTTAGAATTGGCTTATGTTGAAGCATCTTTGGCGATGATATTCTTTTCTCAAAATGGTGAAATAGGGATGCAGTTTGAGGGTTGAATACGTTTTTTGCAATTTGCGGCGAAACGTGACCTTTTAGCGGAAAATCTTCGATGAAAAAGTTGTAGATAATAAAAAAATCAAAGACTTTTGTATTACACTTTTTGACATAACCGTCGAAATGGCGGATAATTTTTTTCTCGCGTATAAATGATTTAATTTGGCTGAAAATTTGTTGAAATATGTCTTTTTTGGTGGCAAATAAGCATGTTGTTTTCGCAATTCAGAAGACAAGTTTTTTAGTTTTTTAGTTTTCTAGTTGGGTACATCTTCCACGAACAATTGTCTCGATATTTTTTTGTATTTCGAAGGTATCTTAGGAACCACTTTAATTGTTGAAATGTCTACTTTCAAATGGTCTATGTGACATGGTGGTTTAAAAAACCGTTTTCAACCCCTAAACTGCTTCCCCATTTCACCATTTTGAGTGTTTTCTAGTTGGAATATTTTTTTTCCTTAAAGTTGGAACCTCAACAACATTTTTCACCTGATACTTGCCTGTCCTTTTTTTTCTTATTTTTAGCGAAGTGGATTATTTGTAGCACATAATTTGATTGAACATACAAATATAGAAAAATATCGCTCCCTATGATAGCTAATAAATTGAAAGGTTTTGTTTTTTGATAAAACTCTATCAACTTATTTTCTGAAACTTGCCGAGTGCTACTCAGAACTCTCATCCGAAATAAAATCTCTGTTATTTTTCATACAAAAAGATGGTTTTCTTTCGAAAGTCGAAATATTTTTTTCAATAACTTTTTTATTTCTGCAGAACTATCTTCGAAAACGATAAAGAAATCCAAGAATAGGTATTTCATATTTATCGAAAAATATCACCAGAACTAATTTTTTTGTGAAAGGGGGCATCGCGTGGAGTTAGCGCCACCAATATGTTTTTCTTGTTAATATCCTAAATTTGTTGGAACTTTTCAAACTTCATTAAGGGGACTCCAGAACTATTTCAAACCTATCCAGAACTCCAAAAAAATAATTGTTTTTACCAAAAATTGACGCCAGCTTCTCAAGAGTGACTGAAGGGCCCAGACTTCGATTGAAAGCCAATCAAATTTATTTCTGTTGATTGCAAATATAAATAATAAAGTCAACAAAAAATAACAAACTTCTAAATCAAGATAGGTACTCTATGAGTAGGACTCATAGAAAAGAATATATGCCTTTCTGCCCACAATAATTTTTGATTTAATTGGTGACACACAAGAATCATTGTACTCATGCCATGCGTAAGGGTGTCAGCCGTATAGTGTCCAAAATTTTTAGTACCACTGTGATTGGAGAATGCATAAAGATTGTATGGATGAGGTCCTATACTGTCCGCTGCATACCATAATTGTAGATTTCTTTGTTGGCCAACTGAAATCTACATTAAGGTGTACATATTGTGGTCATTGTTCTGTGACGTTTGATCCATTCTGGTACCTTTTCTTACCGATTCCACAATTAACAGGACAACTAAGTCTGGCTCAATGATTGGATTATTTTACCAATGATAAAATTTTGGGCAATGATGAAAATTTTTTTTTGGAATTTCTTCCTAACGTTTTTCTAGCGCGAGTGGCTAGCTTCTTCAGAGGCTTGCGAGTGGCTAGCTTCTTCAGAGGCTTATACATCATGAATAATCTCAGATGACTGGAGATTCCGTCTGCGAAGATTGTATTTATTCTGATTTAGGTAAATACAATCTTCGCAGACGGAATCTCCAGTCATATGAGATTATTCATGGCGTATAAGCCTCTGAAGAAGCTAGCCACTTGCGCTAGCGAAACGTTAGGAAGAAATTCCAAAAAACGACGGCCTTCAAACCCGAGTGAAGATAGTGACACTGAAAACTTCGGCCGCGAAAGCCTTAACCATTTTGTCAATGATGAAAAAACTTACATGTTCGAAGTGCAGAGAGAAATGGAAGTGCATGAAGTCCCTATCTATTTGTAAATTTCCTGAAATTCTTAATTAATTCAAAAGGTAAGAAAAATCCAAGGATCAATTGTTTTCCATCATCAAAAATCTAGTACCAATTTCTCCATCGTTTGTACCAATTCAAGTATTGAAAAATATATCGAAATACACACTCTTCACTTTACATCCTGCTGACGTTCCTCATAACATGTTAGAAACTTGATTGAACCTTGGATTGGGGAGAGCAACAAAATTATTGACTGCCTGTCAATGCTCAGGTAATCATCCTTGGTTCGTGTCAAACTAAGTTTCATCTAGTGACTGTAGATGTCACGAATTACTCTTTGTGATATATCGGTATATCTCAAATTCATATAACAATTAATAACACTCGTTGCAAAGTTCATGAACCTAACCTCATTTACATGAATACTATCACAACGAAGCCGCCATTCATCTCCCATGCATATATTCAACTGAAACGGCGAGGTCCTCGAAGGATCCCCAAGGAAACACCCGCTGAATTTATTAAACAAAATAATGAAATTTCATTCCGTTCACCGCATATGGAATGCATCAAAAGTTACGGGGCTGGAATCGCCAGAGACTGCACCGAGAAAACCGAATTAGACCGTCAGCGTATTTTAACGGGGACCCGAAAATGTGACCCGCCAGTGGCGGCACCAGGGTGGGGGGGGAGTAAAGGCTGTAATTACCCCCACCCCCAAGATTCGCCCGACATATTCATAGTTCGAGAGCCGAATCATCAGCTTTCACATAATTTCTGGATCATTTTCGGAAGCTTCTTATTTTTTGTATGTTATGTGTGTAATATACAGGGTGTCCCACGAAGTTTTGGACAGGGAATATTTCGGAACTCGAAAGTAGTGGAGAATTGTAATTTTGGGGTTCTGATTTAAAGCAAGTGTTGCAGATTTTTTTTGATACTATGTTACCCAATGAACCTTTTGTTTTCGGTCACGTGATATCTGATTCAAAATCTTTAATGGGATTTTTATGTTCCTTCCGATGAAACAATTTCAACGAACTTGTGGTCAAAAACGATTAATTCAAGAAATACAGGTACTTCAATATCCTTTGTCCCACAACGATTTTTAATAAAATATGAATGATTGATTTAATTTTGCCTTGTTTTAATCATCACATAAAACATAGGACTCCCCAAATACACAGGGTGGCCCTAAACCTAAATAATTTGGCAATTGCTCGTTTCAGACGTCGTGGGACAGAGGATATTGAAGAACCTGTATTTTATGAATTGATCGTTTTAGACCACAAGTGCGATAGTTTGTTGAAATTTTTTCATCGGTAGGGACATAAAAATGCCAAATATACAGGGTGTTCCATTAATAATTTTGAATCTGATGTCACGTGACCGAAAACCAAAATCTCATTGTGTAACATTATATCAAAAAAGCTGCACCAATCGTTTCAAATCAGAACCCCAAAATTACATTTCTCCATTACTTTCGAGTTCCGAGATATTCCCTGTCCTAAACTTCGTGGCCCATCCTGTATAATAGTAATATGAACGTCTGCCAGCGTACCCCCACGACAGATGTTTACAGGAGGGTTCCTCAATTAATTTTCTTTTTGAGATATGGAAAAATTTCGTTTTGTAGAATTGTGTTAGTACAATAAAACTGTTCATGAACATTTTTTCTATAATTCATTTCATTTTCGAGATTTCGGTGTTATTTTAAAAAAATTTCCAAGTCCATATTGCAATTTATTTTTTCAGAGATACGGAAACATTTTATTCACATTTTTTGTAGATCTGTTTGAGTACAATAAAACTGATTTTATACGTTTTGTCCATATCCCGTTTCGATTTAGACTGTTTAGTGTTTTAAAAAAATAGCAATTACAAAACAAATATTTTTCGAGATATGAAAAAATGTCATTTTGTAGATCTTATCAAGACCTCTAAAACTGATTATACACAAATTTCCTATATCTCGTGTCGTTTTCGAGTTTTTGGTGTTTTTAGACAAACAACGTCAAATATTTCCCAGTCCATATCTCTATTGTTTTCCAAGATATGGAAAAACTTTGTGAAAATATTTTATAGAACTTTTTGAGGACAAAAAAATTGTTGATTTGGATCTATCCGATATATCGTTTAGTTTTTGAGAATTGATAAATGAAGTAAAAAAATTCCTCTTTTTTAAAATATTTTTCACTCTTTGTTCAAGTTGGAAGTTTTTTATAGGTTTTCATGAAAACACCGTCGTGGTATCTTATTAGTGGCAGACTATTATTTTTGTGTTTGCTGCTATGACAACAAGCATTTCAAAAAATTTATCCTTGCGGGTATGATTTTTTTAAATGTTTTTTGGGTCGCAGACGAGTTTTGTTGTGGAATTCATGTGGCAGACGATATTTTATACGCTTTTTCCCTTTCAACTGATACGTTGGTACAATAAGATTCACGTATGCAGCCAAACATTTTTTTTGCTGCAATTTCAACCCTCCTGTAACCCCCTGCCACGGGAATGCAGTGGCAGACGTGTATATTACTATCGTACATTACGCACATACAAAAAATTAGTCTCGCGGAAATCGTGTAATGAAATCTATCTTTAACTCCCGGACCATTTGAACTGCGTTTCCAGTTTTCAAAATTCAGATGCATTGCCCATCTCAACCCTCTTCTTGAACTCAAATATTTGCCGACCCGACCCAACAGATCGACTGCGGCTGTAATCCGATCTGTTTGTGTTGCATTTTGTCTGTAAGTGAGCGTCAGCAGGACTTATATTCACATGGGAGAATACGTCAAACTTCTGGATATTACTCTCCTAAATTGGTCAAAGCATATTCAATCACTTTGCTTTAAATTGTCTAATGCCATCTTCATTATAAGACAGCTAAGGACAGTTGTGAGTACGGATGTTCTGATAAACACCTACTATGCATTTTTTCATTCGCATATAGCTTCTGGTATAGCTTTATGGGGAAATGCGACTAATTCAGTAAAAGTCTTCAAACTTCAAAAAAAGGTTGTTAGAATTATTGCGTTTGCAGGTTACAGAGACCACTGTAGGCCACCGTTTCAACAATACAGAATTATTACGTTACCATCATTATAAACACAGGGTGTCCGGTACACCTTGTACAATATTGAAACTGGTGATAGACCAGGTCATGACTGTTCAGAATATCGGAATTTCACCTCTGTAAAAATCTTACCGTTTTCGAGATAATGAGCATTTTTTTTATTTCTGGAAAATCACTACCTCACCTTGGATTTTTGAGTGCCATGTCTACAAATTAAGACCAATTTAAATATCTTTGCTGCTGAAGATTACTGATGAGTGATGCTTTCAGACGTACAATTATTCAAGAAATGAGGATAAAATGCTAGATTTGAGTTTCACCTATTTTTTTAACAACAGTTTGACATTATTGTTTGAAAAAAACATAACCAAGTGAAAGTGAATATTCAATACAAAAGAATGCCCATTTTGTCCGGAATCTACCATGGTATGAAACATACGATAATTATTTTTGGAAGGAGTAGAATTTCGATTATATTAGAGTGTGATGTTATTCTGAGCTGAAATCAACTCCATTAGACTTTGTCAGTAATGTATTCTATTTTTATCCTATCAAGATGAAATGATTAAATAATTATGAGGAATAACGAATCAACTGCTTAGAAGCATTTAATGAGATGTAAAGTAGTAAATGCCAATTCAACATTTTTTTGATTCAACATACACTATAAACCACAATAACGATTATTCAACATCGCACTGAATAATATTACAAAAATGTTATTTTCCATCCACTCGTTCGCATAGACGAAACTTTTCAAGAAGAACCTTTTCAAATGATAAGTTATAGCTCCCAAATCAGCAATTATCTGAGCGGCATTGTGCAATCGGATATCGTTCTGCATAAAGCGCTGCTGCAGCAGTAGCACTACCTCCACAATCACCATAAATGTAGTACGTATGCGCATATTCTCGGGGAGTATAACGTGTGTACGGCATGACAAAGAAATAAGTACCACTGAATAAAACAAGCGAAATACTTTCAAAAAACTACGACAGAAGTCACAAGTTGTTCAAACAAAATGTGACAGCCACCTACTAGATTTTTTCAATTCTATTTACAGAAGAAGAACTATTGCTTCTACGGACACAACACAGAGGTTAGAAAAGTTTTTAATTTTCGACAAGGATTCACTTCCTAAAAAATTTTGCAATTATTTGGTTACACCCTGTAAATCTGTCGGTCTCTGAAACTTCGTTGGACTCTGGATGTTGGACAATTGCGACATTTATCACAAGAATTCGTATTAATCGGTGCCATGCCGGATAATCGACATTTCATTTCGATCATTTTATTAGGCTTAATTACATGAAATGTTAATTCTATTGACATGTAGTACTACCAAGCAGTCTATTCTTTATTATTAATAATCATTTCCACATTTTATCTTGATAAAATTGAAATAAAATAATTTTTTAGCGCAAGTATAAAAGTTGATGAAAGCCTAGAATAAAACCAAGCCTAATTCAATGGAAATCACTTCCTCCATAAATATGTATAGTTTATTTTATACCATGGTAGAGTCTGGACAAAATGAGCATTCTTTTGAAATGAATGTCCACTTCCAATTGATTACGTTTCTTTCAGGCAATAATGTCAAACTTTAAAAAAAAAAATTGATGAAACTGAAATCTTTCATTTTACCCTAATTTCTTGAAAAAATTATTCACTTTCTGAAAAACTATTTCGTGCGTCTAAAAGCATCACTCATCAGTAATCTTCAGCAGCGAAGATATTTGAATTCGTTTCAATATGTATACATGGCACTCAAAAATCCAGGGTTAGGTGGCGATTTTCCAGAAATTCTTAAAATGCCCATTATCTCGAAAACGGTGATATTTTTACTGAGGTGAAATTTCGATATTCTGAACAGTCATGACCTGTTCTATCACCAGTTTCAATATTGTACAAGGTTTACCGGACACCCTGTATATACCAGCAACTTTTAGAAATTCATAATAATAAACATCAACTCTCACTAAATTCAAACTTCCATTACTACAATACTCGACGTGCAGATCAAATTAAACCTACAAAATACAGATTGAAAAAATCTATGAATAACTCTTCCAATATAACTCTTTAAAATCACCTACATAGGAAAGTTAAATCTTTGCCTACAAATTGTTTTATACAAAAAGTGAGACAATTCCTTACAAACTCAAGTTTCTATACAATTGGGGAATATTTAGATACCTCCCCGTTCGCATAAGTGTTCGCATAGGTGACTACTTTGATTTTAAGTAACTTCTTCAATGCTTTTTAAAGTGTTCAATGCGTTTGATATTGTTATAGTTACTATCACAGTATTTTGGATGGCATTGAGATTTTAATTTTTAAGATTTATATCATGTGTGTAAATTTGTTTCAAACACAAGTTTTATCGTGGGCCTTGGCTCATTTGAAGACCTGCTACAAATGTAAACCTATACATGTAAGTAGTTAAATAAAGTATGTCTATGTCTATTATTTCACCGTTTTATGTATTTGAATGTTTATATCGTTCTGTCTGCTTGTGTGAGTGCTAAATAAATCAATTTGTAAGTATATTAGTGTTCACAAATAATTATTTCTAGTATATTGATTTTTCAGACAACAGTGACTAAAAAAAGAACCAATGCCACATTCGATTCTGTTTTTATTATGTGGCCTAAAACTGTTGAAAAACAGTTTACGAATCAGTTTAAAAAATTGTTAAAATTGTTAATTCTATCAACCGATTGCACCCCCACCCTCAGAAGTCTACGAGAGACTTGTGTGAGCTGGGGAAGACGCAGCCCTTACCTTTTAACGTGTGATACACGAGATTTGAACCGCCGACATTAAGCTTGAGAGGCTCTCTACTAGCACGACCACCACGGCCCAGTTGTGAAAATAACACCTATCAAAGCTGAATTCAATATAGTGAGCTGTTCAAGTTCAGCATAGAATGTTATACATAGAATACATACAAAGTCCAGTAATCCCTTGTATACAGAGTGTTACATAATTCAATACAAATATTTTAAGGAAATATTCCTGGGGACAAAATTAGACTTTTTTTCCTGTAAACATGTGTTCTAAAATCCACCCCCTCCAAGCTACAGACATCGCCAGATGCCCAAAAAAATCTTTAAACTATTTAACAAACGTCAAACTTACAAGTGAATCAAAGTGCTGTTTCACAAATTGAACGTTAAAAGCGTCAATAGGTGAAACAAAGTGAAAAGTCATAGCCCTCTAGGTATTTTTGTTTGTTCAATACACCCCTTTCATTTACCAGCGATTTCCTCTAAAACGGTTAGCTAATTCAAAAAAATGCAAGAGACTGAAATAGATTTTTATTAGTGGCCAACTCAACGATGATGTTTGAATTCAATTTTTTTTGGAGGAAATAGAAAATGTTTGCCATCAAATCTGTATGCAACCCTCATTCATCCCTTTCGATTCGAGTTACCTTATTTTTGAATCAAAAAATTAATATATCGCCTAAAAATACAAGTAAGTGCCTGTGAATTTTCAAAATATTTGATGCATGATTGCAGCCACAATTCAAAATTTAAGATTTTTTTGCGCATCTTGCGATGTTTGTAGATTCGATGGGGTGGATTTTAGGACACGTTTATAGGAAAAACAGTCTTATTTTGACCCCAGGAATATGTCATTGAAATATTTGTATTGAATTATGTAACACCCTGTATAGATCAGATGGATATTGATTGGGGTTGCAGCATTCCAGCCATCAACATCAACTGATGATGTGGGTATGAACGAATGAAGTACAATTTGTTGAAAATGAGAGACTTCTGGAATCCCTTGAAGCTCAGCTGGATATTGAGACTGCACAATACAATAGTTCTCACAGCAGACGGTACATAGAAATGATAAAAAATTGGAGAAATTGATAATTTTCCGGCGACGAGTAAAGATAGCCTTGTGTATTCTACTTCATACGCGATATAATTTGGTTGTGGAAAGTGTACGGATTACAAGCCGAAAGTTTTAGACTTTATTAGTGTAATTCACGATATGTCAATGCCGTAGGAATGTTTCATCGACAACAATAATTATTGATGGTTCTCGTTAAACGTCGAGGAGCCAAACATTATTGTTTTTCGCTTGCCGTTCTTCATTAGGCGGAGGCTGGACAATAGTTAATTTTCCTTGGTCTCTCCTATGTTCCGTGCAGCTGTATAGATCAAGGAACCTACAAGTACAAAAACATGAGTGATTTCAAAAAATAAAATATATTTAAATGCAATCATGAACTACCATTCTCTCTACAGTCTCTACACAAAAAATGTAGGAAAAAGTGAGGTGTTATGGATCCTCCAAACATTTCAAACAATTCAACTGGTTGATGTTTTCGGAAAGTTCAAAAGGTTTATATTGTAAATTTTGTTTTGTATTCTCAAAATTTGGTGATTTACATCAACAAAGCATACCACAATGATCAGTTTTCAGTTCCTTGTTTACCATTTCGAAATTATTTGGGAAATACGGCGATTTACTTACAAATGGAGGAAATTTATCACAGAGAAAGAATGTTGTTTGTTTTATTTATCATTGGTATGATGACTGACTTTTTATTTTTTTCAGTTATTTTTATGTTGAGTAGATATTAATGACTGGGAACATATTATCATCTCATTTTTATTACACACAGAACTTTATTGTTTGTTTTTATTATTTCATATGTCTAATGGAAACACATTCGTATTTTACTTTTCTTATGTGAGTATTTTTATATTCATCACCTCCCCCTAACCAGTACCCTGGATCCGCCACTGAAATATGACCTGTCTAAAGGTGGCTTTGCGACACTCCTCTCATAATCCAGTTATCCTAATTCGAATGAAGGTCCAAAGGATTTAATTATCGAACTGACATATTTCGACATTTACGTGTACACATTTCTTTTCGTAGATCTTTGATAACATTCTGAAGGTGTTTTCTTTCAGTACTGTGAGCAAACGCTGTTACCTTGATTAGTATGCATTGAAATGTGAGCCCTTTGAACAGTTGGTCACGACTCGCTGTGACAATATAGGCCATTCACCTTGTAGTGATAAAAATGCAGAAGAGTCGCAAAATGACGAAAACACAGAAAAATCATCCTTTATCATTCCCCAATTTTGTGACCATTTCCATTCGAGTCAATAAATTATTTTTCCCGCTGCCGACACCGTAAATAGTCCATCGATGCTTAGTTACAAAACAGGTAAATGGCCTATATCATTCGTTTACTAATTCATCTTGACAACGGAATGTAAATGGTGTCATTTACATGTCTAGAGTAATAATGACTTTGACTTTGACAAGTGATACCTTCAGCTTCATTTATATCAATTTTTAGGTTATGAGACTTTGTGAATATTATTGTCTGTTTATTCGGTAACTTAGTTACACGCACAAGCAACTTAGAATGAAATAGTGGAACGCATAATCATGAAGGAAGGGTAAGAAAACAAACTTCAATCCAGGCAAATTTTGAGAAATTTCAACAAGCAGCGGGAAAAACGTAATGAGTAACACAGAATGTATCGACTGTTAACATCCTCGGCAGATGACAAGCCTCGGCTTTGCCTCGGCTCGTACTCGCTCACCTCGTATGTTACCACGTCTTTACATTCATTGACTTAATTAACCCTTAACTACTGTGGTGCGGTCACCATGACCGCTGCCTATTTGAACATCTCAAGTACTAAGCTCCTCCCTAATTGTATAGCATTTTAAGAAGGCGGCCGGGGTAGTCGCGTGTTACGCGCTTTTGTTTTTGAATTACATCGAGTTGAATTTTTTTTGCGGTCATAGTGACCTCAGCACAGTATTGGTGTAACTTATTCTTGCCGTTTTTGTTACTGAAGAACGTCTGGAAGTACCCATGGAGAAACTTGAAAAAAGAAAAACTTGCTACAGTTGTTCTTCATGACTAAACAGAAAAACTTT
This sequence comes from Chrysolina oricalcia, assembly GCA_944452925.2. NCBI lineage: Eukaryota > Metazoa > Arthropoda > Insecta > Coleoptera > Chrysomelidae > Chrysolina > Chrysolina oricalcia. The sequence continues at coordinate 65,897,742 of OX101819.2, forward strand.
TCACTTGTGTTACACGTGTACCAAGCCTATTTGAGGTGAATGTTCAATATATATCTGTATAAACTGCAAGTCTAATTTGTAATTTTTTACATCGTGTGATTTTTGTGAAAATAACTTTTTTTTCATCAATGTTTTTAATTTTTTTGTAAGTTTATACCTCTGTCCTACGAAAAATATTGCTAGTTTCATTTTAGATTTATTATTTTTTGTTGAATGTTTGTTAATAAATAAAATATCCAATTTTGTTAAAAAAAGAAGCAGTTAACCAGGAAAATTAAATTTTGTTAAAAGGATGCCCGGTTTTTAATTGTATATATTTTATTTTCATCAAAAAATGTTCTTTTCATATTATTACAATAAAATAATATGAAAAAACTCAATTATATAATATTTTATGGTATATATATATATATATAAATATATATATATATATATATATATATATATATATATATATATATATATATATATATATAACAGAAAATTACTTATGACATCTACAGTCACTAGTTGAGACTTAATTTGACACGAACCATGGAATCCAAAGTTATATGTTTATCTACTCATTGACAGGCAGCTAACAATTTGTTGTTCTGACCAACCCAAGGTTCAATCAAGTTTCTCGTACGTTAAGAGGAACGCAAGCAGAATCTAATTAAAACGAAAAATACTCTATTTTCACTTATATATATATATCTATATATATATAGAAAAAGGTAGTCTTGTTTGCTGACTAGTTAGGAAATGAGTTTGCTAAATATTTGGGATATGCAGCAGGCCAATAAGAGTACTCTATTACACAGATTCCAAGCTTTCGATAATCTTTATTATCATCATCAGGGATGTTACAATATGAGAAAGACACGTAAAATACCAATGAAGAAACAGTCAGGTTGTAACTTACAGTGTAGTGAGGTTAAGCGGCGTTAATGTTAAAATTGTACATGAAAAATGGACGAGACTGGAGATGAAAATTCATTACTAAAATGTTGTGTTGTTTACAACAAACACCTATAACATTACTATAAAAAAAATTATTTTAATTGATGCACATTTCACGATTTTCACGTGTTCTTCCTTGAAGAGGAAGTACGTCGATCATGCAGAAGCAACAGGTTCACGCGCATGACACGACAACTGACAAGGACCATGACAGACACGGAATCACGCCATGTTGTCCTGTGAGCCCGCGTACCTCTTGGCTTTTATCGAAAGCTTGGAATCTGTGTAATAGAGTACTCTTATTGGCCTGCTGCATATCCCAAATATTTAGCAAACTTATATATATATATATATATATATATATATATATATATATATACACACACCGTCATCAAACTTGTACCACAGTAGTTAAGGGTTGAATAACTATATTATTCATACTTTTTGTAGTAACTCGGCTGAAAAAAATGTAGGAGAGTGGCAAACTGAAAGAAACGTTTCTCTCTATGTCATGAATCTCGCCGAAACTCTGCCACTTCCGCCGATGACGGCAGCATATTTTTTTCGTTTATTTTACACTTAAAAAATTTTGTTTGCAATCTGAATCGATTATGGAAATATTGCAAAGGTTTTTTGAATTGGTCGGGAACGTAGGGAGTAATTAACCACAGATTTCGGGAATTTTGAAATTTGAAGAGAATGAAAAAAATGCAATTTTTTTATTTGACAAAGTTTCCGAAATCTGTGTTGGTGGCAACATAGTATTTTTGTTTATTTTACACTAAAAAATTTTGTTTGCAACCTGAATTGATTTTGGAAATGCTGCAAAAGTTTTTTGAGTTGGTCGTTAACTTAGGTAGTGGTTTCCTAGATAACATATAAAAGTCAGATGTCAGGAACTTTGTGATAGAGAGTGATACTGTGTATCGAGACATGTCGCGAAGACAATAAATCTGTGGAAATTTTATCGTTTTTTACGTCAATCCAAATTTTGAACGATGAACTTATATTATTCATTCAATTAATAATCACTAATATCGATCAGGCTCATTACTAGAAACATTTTCTGTCCGTTACTTTTAAATAACACCATCACATTTCAAACCAATCATTCATATGATATAACTTCACTGAATAAATTAATTAGCAATGATAAATAATGAAACTAAAAGTGATGATGCAAAACGTAAATATTTAAAATATTCATTACCATAACGTCCAATGAAAAATATTTATTATAAACACTAGAGCGTCTGTCCAAACAAACAATTCCTCGAATGAGACATCAAATGTGGTGCATCTCGTTCGTCATTTGTAAAGAGAAGTGAAGAAAGTATGATTATAGATGGTGGAATGTTTGTATATTCAGTACGTACTACTATATAACCTTTTTGAAGTAATATAATTGTTCTCTAGTAGTCAGAACTGAAATAGAAGAAAAAACATGTATTGAAAATGTTGGACGAAATATATAAAACTTTGGGGTTGTTTTTTGATATGAGCAAAGCATTTGACCCCATCGACCATGACATACTGTTACATAAATTACAGCTTTATGAAATTCGCGGATCTGCATTGAACTGGATTAGTTCCTACCTTTCAGACCGAATACAGTTGGTTGGGGTCAATGTTAAGTGTTATGAAGTGAATAGCGTATCAATAGGAGAACTACAAGGTTCAGTCCTGGAACCACTTCTCTTTCTAATTTTAATTAATGATCTTTACGGGGCCAGGTAGCCGAGTGGTTAAAGCGACATTGTTTCAATCACTTTTGGCTGCCAGTCAAAGGTTCAAACCCTAGCGACTGCAGAACTTTTTCTGATGGCCCGAAAAAGTGCTAGGAATCGCACGTAAAATGGTAAGACCTCGTTAATCCTTAGCTCGCACAAGTTTCGACTTCTGAGGGCTGTCGTTCGTAAGGGGGCGACAGCTGGTTAACGGAAAATACAATTTTAACAATTTTTTTTAAACCTAAATGCTGTACTGTAATTTTTGCTGATGACACAAACATTCTAGTTAGTGCAGAAAAACTTCCACATTAGTTCAAAAAGCTCAAGATGCTACAGATCAAATATCTGATTGGTGCTCTCGCAATCGCTTGCTGTTGACTCTTGCTAAAACTCAAATGATCAGTTTTGTTACAAGAAATGTCTCAACAGATAGGAAATTGAATAACGAATCAATACCTCAAGTCAATTGTACTATAAATATTTGGGAGTTGTGATTGACAATAAACTCACCTGGAATCACCATATTGATGGTGTTAAACTCAAACTCAGTCAAAATATATATTTGCTACGTCAGTTGAAGGATACAGTTTCAACAGAAGTTCTTGAACTGCTTTATCACAGTTTGATACAATCTGTTTTGGCTTATGGTCTTGAATAAAGGGTATTATCAATATCGAAACCTCGAGACAACTGCATCAATAGGTCCAAAACATAGTTAATTTAAGAAATAATTACAATCAGTGTATACCAAGAATTTCCATCAGCTGCGAGTTAAACATTTACAGCGCCACCAATAGCATTATGTAAAATATATTCCACTCCAATTATTCGGTATCATAGTTGGCTAAGCATTATCCTACCCAGATCATATTAAAGCATAATCACGAACTTCAATTAGATACTGACCGACTATGGAAATGTTTCCTGGAACTTTGGAAAGGGAAACGAGGTCTTCGTATATGGAATTACTCATCTTGTTGTCAGTTTGGACCTGCAAAACCACTGATTCGGATATTCGAAATAAGAAAACAACGTTAATTTCGTGAAGTTTGATCCTTAACAAAGTTTACTCTACTACCCAACCAGAAAGAAGGTATACCAAGAGTTCAAAGATAATAGAAGTTTATAAAAACATGATGAGAAAATGTATTCAAAATCCAACTTTCAGTATATTCTAGATAATAGAGATATACAAATTTGCGCCCAAGTACAAGTTCGGCAACATTGTTAAAAATGTGTTTTATAAACAATTCTAATTATTTTGTAGAGAACAACTGCAAAAGAGTCGAAAAATAACGCAAACAAAGAAAATACCATCCTTTATCGTTCCCCAATTTCGAGACCATTTCCAAGTTTGGCATCAAAATAAATACATTATATATTTATTCATACCTTTCTTAATAATTCGGCCTGAAAAATCTAAAAGGATGGCAAACGCAAAGTAACGTTTCACTCTATGTCATAAGTCTCGCCGAAACTTTGCCACCTCCGTATATTTTATACTTGAACTTTTTGTTTACAACTTAAATTGATTATAGAAATAATACAAAAGTTTTTTGAATAGGTCGGGAAGGTAAGGAGTAATTTCCTAGAAAACATATTAAATTTGCCGCCATTACAGATTTTGGGAACTTTGTCAAATTTGAAAAGAATGAAAAAAAATCAAGTTTGTTATTATTCTTTCATTTAACAAAGTTCCTGATATCTGTGATAGTGGCAAATTTTATGTTTTCTAGGAAATTACTACCTTCGTTTCCTACCAACTCAAAAACTTTTGCATTTTTTCAGCAACCTATTTCTTTTGGCTATTTTACAAGTAAACATTTTTTGTGCAACCTGAATTGAATTATGAAAGTTTGCAGTGTTTTGCTATTTTTTTCAATTTTGGCTAAAGTTGTCCGTCAATATGATTCACCCAGCTAGAGATCAGCAGATTCCAACATTTATTGATTTCAACTGAAGTAGTGGGTAATACAGGGTGATTCCTAAATTGATACTTTTTTTAACTCGTTAAAATAAACAGCTTTTTCAAATAGCTTTTTTAGAAAACTAAAAAATATGCAAATAGGTGGATCGGTCGAAATGGACCAGTTGCATGGTCATCAAGGTCGCCCGACCTAAATCCATGTGAATTTTCTTTGTGGAGGTTTGTGAAAAGTTTCGTTTGTGATAACTTTGAACACCTTATTTAAGTTAGACAGGACCGTATTGAACACGTTTTGTAATAATGTAACTGTTTTATTTTTCATGTTTTTGAAAAAAGTTAATTGAAGAAGTTGTTTATTTAGTTCTATACACAGTTAAAAAAATATCAACTTAGGAATCACCCTGTATAATAATTTGTCGGCTTGTCAAAATACAGGGCAATTCATGACGACCTTGATTGATAATGTGTGCCAGTTCCTGGAATTTCTAGATGAAATTTGTTATCTTGAGTTTCCATGATATTCCCGATTCGTCTAAAATATTTTTGTTGAATCTCCATCTCCGATTATAGGTTCTAGAAGTTACCACGAACTTTCTGATTTCAAATAAGAAACTGAATTATTTAAATTTTTCTGAAATTTCCTTGATATTAAATGATAATTTTTTGGAAAATGTATAAAATGTACGGTGTTGAAGATAAAATAAATTTTACTACTTTCTAAACAAATACTTCATTAAATAAACAGAATATCCAACGAAGTACTTTCGAATAGAGTATGAATTGCAAATGTGATCACAAACCTTGACAAAAAAAGTACAGGATACTTCTAAAAGCATATCAAAATATATCATGCATTATAATTTTTTTTTCAAATTAATCATTTTTATATTTCGGTTTCATTCGAAATGATCTTTATTCTAATCCTTCTTCAGTCTTTTTAGTTCAGAATTTAAAAGCAGGTGACGATCAAAGAAGGATCGATTTTTGCGAATTCATATTGATCAAAATTCAGGAAGACGAACACTTTTTACAAAAAAATAGTTTGGACGACACCACATATCTCAAAAAATATACAATCCTTGGGAAACATAATAAATGTAAAATCCGACCACATTAACATGTTCCTTGTGGCTGTAATCCTAATGGTCCAGGCTGAAAAAATTCATTAAAAACTTTAACCAAGCAAACAGTTCTGAGACCTTCAAATGAAACTGACGTCTAACGCGCAAACAATTCTGAAATGAAATTCGGGCCAGTATTCTCCAGATGCATAAAACATGCACCCTGCAACATTTCACAAAGTTATTCTCCTATTTTTCAGAGTTGCCTACCTTAACTCAGTTTAGCGCTGTGCCTCGCTACGTTCCACGTTCTGTGACATTAAAACTTTTTTTCGCCTTCTCTGTCATGACGATTCTATTTTGTATGAGTGACTGAAAGCTCTTAATTTCGGAAGTTTGTTCGTTTTTGTTAGGTTGACTAGAATATTTTCTATATATTGCTCTTGGGTACAGGCTGACATATTTATCAAATAAAATAACTAGGCACGGAGATAATGGAATTTCTTTCTAGGCATCGATAGAATTTGCTGAAATTTCAGTATGTTTTAGCTAAGCTATGATTGTGACAATTTCCCTCATATTTTATAAACAAACAAATATCATAATTTTTTTAAATTCAAACCAATGAAACAAGCCCGTGAATTTTTAGTAGTAATATCCCGACAAAATGCTGAATTTTCAGAAAATACTTTCACCTTGCTGTCACGAAAACTGTGTTGCTTAGAAACACCACGAGAGCTTGTTCGAGTGGTGTTTTGTACAGCAACACAGTTTGAGCGACTGGCAAGGTGAAAGTATTTTGAAAATTCTGCATTTTGAAGGGATATTCGATCAGACAAATACACGAATATATTGAATTATTATGGACTAAATGCGAATTGCAGGAACGGTTCATCTTGTGTCATTTATGTCAGTTGAAGAGTTGAACCGTCAAAATGACGTTTCTAAATTTACAGTGATTGTTGTAACTATGGAAACGTATAAATAAGGAAGAAGCGAAACATACCGATTTGAAAATACCACGGGCTGGAGACAGTGTTTTCGAAAAGTCCATTTCTCATTGGTTTGATTTCAAAAAATGATGGTATTTGGTTGGTTTATATAATATGAGGGAAATTGTCAAATCGATGTTTCACATCTTCCTTATTTATACGTTTCCATAGTTACAACAATCACTGTTAATTTAGAAACGTCAGTTTGACGGTTCAACTCTTCAAGTGACATTAATGACATAATAATATAATATTTTCATGAAATTGTCTGAACATATATCCCTTCAAAATGCAGAATTCTCAAAATACTTTTCCCTCATATTATACAGACTTGACCATATTGGGCATGGAAAAGGCCTTCGTTACCGTATGGATCGAAGGTCTGGTCAACAAGACGCTATATGATTTTCAATCTCTTTCCTAAGGGTTGCAGAAAATTCAATTAAGGTGTGTGCAATTTAGGTTAGGTATGAAGCAGAGGCTTTTATCAGCAATGAAATTTATTGAGAAAACAATAATAAAAAAGTTTTCCATTTACTGAGAACTGTATGCCCGTTCATCACAAAATGTCTTTCCAATATCAAAAAAGTTTCTGGAAAATTATTAAAAATGCTACCCCATACCAATGAATATTTTTTTAATGTTATAACTCGAAAATTCGCCCAATACCAGCAAATGATTAACATTTACTGGTCGACAAGCATAAGGATGCCTCCGAGAATTGGTTGCGCAGTAGACACAACCCTGGAGTGGGGCAGGAGCTCACTCGATCTGCATTATTCAAGCAGTTAACGTCGTGAGTGTGCAGTCAGTGGAATAAAATTATTGTGGCGTTATTAGAGAGTTGAAGTGCTGCCATGAACGTAAACGTTAACGTACAAATTGACATCTACGCATGCGCATTCGTCAGCTATTCACGTTAACGTTGAAAATAGGTTTACGGGCATACGTAACCTAACGGTCTCACACGGATCAACGCACGTTAACCGAAGAATATACGAATCACACCGATGAGTTGCGAATGAGCAAATTTTGACTTTAAAGCCATAAAATCAAGAAGTGACATAGCAATATTTATAATTTTACATCAATCATCATTTCTTCAATGTATTTTTGATGATCTTGCTCGGTATTTCGCTTTATTTAAAACTATGAACATTTCGAAAAGCCAATTCCGGAATAATTTGATTTGCATTTGGAAAGGGATGTATATGGTCAAAATCTCTATTAAGATCCGCAAAGTAGAGTTCATCTTCCAGTTGTTAATAGAAAACAGCATAAAAGCGAAATAAACACAAATTAACATGTTAGGGTTAGCAGTTGACATACGTTCAACTTCAACTCAATTTCATAACAACCCGTAAACGTTATATTTCGTACGTTAACGTCTACGTGAAGGTTCACGTACTGTAATCACTTCAACTCTCTGCGATTGTGTGTTGAATTTGAAATCCTTGTGTTGTGTATAGTTTTGAAATATTATTAGATAGGTTATAGTGTAGTTTGTTGTGTTTGAAAATGCCTTCAAAGATTAAAGTGAGAAATAAGATTCTGAGTGGACAAAGTAGGGAAATTGTCAGTAATGTCATCAAATTTATGCAGGCAGAAGCAATGATAGGCGAAACCAGTATTCCTCTTGTGAAGGTTCAAGAACGAGTTGCTGCCGCAACGGGAGTTTGCGATAGAAGCATTAGGAAAATTAATTCAGAAATGAATAAAATTAAAAAAGGTGAAATGGAACAATTCTCAACTCCAAATAAAAAGAGAAACAAAAAATCAAAAGTTACCATGGACAATGCTGATTTGGCAGTGGTCAGAGGTCATGTGATATTGTTAGTAAACTTCTGTAAGTATGTTCCTCGTGTTCTTTATTATATTTATTTACCTATTTCTGATATTGTGTGGCGATGCATTCTTTTTCTAGTCGTACTTTATTTACACTTATGGCTTCGGGAAAATTATGCAATTTTCATAAACGGTCCAGTGATCACAGACAATTATATTATTCGAACAGTTCATTAGGAATTAATGAAAATTCAGATAAGAACCTACGTTCCTACGTGTTGCAGAAAAATTTCTCTCCCGATTGTACATTCCGATGATAACCAGCCGTAAACAGTTGTCGATCTTTGTCGCACATCTACTCACGCTTTCTATCGTTTGCGCATCTCAGAGGCATCCTTATGCTTGTCGACCTGTACCATACATACCACATACCAAACTTTCGATGAGGATCCACCTACGGTCACGTTTTGGATAGTTCTATCAATGACTCAGTCCCAAAAAATAGCTTTATTGTTTCATCGAAGCGAAAAGGTCCCATTTCATGGCACATCCCTGAAACGTCTATCCCACGGTTAGAAACGTACCTGCAACAAAATATAAAGAATGATAATTTGACTTACGTTTCTCATGAATACATCGTATTCATTAAAATAATCGAAATGGTTATAAAAACCGCATAGAAGTTTGACGGAATTAGATGTGGTCTTTCTATGAAAAACGAATTTAGGCATACCAGGAAATGTCAATTAGCACGGTCGTGGTGAGATATTGAAAGCTATTGGAATTGAAAATTGCCCAAGTAGCCAACCTGTATTTATAGAACATATTGGTTTCATATTGGAAAAATATTTCAAATGCAATATTGGCGAGAAAAAAAATGTGAATTGTTGGCGACATTGGTCTAATATTACTTGAATAATAATGGCGATATATTCTCAGGGGTAATAAAATAAGTGGTATGTTATTACCGATAATTTTTTGTAAAATTAATAAATTGCAATCCCAAAGCTGAAAATACAACGATTCCGCAAGAAATTATTTGCGGATTTATTCAATCTATATCTCAATCCAGCGAGGGCTCTAAAAAAATTTCTAACAGTTTTGTGGGTTTATTGATTCTTGTTGCCTGTGAAGAAAATATTATTTGATTGGTTTTGCTTGCGTTGAGTATCAAACTGTTTGCTGCAAACCAAGATTCGGCCTTTTTTTCATTAGTTTCATTTTTTGTTTCCTCGTATATATTTTAATGAAAATTAGTGGTGTCATCTGCGAGCGAACATGATACAGGTTGAGTTAACTTTTGTGGTACAAGTTTGATGACGGTGCGCGTGTGGTGCGGTCATGGTAACCGAAATATATATATATATATATATATATATATATATATATATATATATATATATATATATATAAGTAGAAAAGTTATTGGGTATTACCCTCAAAATGTTCTGCAACCGTAGACACGTGTTTCGAGCTTAAGCTCTCATCAGTACGGTAAAATCAAGTGCGAAGATGTACAACACTTGGATGTACAAATAGAAACAAAGGAAGTCAACAACAGGAAGCCAACCACACATTTGTGGCTTCGGTTAGAAGACCTTGTGCTTACAAGGCAACAACTAACGTCGCCACGGAGGCAGCCACAGCTACCAGCGTGACAATCCTACCCAGGAAAATACAAATAAGGATGCCCCCTCGCTATATCCATCCTTATTTATATATATATATATATATATATATATATATATATATATATATATATATATATATATATATATATATATATATACATATATACATATATACATATATACATATATACATATAAAAATATAAGTGTAAAAGTTATTGGGTATAACCCTCAAAATGTTCTGCAACCGTAGACACGTGTTTCGAGCTTAAGCTCTCATCAGTACAGTAAAATCAAGTGCGAAGATGTACAACACTTGGATGTAAAAATAGAAACAAAGGAAGTCAACAACAGATTTCCTGCCGTCTTCAAAACCTTCTACTATGTTTTCAACTGTCTTTTCTAATTCAATTCAATTTATGGTGGGCATGTTATTCCGAAATCCAAACTGGTTTTCGTGGAGCAATTTGAATTTCTCAAAGTACATGGATAACCGATTTTTCCTAAAAGAGGGATAAGAGCTATAGGTCTTCATGTATTGGGATAACTTTACTATATTTGAAAATATCTGGAAAAACACTTGCACTAATACAGGTATTGAATAGATCTATGGTATTTTATTTGTATTTTTTTATTTATTCCAAAGATATCCGTGGCACTGGTATCCTTCAAAGACTTCACACAACCGCGAGTACTTCTTCCTCAACAACAGGTTCTAGAAAAAAAGAGTCCAGGGTCGTTGGTATACTTTCGAATAATTCTGAAAAATGTATATTGTTCATAGGCAAGGTTCTTTTAATTTCTTCCGCTGTGACCAAAAAAAAACTGTTGAAATCGTTGGCTTTTGAAGAAGTGTCAATTGATTTATTATTCGGACGATTCCTCTTGTAATTTCTACGTATCCCTTATTTTATTGGCGGAAGTATTTCTGTAATTGTCCTAAGCATGTATTTTTGTTCTTTCAATGGCACATTTATATTGATTTTTTAAATTTTTAAAGACTGAATAATCATTTTTGTCTTTGATAACATCACAAACTATTTGTAACACATTCTAGAGTATTACGCATATTTTTGAATTCAATGTTAAACCAGATTACTGGGGGTACCGTTCGAAAATATGCTTTCCTATGGTCACGGTAGAAATAGTGGATTTTGCTAAAAACTACTGTTATTCATGTTAGTCACCTCGTAAAAATGGATAATTTTAATCATAAGTAGCTGTCGTGTTGTTATTATGTTATGTATTATAATATTAATCACATGGTATTGTGAGTTTAGGAAAAAGTCAGTATGACATTGATACGAAAATAAAGATTGATTGTCATCAATTGCTGAAGATTATTTAGTGTTTTTCTTAGAACATAACAGTACCCATCATTGTATTGATGAAACATATAGTAAACGTGAGAATGCAACAGGAAAATCCTGGAAATTTCCAGGTTCAACACCCCGTATCTAGAAAACTAGACATAGGATTCAGTTGGGAATTGACACGTTTGGTTACTAAGTCGAGTAGAACAACATACCAAAGTTTCAGAAAATTTGATAGGTCACCACTTTGCAAAAGAAAAGTGCTGGGTCCTTTTTCGTACATTTTTAATTGATGAAGATCCTGTTTGATGATAATTCGATATTCAATTTTGGTGACTAAATACAAATCGAATGATAACGATGAACACATGACTCTGCTATACCAACAAGCATTCGATATTTACCAAACGAAACGAGATGGAAAAGCTCAAACGGAGGTGTCTGACAATGAAAAATTAACCATCCTGTGACTGTCACGGCAAACCATACATCAATCCGGGAACATGAACCCCATTTCCATCAATACGCATCAAGTCGATGTATATTGTTTTTGTAATGGAGTGAAAATGAACCGCGTGGAAAGAGTCAGAAGAGTGAATTCTTCCCCTAGCGAGGCGGTCTTCTCCCTTGATTGTCATTAATCGAACAGAGAGATAATATATTCTAATTAAAGTTTCCTGAAATTAGGGCAAGCTGCAGATAAATATTAGAGGCTCTTTTCTCACAAAATAAAAGACGCATATAGCCTATAATACTTTTTATAAGATAGTTCGTGAGAATAAGTGCGAATATCTGAAAAAGTATTGGAGGAATCGTTTGTCAATTGAACTTTTGTAGAGAACCATAAAACATACAAAATGGATTCACATACGACCAGATTGGTGCATTTTTTATAGAGAAAATCCGGGAAAACCTCGAGAAAGAGACCATTTTTCATAAATTCATAATTAGTATAAATCTGAAGCTGGACAACCAATATTGCGAAAACTGATAGATAATAAAATGAAGTTCAATTATGCGCAAGATGGTTTCTTCCCCATGTGTGGTTTTTGCACAATCGCGTTATAAACAATTTAAGGACAAATCTTTCTAAATGCGCCGATTCAAGGGAAATCATCTTATTCAAATATTGTAAACGGCATTTGGATTTCCACCTGAGAGGTGGGAAATGTGTTGAAAATGTCACTGGAAGTTACTCCAAATGCTTCAAAATGCACCCGAAATCGCCCGAACCTAACTCGAGTTAATATTAGGGCGACTTCAGGTGACTTCGGACGCACTTTGAAGCGTGTTTTGATCAACTTTCAGCGGATAATGCACCGTTCCTGTGTACCATTTTTTCTACAAAATACTATAGTGGGGGGTACTTTTCGAAGATATGCTTTCCTAAGGTTACAGTAGAAAAAGTGATATTTTACAAAATACTACTGTCATTCATTTGTAAACCATTTTCAGCCATACGTATTCATCATTGTATTACTAAAACATGTAGTGAACTTGGGTATGCAATTGAAGCAACTGAAATTCAATCTAACTCGTAAGTTAACAAAACAAAAAAAATCCGAAAATCTGGGAAATTCTCAGCTTTAACGCCTCGTATACCGGGTGAGTGAAATTCGAGTAGATGCATGGGGATCTCGGAAACGGTAAGAGCTACAGAGAGGGTTAAATTGAGGCAAAGTTGCTTATTATGGAGCTCATTACTATAATGATGAAAAATCTGAGATAGCCCTCTAACTTTCAGAGATATACAGGAAAAAACGAAAAATTTGATTTTTGTTTTTCACTTATATCTGCTTTAATACCAGATACCATCGAAACGACTGAAAATTTCAAGTACTAGTCACAACCATGATAAAATATGACCAAGGAGGCGTAAAATAAAGGGATAAAAAATCCAGGTCCGTATTTAAAATTTCATAGTTAGAGGTGGTCCAAGGAAAACGACACCCTGTAGAACGCTTTCGTTTACATATCTTTACAGCCCATTGAAAGTTGCAATTACAAAGTGCAAACAGTTTCTGGAAATCTATTGTATTAAAGCAGATATAAGTGAAAAACAAAAACCGAATTTTTCGTTTTTTCCTTTATATCTCTGAAAGTGATAGAGCTAGCTCAGATTTTTCAACAGCATAGTTATGAGCTCCATAATACGCAACTTTGCCTTTAACCCTCTCTGTAGCTCTTACTGCATCTACTCGAATTTCACTCACCCAGTATAGAAAACTAGTCATGGACCCAATGGCACGTTTGATAACTAGGTCGAGTACAACATCATACCAAACTTTCTGAAAATTTGACTGGCCAATTTGCATACGAAAAGTGGGGGGTGCTTTGGTCAAAAACAAAATTTCAATAATCAACTAAATATTCCTTACTTTATAAAATAACATTTCTATAATGATTCGAATATAATCCAATTTTTCATGTTTGTCATTTCATCTATTCCCTGTCGAATTTTCTTTTATGTAAAGTAATCAAATCTTCATGTTTTGTTTTTTAAGACCTAATTGACTAGATTTTTATAGTTGTATAGTGACACTCGAATTCTTCTGTTGTAGATTCTGTTTATAAATCTCTACAAAAGTTCCATCGACTGTAAAGAAATTCCTTGAATAATCTTCGAAACAGTTCAAAAATCGGTTGGTGGTTATTATTATTTTATTTTTTAACAATTTTGTACTACAACAGGTGGTAGAAATCAATTTTTTCTGATTGAAATTAATTATATTTATAGCTTCCGCATAGCACAGGCAAGTATTATGTTTGGACATGATAGGCCATGCTTGCCGCTGCTATCAAGAAACATAAACAAATGATTATTTGACTTATCAAAAAAAAAAAATTGAAAAAGCTATTCGTGTTTAATAAATTGATTGTAATAATTATCTGATAATGGAAAGTTTTGAGAATTATCTTAAGTAATTTTAAAGAATTGTGTCATGTCCAAGTACGCCATTTCAGTTCAATATACGAGTACTTAAGTGCGCGAATTGAAAATTGCGACCAAATTCTGTCAAAAAATAGTTTGTTCAACAACATTCAGGAGTCTACTACGAATGTCGACAAGTATAATAATATTCCCATAAGAAGAATGAATGAAATTGCTCCAAAATATAAACTATACGACATCAAACACAGACATTTAATACCGAGTAAGAATTCGCCTGTTTCTTTGCCACTAAAGAGGGAAGAATTATCAGAAAAATTCCTAAAACATTAAGATATTGTAACACATAGATTCAAATCCCAAAGTGATACAATAATACATAAATAATTAATTAAATAGATACTAAAGTTATTTTATTATTGTTTTTTTTAATAACACACATGTGTAGCGCACAATAATGTTCACTTGTTTTAAAATATGTCAAACTGTCAAATTTGAAGTTATCAGTAATCATTAATTTTTTCAAATATTTTTGTAAAATCTGCGGTTGTAGAAGAAATCTTGTGTGTAAATCGAGAGCATAAAACCTCTTTTTTCTATCTGGAGTCTGAAATGAAGTCATTATGAATCCCAAATGCGTATCGAAACAGAAGCCATTTTAAATTTTTTCGATATTGGTATCAACTGTTAGATGAACGGCAGACAGGAGCGGGATATTCCTCGACTTCCGGCAGCGGTTGAGGTCAGACGGCGGCCTTGTGTTGGAAGTCAGGTTAATGTGTGTAATGTCCGCCGTCTGAGGACGTGCAACGACCCAAGATTATAGTGTTTGTTAAAAAATTGAAAAGTGTAAATTAATATGGGATGCAGTATTGCCTAGAGCAAGACTACTGCGTCCCCCCGATAAAGCTTTGCTGTCTACTCCGGTTAGAGGCCGAATGGGAACGGGTTTCTCGCAGCAGGCAGAATGGCTCAATGCGCCTAAGAGGAAGCAAGAGCCAAAACAAAGTAGTGAGAGAGAGGAATTTTCAGATATTAAACAAAGAAGAAGAATAACCATTTTTTGTTGTCGTGTTATAAGTTAAAGTCACAATTTCGATCGTAGAATAGAATAGAATAGATTTATTTCCAGAAAACACGATATACATGTGTAGGAAAGTTCGAGTTTTTACAAATATACACTTAATGAAAAAAAAAATTTCAAACAGAAAACGTCACATGGATTAACACAAACGGACATATAAAATGATGAAAAATATTATATAATAAGTACAATCATTTTTACCAAACATTATCAGCTGGGGCTAAGTTATCATCGGTAAGGTATTCGTTAACTGAATAGTATGCTTTAGTAATTAGGATTTCTTTTATTTTATTTTTGAATATTCTTGGGTTATAGTTTTTTATTACATTAGGAAGCATATTGTATATCTTAGCACTCTTTTGGAATAAAGTTGTGTTATGTGAGGGTAAGATAATTATATTGGAAGATTGTCGGGTTTGGGAGTTAGCGAACTGATAATTTTTTTTGTTATTATGTACAAGAACTAGGACATTGTATATATATATGTATATATAGACAAACGAGATGGCCGCAAGTGACGGGCGACTTGCAGAGCTCTGTGTAGTAAATGATGTAAATTTCAACGAAAAATCGCTAAAATGTTGTCAAACTAAAGGCAGCAAATTACTAGTATGCGTGAAGTGTGGAAATGTGTTACATTTATCCTCTGCTACACGAAACAAAACTCAATGTGTGAAGATATGCGATACACGAATTGTCTGCTCAGGCTGTTTCCTGAATGAAGAGAATCAAAATCAAACAGAGGTAAATAAAAGTGGAAAATTGATGCTGGAAAATGAAATGCTGAAAAGAATCATGAGTGAAATGACGGAAAAATATAACATCCTAGTAGACAATAATAGATTACTACAACAAAACAATACCTTCCTGCAGGAAAAACTATACAACCAAAAAAGTGAGGAGATAATGATAAAGCATACAGATAAAGCAGGTAGCAAAAAACATAACAATGTGTTTATACCAACTAACAAAAAAACGTCAGTTCCACTGAACGAAATCAAAGACACATAAACAGTGTTGCCAAGTACTTCTGCAAATAATGAAATCTTGGAAAATCGCAAAGCAGTCAAAATCTGGCAGAGGCCCAAGAAAACAAAATGTATGAATTGATTAATCTTGAAACTGATATTGAAGAGTCACAAAACGACTTCAAAACAGTTACGTACAAAAGAAACTCAAAACCTAGACAAACCAAGAAAAATTATGGAGAAAATGACACTGAAGATGATTTTGGAGTCCAGCGAAAAGTGTGGTTATACCTATACCGCATAAAACGACACATCACGGCAGAAAAAATCAGCACCTACATCAAGGAAAAACCTCAGTTTTCCAATGCAGATGTTGTAATCAAAGAGCTCCCAACAAAGGATACCCAAAACAAGTGTTTCATGTTTGGAATCAACTTTGACCTTAAAGATGAAATATACAAGACATCCACCTGGCCAAAATCGGTAGCTTTCAGACGCTTTGACTTCAGAAAGTACAACCAGTACAACACAAGAGATGAGGATTTTTGAAAACGGTCTCTAGGGATTCCACAACCCAAGAACGACACACTGATACTTTAAATGTAGTGCATCAAAATATGCAATCCATCGGAACTGGACTAGATTGCCTAGTTAAGGTGCTGGACAATATAAATTGTACTAGTAAATTAAAAAATGTAAATCTCGGTAACCAAAGTGAGGTGATAACAAGTGACGAAAAACCAGACGTTTTCAGCATATCTGGCAAATCTGACATCTGTCCTCTGAAAGACAAAGTTCCCGAAGCACAACAAAAACAACAGCCAGTGACATACCATCCACCCAGTTCCAAGAAGATTGACAAATCGGACAATACGGGTAAAAATTTTAAAAAATTTGCACATGACAATCATTGTTTAACGGTATTGCACATTAACATACAATGCCTACGCAATAAAATTGATGAACTAGATACCTTTTTAGAAAATAAGTTTATAGACTTTGTTTGCTTTAATGAACATTGGTTGAATCAACATGAAATTGCCTATACTCAATTACATAATTATTATTCCGCTACTGATTTCTGTAGAAGTACAAAAATTCATGGAGGTGTTTCAATTCACTCATCTAACAAACATAAATCCAGCCCTATAAACCAGGTAAATGATCTTTCTATTGAGATACATTTCGAAATTAGTGCTTTGAAATCTGGAGACTACCAAGTTGCAACTATATATAGATCTCCTAATGGGGATTTCAAACTATTTATAGAACGCCTAACTGATGCACTAGACATTTTGACTGAGTCAAAAAAAACAAAAATTATTATTACTGGTGATTTCAATGTGCATTTCTTTGATGTAAATGATAGAACCGCAGTAGTCTTATTGAATCTCTTTTTGTCATATGGATTCACACATACGAATAATGATAAAACCCGTGGCACATACTGTCTTGACAATATATTTGTGAACATAAACGAAGATTCATTCAATTGCAACACTACAGACACCCGATTATCCGATCATAAAGCAATACAGTTGAAACTACTCGGTAACAAAAATGCGAAGTTTGAGAGAGTGGTTTATAGACCTATACACGATATGGGACTGTTTACCATGCATTCTATTATGGAAAATATCGACTGGGGATTTGTAGAAAATGAAAATGAAAGTCTTGAAAACCGTTTCGAAAGTCTTGTCAACATTATTTCATCAGCTATTGATATAGCCTTCCCGGAAAAAACTAAAATCATTAGTCACACCCCAAAGAAACTCAATTGGTATACTCCTGAACTCAGACGTGAACGAGAGTGTTTGAATTTCTTACGTGATATGTACAAAAGTAATCCTAGCATTTCCGTCAAAGAACAAATAAATGCCCGAAAGAAAGAATATGATAAAAACGTGTCTGCAGCTAAAAAAGAGGCAAATGACAGATATATAGCTGAGGCAAATAATTCACAGAAAGCAATGTGGGATATTATCAAAAACAAAAAGAATGTTAAGATGAATAAAATACAAGGTGAGTCAAATATCAGCCCTGATCAATTCAATGAGTTTTTCAGCACTGTTGGTAACGATATCATCGAAAATATTCCGCAGGCGAATATCACTTACGAGCAATACCTACATAGTGAAAACTTTTATTGTAAAAAGGATACGTTCGATTTTACTCCCGTGTCCTTCATTGAGGTTAACGATATTATAGGTAGTTTGAGGAAAACGAATAGCAAAGATGCATTTTCTATCAATATCCGTATCATTCTAGCTATAAGATACATAATACTGTGTCCCCTTACGAAGCTGATAAACAACTGTATTGCGAATAATATATTTCCGAGTATATTGAAAATTTCTAAAGTGGTACCTATTTACAAAAAAGGGTCTATAGGTGAACCATCCAACTTCAGACCCATCTCTGTCATTCCTTTTCTAGGCAAAATTTACGAAGTAATCCTAAAAAATCAATCAACACTATACTTAGAAAATAATCACCTTTTTACACAGTCACAATTTGGTTTCAGGGCAAAACATTCCACTACACTAGCAATCAACAAACTCACCGAAATAATCAATAAAGGATTTGAGAATAACGAATACACATCCGTGGAGTTCTTGGACCTCACGAAAGCGTTCGATTGTGTTTCACACAACATATTACTGCATAAACTGAAATTTTTCAACTTTAGTCCAAACAGCATTTCGTTAATTGAATCATATTTATCAAACAGATCCCAGTATGTATTATTCAATAATAAAAAGTCAAATCAGAAAACCGTAGACTGTGGGGTTCCCCAAGGATCTGTTTTGGGGCCCATACTTTTTCTTCTATATGTGAATGATCTGCCCAATGCGTCCCCCTCCACTGACCTCATACTATACGCAGATGATACAACTGCAATTCAGTCTGACAACAACGCGACCTCACTGGTGTCTAGGATAGATAGTCAGCAGAAACAACTAGAACAATGGTTCCTAGCAAATAAATTAAAAATAAATGCATCTAAGACAGAAACCATCTTATTTTCCCTCAGACCTCAAAATGCAAATCTGGCTGCTCTGCCCTCTTCAACCCACACAAAATTTCTTGGAGTTTATTTAGATGAAAAACTCTCTTGGAAATATCACAGCGAACATCTTTGTAAAAAAATGGCCAGCTACTTATATCTTCTTAGAAACTTATCGCGAAATGTTACTCAAAATACATTAGTAACGGCTTATTATGGACTCATACACGCTAATATTTCATATGCGATACTCACATGGGGACATTCCTCCCATTGTTCAGATATTTTCGGAATACAAAGAAAGGCATTACGTATTATATCAGGCTTGCGACATAGGGATGACTGTAGAAACGTTTTCAAGCAACTCAAAATTATGACCCTACCTTGCATATATATATCTTTCGGTGTCTTATTTACGTCAAAGAAAATGAACACATATATAGAAGTCATTCACAAATTCATGACTATCCTACGAGAAATCGACAGAATCTCCAGCCGAACTATCTGAGGCTGTCACGTACACGTGACGCCACCAGCTACTTTGCGCCAACATTCTACAACGTTCTTCCTGCAGAAATCAGAGAGCTAGAAAACAACCAGTTTAAAAACTTTGTCAAACGCTTTTTAATACAAAATCCATTTTATTCACTCGACGAATTTTTAACTTTTGACTTTCACACTATACATGTTAACTAACTTTCTACAATGTAATTTTATTGTTTTATTGTTTTGATGTTTTTGTCTTTACTTTCATTTTACAACTACTATGTACCTGACTTGTGTAAACATTCGTGTATTAGCATCAATAAAGAATTGATTGATTGATTGATTGATTGATTGATATAAACTTGGTAATGTGAGAATTTTCTAACTAATTAATAATAATTCTGTAATTCTGTATTTGTTTTTTAAACAACAGAATGCATTTGTATATGTAGATACTAGGTACGCACATGACTGTTATATGTTGCCTTGGATGGTGCAGTTGCATCGGATACTTCGAAATTGTGAAATTCCTTTATCGTAAACTGAACGAAATTTTTTGGGCAACAAATCACACAGCCGTTTGAGCAATTACTCTCAATTCAGGAGGGGTGCAACTTGAGTTTTCTTCATCAGTCATTTAATAAAAGGTAATTCACTGATATTTCCATTCAAAATTAAAATAACGTGGACAAATGAATTACCTGACAGCATCCTTCAAATTTTAAATATTTTATCAATATTACCTCCCGATATTTCAGATATTATTTAATAATATTAAATCCAATTTTTTCCAATAAAAAACTACAGAAAATGCCAAATAGAAAAAATAGTATATGAAACACGTTTGTCGCACTTGTTCTCTTGGAGCACTCCTCGCTTCGCTCGTCGTACTCCAAACAACGCGTAAGACAAAATGATGTCTTATGAAACTTGTATCATAATATACTATTAAAACTATATTTCTCAAGCGGCAAAGTATCACTTTGCGCTCTTAATACACAAATAGCCATTGGAACACATGCACGTTTAAAATTGAGATTGACTGGTTCGAGCAATTTTAGTCTTCATTCAAATGAAAACTTCAAGCGAAGTAATTAAAACCTATCCGAGCTCACTATAGAGTTTATAGAGTGATTTTCGCAATTGATTTCACGAGAAGCATACCCTGCAATCTAGAAAATTGAATTACTAGGAAGCCTGCCCGTTTTTAATGCGACATCAAAGGAAAGTTCTGTTTGACGCTCGCTATGGTATCAGCAAAATGCTGATCTGAATTATAGGGTCATACCGTTTTAGTATGGAACGAAATTATGGAAGTTCGAATTCACTTGTTATAGGAGTTCGAAGGGTTGCTTTATTGAACATTATTTTTATGAACACGGAATGTATATTGAAATTCAAAAAAACTTGGTCTTCCACTTCGAGTATGGACCTTCTCATGAAAAAAAAAGGTTGAATGAAAATTATTTTTCTCAAATTCTTTCAAAGAGTCATTATAAAAAATAAAATAATAATACAATGTATGAATACATACGTACAGCCGAGATTTATACATAAGAATATAACATTTCTGCAAAATATAAAAATATAATATTTCCACAAAAACATTGAAATATAACAGTTCCACAAAATAAATATAAATATATCATTGATTGAAATTCTCATTAATACTGTTCGTTTTAAAAATATTTTCCCAGGTAAGTGATTATAAAATTTAGCTCCCTTATAAGAAGGAGAATTTTTGAAGGAAGAAGTTTAATGTTTCTGAAGCCCTATCGTGCCTAGTATGATATGAACGAAAGTCACAATTTCGATCGTAATTCTGTATTTGTTTTTTAAACAACAGAATGCATTAGTATATGTAGATACTAGGTACGCACGTGACTTTATTCTGAATAAAGTGTTGCCTACAAGATTTTCTATAGTCTATTTTATAGATTAGGCGCAACATTTCTGGGAGAAAAATATTTTGTTGAGTTTTGTGGGTCAACCCCAAACAGCATTATTATAAGAAATATAGGAATATATTATAGCGAAGTAAACGTTCAAAAGTTGGGATTAATAGAAATTTGACCTCAATTGTCTGATTGCATAGAACCTACAGTTAAATTTCTTACAACAAGGTTTATACCTGACTCCCCTCTTGCCATCCTGGAGGTAAACATAATGGAAGAGGTGAGGTCCGGCCCAGAGAGACATGTATATGTCTGCTCGGACAGTCAGGTCGCCATCAGAGCTCTGAATGCAACCAGAACCAGATCAAAACTGGTTCAGGAGTGCAGAGATGCCCTGGAGAGTCTTGCGACTGAAAAGGAAATAACGCTGATGTGGGTCCCGGGCCATGCAAGGATTGAAGGCAACGAGCAGGCGGACCAGCTAGCCAAGCAAGGAGCCGGACAACTCTACTACGGGCCCGAACCCGCACTCGACATAACAAGGAGACCAGTAACACCGGCACTGAATGAGTGGGCCGTTGATACATTAGGAAAGGAGTGGAGAAGGATAGACGGATGCAGGCAGTCAAAGCAGATGATATTGGGGCCCGACATGGCAAGGACGGCCAAGATACTGAAGCTAAGCCGCAAAGAACTCCGACTGTTGGTGGGAGTTCTAACCGGCCACTGCGGCCTCAGGAGGCACATGGCTCTCATCAGAGTCGAGGCAGACCCACTATGCACGGAATGTGGGGAGGAGAGGGACTCCTTCCACTTCCTGCGCGAATGTGGTATTTATGGCAGGCTCAGACAAAACGTATTCGGAGCTGCCACTATTAAGGAGGAAGAATTGCACTCATTGCAATGGAAGGACATTTCGACTTTCATAAGAAGGTCGAAGAGGTTCGATCAATTATCCGACATGGGATGAGTGAAGATGCCGGGGATTGCGAAAAAGGCCCACTGGGTCCTAGTCGCTGACGCTTGCGTCCCCCACCCATTACCATTACCTGACTCCCCGGTCATGCATGTTTCATTGTTATATGTACCAAAAAATTTGGTGTTATCTGATGAATCAATTATTTCATTGCTTGCTTTAACATGAAAGACTAACAGCCGTATGCATAGTCAATTCCAGCGACTCGCCGGAGTTTCGCCGCTCGCTATACAAGAATTATAATGCACAGATAAGCTACAAAAAAGTGGTATATCGCCAGAGTTTCGCCAAAATGTGAGTTATGGCGTAGTTGTCACTTCTTTGGAGCTCGACTGTGCTCCTTGTGTAGCGAACGGCGAAACTCTGGCGCGTCGCTGGCGATTGACTATGCATACGGCTGTAAAAGTATCGATGCATATGGTATTAATGTAAAAATTCTTATCTGTATTAAACATATTATTCTCATTCCTCTCACCAAATTCAACAATAAATGTTTCAGAAATTATGTTTTTCCGAAATTTCTGAAATGTTCAAAAGTGTTACCCCTATTTAAAAAGGTAATTGCATAGACGACCTAACAAACTACAGACCTATATCCATTGTGTTCATTTACATGTTACATTTTTTGTGAATTTTCTGAAGGCAGTCATAAAAGGTTTTGTGGTAAAATATGGAAAATATCAACAGATTCGTTTTTTCCAAATTGCACACTTCTATTTTTAGAGTTTTTAGGTTTTCCGATCTAGGGCTTCACGAGACCAAGCGAATAGTCTTGGTCTTGTCTTAGTCTTGATACAAGACCGAGACCAAGACTTAAATGAAAGACGTCCCAGATCCTGAATTCTCTCAGAGCATGTTTATTTCGGTCAGTTCTCGTTTTTTTGAGAGCCACTATTGAATAAAGTACACAACAAGAAACTTCAGAGTTACATTAGCCAATCCGCTTTTGAAACGGGCGAAATAAATCTCCTCAAGACTTGACTTTTGTGACCAAGACCAAGACTCTTTCCCAAGTGTCTTGATCTCGAAAGGAAAATAATGAACATAAATCTACTCAATATTAAGAAAAGTGTGATGGAAAATGTTATGGCATTTTATTTCAATTATTTTTTTTGCATATGGTAGGTTTTTAATTTTTGTTCACTCAAAATTTAAAATACATTTTTCAAATTCAGTATTGCAGTTTTATAGTTTACAACAAATAGGTGTATGTTGTAAGGTCGCAGTGGTCCATACCTCCTACCATTGAAGATAGAAAAAAAATAATACAAAAGTTATTAGGTTTGAATTTGAAATTTTTGGAAATATTTTTGACACTTCCAACTAAACTTGGAAAGGATTTTTTATTTTAAATAAATCCTCCTGTTTATTGATGCATACCTATTTGAATCTTAGGATAAATATTTTATTAATATTTTATACCTATCTTCAACTGTTTTTGAAATAATGACAGGTAAAAAGTGAGATTTTTCAATGTTCGACAGCCTATTACCGCAGCTTTACTAACTCACCCTGTATTCAAATTACCACATAGAAGGTAGATAAAATATTTATTTATTGAAAAACGTTGAATAATTCAAATTTCTAGACGCATTTTGATCCAAGACCAAGACTGAGCCAGTCTCGTCTTGGTCTTGGAACATTTAAGCCAATACCAAGACCAAGATTACATTTATTTTTCGAGACAGACCAAGATTGATCAGAGTTGTGAGATTTGTTCATATATTGGAGCTTTATCCATTTCATATTTCGAAATTGCATTTTGATCATCGGTACGTATTTTTGAGGTTTTCACTTTTCTCCCGGAAAAGCCGTTAGCATTTTCCGATCCTTCTCAAAAACTATAGGCCATTGAATGGTATAGAGACGCATATCTTCGGAAAATATGGAGGAAAAAATCACTTCCTGAACCGTATGAAAAACAGGGAAAGCCCCTTTAAATTTTTCCGGGTTTTCCGATCGCAAAAAAATATTGATAAATTATATTCTCTTCGAGTTATTGATAGGAGTGAAATTTCGAAGAGATATCTCCAAGGGTTCGGAAAATATAAAGATTCGCAGTGCCTACATCAGACAGACAAACCGACAGACACAAAAAATAAACTTTTTTTTCCTAAAAAACATTTCGTCCAAAGCCGTAGTATACACTCCTTATAAAGGCGGGTATAACAGCTATTCAGTTCCAGTACCAGCCAATTAACCTGGAAAAACGCTGCAAAATTCAACAAAAAATAGTTTAATTAAACATTTCAGTTGATAGCTCTTTATTATTCGTCTCTTTGCGTCCATCTCTGCTTTTTCCCAGGTAATTGAATTCATATTCAAGTTGCTTTTGATATCGCCAGCTAAAACACTTCACCAATTAAGTCAGCACTCGAGAATCAATGCAAAATATACAAAATGCATGAATTGTATGAAACTTTAATTACAACCCTTCACTCAATATCTATTATTTCTCACAAGAAGTAAATATTTCTTATCGTAAGACGTCTACTTTCAGAAAATGAAAGACGTCTCAGATCTTGAATTATTTTAAAGAATGTTTATTTCGCTCCGTTGTCGTTTTTTTGCGAGCCATTATTAAAGTACACAACAAGAAACTTCAGAGTTACATTAGCAAATCCGCTTTTGAAACGGGCGAAACTTCGCTAATCTAATACAACTTTAATTCTGTTGAAGTTATTCAAATTCGAGACCTGTTTTTGTAGAGGTTCGAGAGGCCTGAGCGAAGATTTCTCCAGTTTCTTTCAAGTTTGCAAATTGCCCTGATTTCTCTCAATAAAATCGAATGACAGGAAAGTCTTTAGGGTAATATGCACAGAGAAAAAAATCACTAACTATTAGTGAAACTTAAATAATCACAAGTGAAAATTGAAAATTAAGCTTGCACTAAGTTAAATATTATACAAATTATTGCCATCATGACATCACAACAACACATAATACAATTAGTTACAAAATATAATATGTTAAGTAACTTAACAATGCCCTAGATACCATGCTAAAATTACAATAACCGAGGTTGTTGATATTTTTCACTTCATCGTTGTCAATGATACAATGAAGCATGATTATTATGCAATTCGAATAAATCTCGGAAGTTGTATCAGGCGACTCGGAAAGAAGCTTCTCGTCGCCTGGCAACGTACTCGATTATTATTAATCGCATAATAATCTCGTTACATTAATAGTTATTTATTGTATAAGTGTTTTAGATATCATTTTATTTGCGCAAGAATGTTTAAACGCGAGAGCGAAGCTCGAGCGTTTAAATTTCTTAAGCAAATAAAATGTATCTAAAACACGCATGCAATACAACGTTTTATTCACAATCACATTCATTTAGAATCAGAATCGCGGAAATTTTTCATCACAAAATGTTTTGACGTTTTGCTCTGACAGCGGCTGTCACCTCCTCAAAAATCATTGAAATAACATACAAAAATATCGGGAGGTGTTGAATGGTTGCTATGTATTTTCGATTGTTTATCGACTCCATTTGTAAAAATTTGTGAAGTTGGTGATAATAAGTAAAATGTGATTGATATTCAAGATTGTATTTTTCAATATTCCACTAGTGGAATAAGTTAATTTCATTATTCCACTAGTGGATAAAGTGGTTCTTTATACGGTTCATAAGTGTGGATAAAACTTAAATTATAAGGTGATTGTGGATAAAAGCTATAATTAACACAAAAAATGCGTTCATGGAAATAAACAATTACCACTTCTTACCCATTTCGATATATTTCAGATTTATTGGCCAATTCACTAATGCCAAACGAATTATTCACTTATGGGTAGAGTACAGGTGCATCATCATTAGTATGTTGATCAGTTATCTCAAGTTATGACAATAATAATTTATTCATTTTTGATTTGTACAAAAATAAAAACAAAGTCTGAAAAATTTCGAGAAGCGTTTATAGGTATATAACAAAGTACAAGATCCTACAAAATAAATCATTTATTTTTTAATATTTTGGAACCTTTGGTGTGAATAAAATTCAAGGAAAAGAAACTGCCCAAACACCAAAACTGCGTCACAGTCACATTCGATGCGCGTTCTGGAGCTAAAAGGTTTTAGCTCATGAAGATGCTAACTTTTTTATGAACTAAAAGCTACACCAGCATTTATGGCACACTCCAAAAAAAACTATTACATAATTTTGTAAACATTTATTACAAATTTGCGTCTCAATCAAAAAAAATTTTACAGCCCCCGTTTTCCAGGAAATGGGCGTGGGCTAACTTTTAAGTAAAACTGCACCACGCATTCTGTATTTTTGAAATTTTGATGTTCAAAATGTTGCTAAAATTTCTTACACATTTATTACAAACCATTGACGTATTGAAAATTCCAAAATTTTCACCCCCTAGGGGTTAAATACCCCTTATTTATAGAAAATTCCCAAATAAATTGGATTCCACG
Organism: Chrysolina oricalcia; assembly: GCA_944452925.2. Lineage (NCBI taxonomy): Eukaryota > Metazoa > Arthropoda > Insecta > Coleoptera > Chrysomelidae > Chrysolina > Chrysolina oricalcia. Next base: position 65,924,860 of record OX101819.2, read on the forward strand.
TGGTCAGTACCAGAATTGATCACAAGATTGTTTATAATTTTTGTTCAAACAATCGAAATATTCAAAATTACAGAATGGACGGCCCCCAAGGGGTGAAACACCCCCAAAAGGGATGAAACACCACCAAACTTCTCAAAATTCCTATAACGTTATCCACAAAACTTAAAAAAAACTCATTAGTATGTAACGACGTGTTGAAAATTTCAGAATGATGATTTCCATGGGGTTGAACACCCCACACAACGCATAAACTTATTTCACTGCTTTGCAAAGTGAACGATTTCGGATTTTCGTATTATACCGTTGATGAAATGAATAACTATATTGACAGAGCATCAATAGACACCACATTTTTTTGAAAAATTGATCGTTGTTGCAAAAAATAATATACGGCTAGATACGTCAGAACATTAGTATACGTCCATAGCTAGCTTTTTCCACATGGTCGGAAAACTGGAGAACACAAAGAAAATGTTTGAGGGAAAACGCTCCCCCTTTGGTTTTTAATATACTGGACTCGGATGACGCACAGGTAGCTAGAGCTGCCTCCGTGGTAACGTTAATTGTTGCCGTTAAAGACATGCTTCTACTACATGTCTTTCATTGCGCATAGACTATATCAACTGAGGAAATTGACATATTCAAGAGTGGCATGTATTAATGAATAGTTTTGTAACAATATTATAGGAAATCCAACGTGAACTATTTTTAATTGAGGATCATAATTCTTTACAGTATCCCACACGCTTCTACTGCATATTTTTTGGTGTGCATGGATAATATCAACCATGGAAATTGACATTTTCAAGAGTGGGCTGTGTTAATAAATTTTTGTGTTGCAATATGATAGAAAATCCGACTTGATATGTATTTTGTTGATTATTAGAATTCTTTACATCAGGTCACACCCTTCCATGGCGTGTCTTTTGGTGCACATGGACTATATCAACCATGGAAATTGACAGTTTGAAGAGTGGGCTGTGTTAATAGATTTTTGTGTTGCAATATGATAGAAAATCCGACTTGATATGAATTTTGTTGATTATTAGAATTCTTTACATCAGGTCACACCCTTCCATGGCGTGTCTTTTGGTGCACATGGACTATATCAACCATGGAAATTGACAGTTTGAAGAGTGGGCTGTGTTAATAAATTTTTGTGTTGTAATATGATAGAAAATACGACTTGTGCTGTATTTTATTGAGTATTAGAATTCTTTACATTACCTCACACCCTTTCACGGCGTGTCTCTTGGTGCACTCGGACTATATCAACCATGCTTATTGATGTTTTGAAGAGTGGGCTGTGTTTATAAATTTTTATGTTGCAAAATCATAGAAAATCTGACTTGCACTGTATCTCATGAAGTATTAAAATTATTTACAGTATCTCACTCGCTTCAACTACGAGTGTTCTGGTTCGCATGGATAATATCAACCATATAAATTGACATTTTGAAGAGTGGGCTGTGTTAATAAATTTTTGTGTTTCAATATGATAAAAAATCCGACTTGATCTGTATTTTATTGAGTATTAGAATTCTTTACATCAGCTCACACCCTTCCATGGCATGTCTTTTGGTGCACACGGACTATGTCAATCATGGCAATTGACAGTTTTGAAGAGTGGGCTCTGTTAATAAATTTTTATGTTGCAAAATGATAGAAAATCTGCCTTGCACTGTATGTCGTGGAGTATTAAAATTAATTACAGTATCTCACACGCTTCTACTGCGTGTGTTTTGGTTCGCATGGATAATATCAACCATGGAAATTGACATTTTGAAGAGTGGGCTGTGTTAATAAATTTTTATGTTGCAAAATGATAGAAAATCTGACTTGCACTGTATGTCATGGAGTATTAAAATTAATTACAGTATCTCACACGCTTCTACTGCGTGTGTTTTGGTTCGCATGGATAATATCAACCATGGAAATTGACATTTTCAAGAGTGGGCTGTGTTCATAAATTTTTGTGTTGTAATATGATAGAAAATCCGACTTGAACTGTATTTTATTGAGTATTAGAATTCTTTACATTAGCTCACACCCTTTCACGGCGTGTTTTTTGGTGCACTCGGACTATATCAACCATACTAATTGATGTTTTGAAGAGTGGGCTGTGTTCATAAATTTTTGTGTTGTAATATGATAGAAAATCCGACTTGAACTGTATTTTATTGAGTATTAGAATTCTTTACATTAGCTCACACCCTTTCACGGCGTGTCTTTTGGTGCACTCGGACTATATCAACCATACTAATTGATGTTTTGAAGAGTGGGCTGTGTTAATAAATTTTTATGCTGTAAAATGATGGAAAATCCGACTAGAACTATATTTCTTTCAGTATTAGAATTCTTTACAGTATCCCACATGCTTCTACTACATGTCTTTTATTGAGCATAGACTATATCAACTGAGGAAATTGACATGTTCAAGAGTGGGATGGTTTTGAAAATCGAAGGACTTTCTATAACACTTAAATATATTTTCTGAACGGTCATACAGCGTGTTTCAAAAGGTATGCAACAAATGGGTTTTTTTATTGGAATTGGCCTCAAGGCAAACTGATTTTACACTTGTTTTACAACAAGGCATGTAGTCGCCTATCGATACTGATGCCTCTTTGAATGGCAACTTTGCAATATATAATTCAATATCTATGCGGAGTGTCTTTGCAGATAAAGTGGTTCGCCTATTGGTAAGAATATGATGATTGATTGCTCAGGTTTTCTGATTTAAACCACCAAGAATCATTTCAGTTCGAATTTTTGAACCACAAAAATTTAATAAAAAAATCAGTATCAGCACAATTCAAGTTTCTTGTTTTTAATTGATAAAATTTTGGGGTTGAGATATAGCTGTCTCAGGATCTTATACGAGATCTGACAAAGTGTGTTCGTCATCCAATCATAAACTAAGTTTCTCTGACCAAGAGATAGGGAAATAAATGCACATAATTACTACAAACTCTCAAATCATAAGCTTAGCATATCGTTTTGAATATTTTCGTATCCGAAAGCGTATCATACGATTCATATGTACCTACCTGCGCGTTCCTTACTGAGGGACAAGTTTTCTGTATTTGTATTTCAATTTGCAATCACTCAATCAGCATGGCTAACGCTCGGGTTCTCTTAATGAAATATGGATATGGATATATTTGAAGCCAATTGGTCCCTCATCATCGTCAAATTGTTAAATCGCCTCCCGGCCTATGAGCACATCTGAGGAGCACTGGCTCATGTCGAGTTTTAACAGAGTTGTATTTATGAACCCTTGATCTGTATTAATTTCATGAATCTTTCTTCTTGTGTGTCTTTGTTTCATCATTGTTTGTTTATTCCATTATGACTTTTTGGCGTGCGTTGAAGGTGATCGGAATATTATTTCGAGACCATTTAATGATTCGCGTGTAAATGATGGTAATAATGAAAACAGACCTCTTTGGAGACCATTTGAGTTAACAAAATGAATCGCTACTGAATAGACGATCCCGTATTAAGAATCGGCGACATACGCTTCCTGTAGAGACTCAACAAATTATCATTAATATGTATAATAAATTAGAAAGTGAAAATAATGAAAACAAAAGAGGTGTCGTCAAAAGCCTACTTTTCAAAATATCACTTTCCATGGTTGGTTTAATCCATGCGCACCAAAACACATGCAATATAAGCGTGTGAGATACTGTAAATGATTTTGCAACATGAAGATTTATTAACACTACCCAATCTTCAAAATGTCAATCAGCATTGTTGATATAGTCCGTGTGCACCAAAAGACACGACGTGAAAGGATGTGAGCTAATGTGAAGAATTCTAATACTCAATAAAATACAGTTCAAGTCGGATTTTCTATCATATTACAACATAAAATTGTATTAACACAGCCCACTCTTTGCGAACCAAAACACACGCGGTAGAAGCGTGTGATATACTGAAAATAATTTTAATACTCCATGACATACAGTGCAAGTCAGATTTTCTATCATATTGCAACACAAAAATTTATTAACACAGCCCACTCTTCAAAATGTCAATTTCCATGGTTGATATTATCCATGCGAACTAAAACACACGCAGTAGAAGCGTGTGAGATACTGTAAATAATTTTAATACTCCATGACATACAGTGCAAGTCAGATTTTCTATCATTTGCAACATAAAAATTTATTATCACAGCTTCAAAATGTCAAATTCCATGGTTGATATTATCCATGCGAACCAAAACACACGCAGTAGAAGCGTGTGAGATACTGTAATTAATTTTAATACTCCATGACATACAGTGCAAGACAGATTTTCTATCATTTTGCAACATAAAAATTTATTAACACAGCCCACTCTTCAAAATGTCAATTTCCATGGTTGATATTGTCCATGCGATCCAAAACACACGCAGTAGAAGCGTGTGAGATACTGTAACTAATTTTAATACTCCATGACATACAGTGCAAGTCAGATTTTCTATCATTTTGCAACATAAAAATTTATTAACACAGCCCACTCTTCAAAATGTCAATTTCCATGGTTGATATTATCCATGCGAACCAAAACACACGCAGTAGAAGCGTGTGAGATACTGTAATTAATTTTAATACTCCATGACATACAGTGCAAGTCAGATTTTGTATCATTTTGCAACATAAAAATTTATTAACACAGCCCACTCTTCAAAATGTTAATTTCTATAGTTGATATTGTCCATGCGTACCAAAACACACGCAGTAGAAGCGTGTGAGATACTGTAATTAATTTTAATACTCCACGACATACAGTGCAAGTCAGATTTTCTATCATTTTGCAACATAAAAATTTATTAACAGAGCCCACTCTTCAAAACTGTCAATTGCCATGATTGACATAGTCCGTGTGCACCAAAAGACATGCCATGGAAGGGTGTGAGCTGATGTAAAGAATTCTAATACTCAATAAAATACAGATCAAGTCGGATTTTCTATCATATTGAAACACAAAAATTTATTAACACAGCCCACTCTTCAAAATGTCAATTTCCCTGGTTGATATTATGCGAACCAGAACACTCGTAGTTGAAGTGAGTGAGATACTGTAAATAATTTTAATACTTCATGACATACAGTGCAAGTCAGATTTTCTATGATTTTGCAACATAAAAATTTATAAACACAGCCCACTCTTCAAAACATCAATAAGCATGGTTGATATAGTCCGAGTGCACCAAGAGACACGCCGTGAAAGGGTGTGAGGTAATGTAAAGAATTCTAATACTCAATAAAATACAGTTCAAGTCGTATTTTCTATCATATTACAACACAAAAATTTATTAACACAGCCCACTCTTCAAACTGTCAATTTCCATGGTTGATATAGTCCATGTGCACCAAAAGACACGCCATGGAAGGGTGTGACCTGATGTAAAGAATTCTAATAATCAACAAAATTCATATCAAGTCGGATTTTCTATCATATTGCAACACAAAAATCTATTAACACAGCCCACTCTTCAAACTGTCAATTTCCATGGTTGATATAGTCCATGTGCACCAAAAGACACGCCATGGAAGGGTGTGACCTGATGTAAAGAATTCTAATAATCAACAAAATACATATCAAGTCGGATTTTCTATCATATTGCAACACAAAAATTTATTAACACAGCCCACTCTTGAAAATGTCAATTTCCATGGTTGATATTATCCATGCGCACCAAAAAATACGCAGTAGAAGTGTGTGGGATACTGTAAAGAATTATGATCCTCAATTAAAAATAGTTCACGTTGGATTTCCTATAATATTGTTACAAAACTATTCATTAATACATGCCACTCTTGAATATGTCAATTTCCTCAGTTGATATAGTCTATGCGCAATGAAAGACATGTAGTAGAAGTTTTGCAAAAACGATCAATTTTTCAAAAAAATGTGGTGTCTATTGATGCTCTGTCAATATAGTTATTCATTTCATCAACGGTATAATACGAAAATCCGAAATCGTTCACTTTGCAAAGCAGTGAAATAAGTTTATGCGTTGTGTGGGGTGTTCAACCCCATGGAAATCATCATTCTGAAATTTTCAACACGTCGTTACATTCTAATGAGTTTTTTTTAAGTTTTGTGGATAACGTTATAGGAATTTTGAGAAGTTTGGTGGTGTTTCATCCCTTTTGGGGGTGTTTCACCCCTTTTGGGGGTGTTTCACCCCTTGGGGGTCCATTCTGTAATTTTGAATATTTCGATTGTTTGAACAAAAATTATAAACAATCTTGTGATCAATTCTGGTACTGACCACGTGGAATCCAATTTATTTGGGAATTTTCTATAAATAAGGGGTATTTAACCCCTAGGGGGTGAAAATTTTGGAATTTTAATATAACTGAGATTGAATGATTCGGATAGAATAGAATTAAAATCATTGCTATATTGAAAAACCGTATATTCATATCTTTCACAGTGACAGAAGTTGTTATCATCTGTCTAATAACTGATATGTCATGAATATTTTCATACTGAGGGTCACAACATTCTCCCCCACTTATTGTTAAAGCACACTCATTAAATGAAATTGAATACATGAAAAATACTTATGATCATAACATGACAGGAACAATTGAAGTGGTCAAAACATTCTGTAATCTTTGGACCAAACAGGTGGACGTCTCTCTCTTTGTGGCCGTGTTGTATTCTCATTCGGTATCGGAACAACTTCTTGATGATCATTCAATCGTGGTGGAACAGCCTGTTGATCTAGCGGATCTACTGGAAGTCTGGGTACATTGAATGATTGGCTGGGTCCAAATGTAACAGTCCTTTTTGGAACAAGAGTTGATCGTAACTGGTTGACGTGTCTTTTCAATGTTCTCCCAGAGTCTAAAATGACCTGATAATGAAGTCTACCAAGCTTCTTCCTGACTTCTCCGAATTGCCATACAGGTCTGTTACGGATGAAAATTCTAATCTGGATCCTCTCCCCCACTTGGAAAGAACGTACTGGTTTATATTCAAACTGTGACGCTTGAGGTCGATAAGGAAAAATTGCATCTAAGCGGATTCGTAATTTTCTATGAAGATACAGTTCTGCAGGCGATTGACCACATGCAAGTGGTGTCGCACGATAACGAAACATTATGTTTTGTACTTTGTCTTGAATAGACATAGAGTCATTCTCGACAGCCTTCAATCTGTGCTTCAACGTCTGCACGTTCCTTTCTGCAAGTCCATTTGTCGCCGGATGTCCTGGAGCAATGAACTTTTGGAACATTCCATTGGTTTTACAATACGTATGGAATTCCTCGCTTTGGAAAATCGAGGCATTGTCTGATACGATTACTGCAGGATATCCATGTACCGCAAAAATATTTTCCAGTAATGTTATTGTCGTGAAACTATTTGGTGCGTCCTTAATAATTCTAATTTCTGCCCATTTAGATTTTGCATCCACACATACCAAAAAGTAGCAGTTTTCAAAGGGACCAGCATAATCGATATGGATTCTTTCCCAATTACTCTCAGGAGAATCCCACGGATGAACAAGTACTTTAGGAGGGTTTGATTTGGTCACTGCACAACTTTCACAACCTTTGACTAATCTTTCGATATCCCGGTCGATACTAGGCCAGTAGACATAACGACGGCTAAGTTGCTTCATCTTTGTTATTCCCAGATGTGATTCATGAAGTTCTTCTAGTATTCTGGATCTCAAATGTCCTGGAATAACGATTCTATCTTTCCGAAAAAGTATTCCATCCACCAGTGTGAATTCGGAATCCTCAGATTTATTTTTCAGGTTTTGAATAATTTTCTTGAGTTCTGGATCATTTTCAGTTTCATTTTTAATCGTCATGTGTGTGATGTAATCGCTCGAAATCTGAAAAATCTGTTGATCACATATCTGTTTTACTTCATCACCAATAAGAGCATCAGTAGAAGTTCTGGAATGTTGAATCGGAGCTCGAGATAAACAATCAACATTTTGGTTTTCCGTGCCTTTTTTGAACTTAACAGAGTAATTGAATCCGGAAAGGAATGACGCATAACGAAGAAGGCGGGAAGAAGTCATCTGTGGAAGTGCCTTATGATGATGGAAAATTCTCGATAATGGCTCGTTGTCGGTAATGAGCAGAAAATGATTTCCAAATAAGTAATTATAGAAATATTTAGAATTACGAAGGCTATTCAAAACATCATCAATACGGCGGATTGGGTGATTTGCCTGGACTAATCTTTCATTTACACCGCATTTGTAGTCAACGCATAATCGAACACTACCATCTGCTTTCGGTATGACAACTAAAGGTGAACCCCAATCACTGGTAGGAACTAATGATATAATGCCATCTGCTTCTAGGAAATCCAATTCCTTATCTACAAGCTCTCTGAGTGCATATGGCACATTCCGTTCTCTTGTAAAAACAGGTTTGGCTCCATTTCTCAGTTGAAGTGTAACTTTCAATCCTGGAACACACCCAACTTTTTGTAGGAATATCGGAGCAAAATTATTGAATATATCGTCGATTGAATTCACGAGTTGTGCTGAGTTTGAACACCCTGGCGATGCACTTTCCATTTCGTTGTCGATTTGTTGAAGTTCAATACCTAAAGCTCGAATCCACTGTCGTCCAAGAAGAGCATCATGTCCAGCTGGAACAATGTGTAGTTCACCTTCGATTTCTTTTCCACGATATGCAACATTGACAAAGATTTTTCCTTTGGGAAGAATGAGATTGCCTGAGTAAGACCTGAAGGCTATATTTGAATTTCGCACTGGTATATTCAAATTCAAATTATTGAAATCGTTTTCACTAAGTAGGGAAAACCTTGCACCGGAATCAACTTCGAAACGCTGTGATTTGCCATTCAGTGAAACAGAAATGAAATACTTGTCGGAATCTGGAACCATTTCGAATAAATCGATGATTTCACAATTCTGTAACACTGTTTCAACTTTGTTTAGACCATACTCAAAATCGGAAACTGGTTGATCGTCACAAACAGCTTGTACTGGAACTGTGGAACTGGAAGATCTTTTTCGGGAAGCATTCATCAAGGTTGTAAGGCAAACTTTTGCAACATGGCCATTTTTCTTGCAGGAAATGCAAGAAACGTTGTTTCTATCTACACGACAATCGGTGATTTTATGATTATCTCTACCACATCGAATACAGAGATTTTCTATACCAAGTCCTTTATAATCTGGTTGTCGTCGGTGATGATAGGAATTGTGGTAATTTGGACTGTGTTGTCGAGATTTTGATGGTGATCTGGAATGATTTCTTGTACGATTTCGTGCAGAGTTTGACATTTTATTTATATCACATGTGTTGAAATTTGCATGACTGGCATTTGAACGCTGAGTTAGTTCTTTACTTTCTATCTTTGAAGCTTCAAGAGCAATTGCCTTCGTCAAAATTTCGTCGAAAGATGTGATATTTGATTGTAAAACCTGTTCTCTTAACCAGTCGTCTCGTAATCCTCGAATAAACTGAGCTCTAAGAAAAACTTCGGCAATAGACACTGTTTTGTTACATTCACATTTGACTGAAAACTCACATTCTGCAAGATCACGTTGGAGTGCTGCAACATATTCGGCAATGGTCTGACGATCTTTTTGGAACACATTCAGAAAATAATGTTGGGAAACAACTACACTTTTTTTTGGAATAAGCATTTGTTTCAAAACTTTAACCAATTCATCAAAAGACAAATTTTTTACAGGTTTTTCGGGTCCAAGAAATGCAGTTAAACTATTATAGTGCGTTGAACCTATCGAAACACAAAGCAACTGGGCAATTTTTGATGTGTCACTGATTCCTTTCATGTTGTAATAATTTTCAAAACGTTCCAGATAACATGAAAATTTTTCTCGGCGGGCATCAAAATTTTCGAACGGTGCTATGCTTGAAAAGTTTACAGGAAAATCTGCTGCACGCTGTTGTTCGGGACGTAACTGGGCTACAAGCTCGCTGATGAGAGTTTGCTGCTGCTCATGCATAACAGCAATGAGTTGTCTGAATTGTTCGGCATCCATTTGAAAAAAATTGTCGAATTTTTCTTCACTTCACTCAAAAAACTTGTGTTTCTTCACTCGTCGCCAACTAATATAACTGAGATTGAATGATTCGGATAGAATAGAATTAAAATCATTGCTATATTGAAAAACCGTATATTCATATCTTTCACAGTGACAGAAGTTGTTATCATCTGTCTAATAACTGATATGTCATGAATATTTTCATACTGAGGGTCACAACAAATTTTCAATACGTCAATGGTTTGTAATAAATGTGTAAGAAATTTTAGCAACATTTTGAACATCAAAATTTCAAAAATACAGAATGCGTGGTGCAGTTTTACTTAAAAGTTAGCCCACGCCCATTTCCTGGAAAACGGGGGCTATAAAAAATTTTTTGATTGGGACGCAAATTTGTAATAAATGTGTACAAAATTATGTAATAGTTTTTTTTGGAGTGTGCCATAAATGCTGGTGTAGCTTTTAGTTCATAACTTTTTTGGCGAAAGCATCTTCTGGAGCTAAAAGCTTTTAGCTCATGAATGACTTCAATGACAATAAGTCATCTTCCACTATTAAAATGTATGTGTCATCTGCATACGAGGTGGCAGTAATTCGATTGTGTTCATTCAGATAAGATATAAGATCATTGGCAACCACCATCAATAGAAGAGGGTCTAATATTGATCCTTGCGGGATACCTCGAGTAACGCCTAATGAATGACTACTTATGTTGTTTATTTTATGATTGTAGCAATGTAACTAAATATATAATTTTTCAGTTTCTACTTACTTTTTGATCATTGGTATTTTTTTCCATACCCAGTAATGTATCAGTTCTCTTGTCAATGGTGTATTATTCACTTGAATCATTTTCTCTGAGTAGCCTATAGTCCTCGAAAGACGTTTATTAAAATTTATAGATTTTTTCTTACCTTTTGGCAATAATAGTCCTTGCTATATATATTATTTCGTGAAATAATTATATTATTTCATGAAAAAATGTTACATGTTGACTAGACTAGATATAATTGTCGACAATGAGATGATTCTAATATGGTTCACCGCAATTGAAAAACTGTACACCATTATTTAGAGAAGTTAACAGGCTTTCCAACGATGTGTCACTCGACTCCTATTCCCTATTAAATTTTTAGAGGTTGTAATCCCCACTGCAAAGACTTAACATACATACTGCTCTTCTAAAAACATCCAACACCAGCCACGTATTGAAGCTGGTAATTTTTAAGCTTTGTATTGTTTGAAAGAACGAATAAAAGAAACAAAAAACTACAGAAAAACTACGGCGACAATCAATCAATAACTATGAAAACAAAATCCGATTCAGACTCTTTAATTTATATTTATATTTATGGGCCGTGGTGGTCGGCTGGTAAAGCGTTCGCCTCGCAAGCGTGGGGTCGTGGGTTCGATCCACCGATTCATCGGTCTCGTGCATGGCATCACACGTTAAAAGGTAGGGGCTGCGTCTTCCCTAGCTCACACAAGTCTTTCGAAGACTTCCGAGGGTTGCGCGTAGGGGTGCAATCGGTTGACAGAAATAACAATTTTAACAATAAAGAATAAATCCCTAAACGACGGCCAATAAGGCTATATACTATCAAAAAACACTCAAATCATTTTACGACCCTGCTCAATTCCAATCCGAATAGCAATAATACTCGATCATAAATACAACAATTCAGCTGATGACGAGAACGAAATAACGACAATTATATTTAATGTCGCCATCACATAAATCCAACAATAAAATCGTTTTCCTAGAGGCTCGTCTGGAGTCCAATTAATTGGGAAAAGGCTCTGGTGTTAATGGACCAAGAGATGTAATCCCCTTAAATCTCGATAAGCTGTTGAAGGGAAATGGCGCCTGTACACATAACTCCTTTATCCTCTCGTTCCGGGATATTCTTTATTTCACTGGACCGGATTGTTTCTTATTTTCAGGTCGCGGTCAATGATACCAGCATTGCCAAAATCGATTGAGAGGACTGATAGGAAAGAATCCATGAACAAAAAATTATTTGATACACAAAAAAAAAGATTTCTTAAATCAAAAATGTATGTATATTTTTGATTGAAGAATTTAGAGGTACACAAGTCGACCTTGGAGAATAGAGACAAACGTAAATATTTACTCCAAGTCCCATTTTTTAAAAGTATTTTGTAATCTTATCATTATTGATATATGATTCTGCTGGAAAACAACAAAATGGACTTAGGACAATGTGCTTTCCAAATGCAGAGAAAGGTATCATAGGTGTGTTTACCAGATGCATTTCTGGTAATCTACTGATTGGCGATGCATTTTAGAAATCAAATGCATCCATAGAATATATTGATTATAATAATCTTCTGAAATAATAATTATTTCTAATTAATGAATATACTCCCATTTCAAAATGATTGAGATGTTTGCTTCTTTACATAAATTCTCTTGAAATGAATTTGCTTGCAGTGAAAACATTCTACTCTTCATCCTACTCTTCATCCTAGAAAACACTCACATTAACTCATTGTGAAACATAATCCTCTTGACACAATTCCTTGGTAGATTTCACTACCCGTGCCACGAGACACATTCAACCAAAGCAGGTGGCGACACAGCGACCTGTGAATTCGACTTTCATTTCGACCATTTCCAGTTTGACCATTTGGGTTGGAGGTTATGAGGCTATGCGTACCTATATAAATGTTAGTTTTGTGTCCAGTGGAAACTGTTCCTATACAATGAAAATGCAATATCGAAAATTGAATTTGGCTCGATCATTATGGGCCAGTTGTGAAAATGAGTGAAATATATTTTGGTCTTCTACAGTTTTGTGTCTAAAAGCGAGTGGCGTTGTTTATGTATTCAATCAAACTGCAATATGCGTCACTTCTAACTGGTTTTATTGAGATAACAGTTACTAAACTTGAAACTATTCTCATATAAAACCATTATTTATACCTGAATTGTTCGTAGTTGTGAATCTATGCTTTGTTTAATCTATTCAATGTTGCCAAAATGAACATAGCTTCCATTCTATATTTTATAATTGTTAGATTTTTTTTTGTGGGGTTCAGGAACTTCATATTGATAATGCACCTAGTTCTGAAAAATGGATTCATTTATTGAAACAATTGTGGCTACGGATTTATTTACACACATATACATAAATCAGGACATGGTTTCTTCCAGCGGAATTATCAAATATCAATAATCCAAAGACTTATTGGGTAGGCTTCAAAAAGGCTGATATCATGAGCCAAAACACAATGGATTCTCATTAACAATGCTTTTTTTTCAAATCAAGCAAATCCCATTTTCAATAAACTCATAAAAATGAACTGATGAGTCAACACTTTGACTCGTAACTTCTCACACAGGCAAGTTAGTAGTTATTATTATATTTCCAATACAGCTCACGGACATGTAACTTCTCACACAGGCACGTTACAGTCCTTCGCTTCTCGAAAATCCAACAAAAGCAGGCAACTCCTGACCAAGCCACGTTGCAAGCCAATAAACACTCAAATCAGCCTAATAATAGGTAACTTCACACACAGGCACGTTACAATCACCAGGCTGAAATGAATACAACGGTGATATGCAACTTCTCACACAGGCACGTTGCAAATCACCGAATGACATGTAACTTCTCACACAGGCACGTACAAGTCCTTGGTTTTTCGAAAATCCAACAAAAGCAGGCAACTTCTCACAAAGGCACGTTGCAAGCCAATAAACACTCAAATCAACCCAATAATAGGTAACTTCACATACAGGCACGTTACAAATCATCAGGCTGAAATGAATACAACGATGATATGCAACTTCTCACACAGGCACGTTGCAAATCACCGAATGACATGTAACTTCTCACACAGGCACGTTACAAGTCCTTGGTTTCTCGAAAATCCAACAAAAGCAGGCAATATCTCAGAAAGGCACGTTGCAAGCCAATAAATACTCAAATCAGCCCAATAATAGGTAACTTCACACACAGGCACGTTACAAACCATCAGGCTGAAATTAATACAACGGTGATATGCAACTTCTCACACAGGCACGTTGCAAATCACCGAATGACATGTAACTTCTCACACAGGCACGTACAAGTCCTTGGTTTTTCGAAAATCCAACAAAAGCAGGCAACTTCTCACAAAGGCACGTTGCAAGCCAATAAACACTCAAATCAGCCTAATAATAGGTAACTTCACTCACAGGCACGTTACAAATCATCAGGCTGAAATGAATACAACGGTGATATGCAACTTCTCACACAGGCACGTTGCAAATCACCGAATGACATGTAACTTCTCACACAGGCACGTTACAAGTCCTTGGTTTCTCGAAAATCCAATAAAAGCAGGCAACTCCTGACCAAGCCACGTTGCAAGCCAATAAACACTCAAATCAGCCTAATAATAGGTAACTTCACACACAGGCACGTTACAATCACCAGGCTGAAATGAATACAACGGTGATATGCAACTTCTCACACAGGCACGTTGCAAATCACCGAATGACATGGAACTTCTCACACAGGCACGTTACAAGTCCTTGAATTTTCGATAGCTAAACTGAATATATTCACTCAATTCCAATGTGCTGAGACTCATGTACAACCAATAAATAACCAAATAAAACCCCTTTTTAAAACACTACTTTTGTAAACATCAATACAAATATCAACAAGTATTAAATATTCAGTATTGAAGGAAAGCTCCGTACCAATGATCGTAAGAGCAAAACACAAATTCTTCAAAATGTTTATGCTGCCACGAACGGAACTCCCACATGATTTTCTTTGTTTAATAATCAACAAGCAATGGAAAGTACATCCAAGAAAAATATAATGAAACATACTGATTCTGAATAACAACCTGCTTTTCTTTTATTGAAAGTAAACTCCAACAATTACTCACTCAAACAGGTATTATAGCCATTTGTCGAAGATAATTCCAAGCAATTTCAAACAAATATAACTCCTACCTTTTATTCCAACCATAGGTATCACTTCAACACAAATGAATATATTTAAACGATCACCCCAATAATAATGATTTCAGAAACTCAATACCAACTCTCGAGTCAACACCAACTTACTTCCCATTCCCATGCTATTTTTCTCGCCTCCCGCCAGCCAAACGTTTTTGTTGAAGATCCCTAAAAACCGGCATATGACGATGCGCGGCACATGACTAATATATACTGGACGTACCATCATAGGCTGGCGTTCGGCAATAGAAAACTCCTAACATAATCAAGTGCAAAGTGCAGATTGGAACTCAACCTCCAAGTTGATAGAAGAAAACTATTTATTATTGAAATTGCTATATTCTTGTCTCAACCTACTCCCATGATTCAACCAAAAAAGTGCCCATTATTGAAGCTGAAATATTCTTGCCTCAACCAACTTATGAAGCAAGTGTTAACTTGTTTCAAAAAGTGGTCAAGAGGAATCCGTCAAAAAATCAAACTAATACTTGGTTGGACCTATTCAAGAATCAACGCAATTATGCGTTAATGCAAAAAAATATTTTTATCATTGTACGTATCTTCTTTCATACATGATCGATGAAATTATTTCTTTTAGCTCTTTTTGCTTTGGCACATTGTTAATAATAAACATCAATTTGATAATAATTTAGACCTTAATATTTCACACATTTTTGTAATAAAAGTCCCAAATTGAATATTTTGGAGATTTTCGAAGCTGATAGACTTAATAAGAATCCGGTTATAAAATGGTGACAATGAATGGGAATATATGGAAATGGAATGAGGAACAGAGTGGATGATTAAAATGGAGTAAACGCTTCAAAAAATAAAATTGAATAAAACACAGACGATGAAAGGGGAAATCGGCAGGGCAATAGATAAGGAAAAAAGACAGAAGGAAAGCGAGAAACACGACAATAAAAATAGGAAAGAAAAGCAAAGAGAATAGTAAAAGGACAGAAGTAAAACGTATGTGGAGAATCGGTACGAAAAATACGAGAAGTCTACAGAAAAAATGTAAAATTGGACAGGTGTAGCCGATCGATAGGAAAAAATATTTACCGTCATTTAGCATAACTTACGAAGCATAAACTGTTCATGAACTCTAAATTTGCAATACCTGAGTAATAAAAGAAACATATTATTGAGACTTCAGGATTGCACTGTATAACGGCACGACAAGAGTGTCAGTTATAGTAAAAAAGAAAACGATTGAATAAAAATATTCTGAATGATTTTCTGGAAAAACCAAAAAATTACAATACGACTGTGTTAAAAAATTCATTTGCATCCAAATGTAAACAAGAAAGGACGCCGCATATTCTCTTCGGCGTCTCAATAATCACGAGAGATGTATTCCAGCCTCGGTCCTGAGTTATGAGAGACATTTATATGGAAATATGTTCACCCTTGATATAACATAGCCACCAGCAGAGGCCCAATTTTTTGTTGGATTTGTCAGTTGTATCACTGGGAATTCTATCGTGAGATATCGGGTAATTCCCAGTTCCATTAGTTTCGACATACATACAGAAATTGGGTTCATCTGACTCGTTGAAGTTCGCAAAATGGCTCGACAAAATTACATTCTTTTTCAATGAATCTAAACGGAATCTTTCTATAATATAATATCATATTGTAATGATTTTTTTTTTTAATTCGATAAAGTAAATTTGAAATCTTTCCTTAGACACAAAAATAGAAATAAAAACCTAAGCAACGCCATTTCATAATCAAGGAATGTAAAAACAAATGAGCAAAAGTTGATAACAGATTTCAACCGTCGGAACTAAAAGTAAAAATAGTGAAGTGGGTCGCAGACGAGCACAAACAAGAGACAGTCAAATGGTACAAAATGAAAGTAAACCGCCAGGAAATAAGAAGGTATCAACATGGACATATAGTCAAAAGCTATGCGGAGACAAAGAAATTAAAAGCAAAGAAAACAACTCGAACAAGAATGAGGAAATTAAAAAAATACATTATTTAGAAATAAATTAAAGGATTAGAAGGACGTCGATCATATTAAAAAACATAAAGGGCATTGAACACAAAAACAAGTTAGTATCGAAGTTTTCTGCTGAAAATTTGTTTTTTTGATTTTTAGACTCAGTTTCGTAACTATCATTGGAATCAGCTTGAAATTTTACTATAGTGGGAATTTGAAATGGAACTGAGGATTTTGCATTTTTCGTGATTTTTAGGGATCTACCCCTTACAACTTTTTGGAGTAAAATTGTCTGTCTTCGATTAGCTTGAAATTCACAGTATATATCAATTCGACCATTCTGGATCGCAGAATTGCTATATCTTTAACCATTCTCGAATGAAATTTATGCCAAAAATTTATTTATTTTTTTTTTTATTTTTAGACTCAGTTTAGCAAATATTATTGGAATCAGCTTGAAATCTTACGTATATTGTGCGAATTTCAGATAGATCTGGGGATTTTGCATTTTTCGTCATTTTTAGGGGTCTTACCCCTTACAACTTTCTCGATTAAGTTCGTCCTTCTTCGATTAGCTTGGAATTCACAGTATATACCAATTCGACCATTCTCGATCGATCGGTGAATATACAGCCACAGTTAATCGAAAGAGAAGGAAGACATACAGAAATGTAAAGTTGAGATTGCATCAGAAAATTCTTGCTTCAATATGTGTTTTGTTATTGAATAGTTTTACACTTTTTTTTGTTTGACTTTACACTCTAGAATTCTTAAATGAGTGAGGTTGACAATATTTTTTTTTGAAAGTTTGTTGAAACATATTTAATTTTTATCATAGATTACCCATTTCATTTGTCTCCATAGCCTAACTCCACAAAATTGACGAAAGTTTCACAGCCGGACTAGTAAGAAATAAATTTGAGATTTGTAGCGTGAAAAGTCGCAAACTTTGGTTAGATCCGTAAAGAAATTTTATGATGTTTTGAAATATAACTTTGTAGTATAATTTTAAAACTGAAAGAATCCACTAAAATGATTTTCTATCCTTAATGCTTGAAGAAATGTCAACTTTGCATCGAATGTAACAGTAATTTTCAGCAATAATTTCAATTTTCTAGAAAAAGAAACTTTGTCACATATTAGAGCTAATGGCATAAAACAATATTTGAGACATAGGTGTAAATCGATAGAAATAACTTTCTTCATAATTTTTTTGTAAAATTCGAATAAATAGGTCTATTGTCAGCGATTATTTTGAAATTTTTTCTTTTTTACTGGTAGCGAGTACGTCATTTTTCAAGTTCTTCAAAGCACATCTCAACGCCCAAGACGAATTTCGAAGTAGATTATTGATAAAAGTTTTTTCCATTTGATGCCAACTCTGATGGACACCGTATACACGTTTATCTCTCCGAAACCAGCAACGCAACATAAACGCTACTACACATCCAAGCACAACAACGAAAGCTGAACCGTATCGTTTTGTTTTCGTAATAAACCCCGGTAAACATAATCTCCGATAATCCATCTGAGAAGGATCAAAACAATCATTTCACTCGTGAAACGTGGATAATTTGCCGAACATGGCCCTAATCCGAATCAGTCAACGTAAAATGTATAATAAAAAATATCGATATTCAGCTTGTGTAATGGAGCGATTCATTTCGGAATTTTGAAGTGTATCTGAGAATAGACTGAGCATATAGAGGTGCACGAAGATGTTATTGATTGTTCCACTCATACCAAAATACGCGTTGTTTGATTTCTATTTTTGTGTTGTTTTTCTCAGGAAATTAACACTTGATATTCACTAGCAACTATTAATCCAAATCGATTTCACAATTGATTGTATCAATATTTCCGAGTAGCTGAAAGGTGATAAGTTCAGAACTTGGCAACTAATACACAGCGATCAGGACGGCAATATGCGAACACTCTGCTTGCCATTCTCCCAGAAAACGATTTTGTATTTTCGTATACCTAGCCCTCCTGTCGCGTTCATAAGTAGTAGTCACTAACGTTTAAAAATCTGTTCAAAAATAACTTTTTATTTCTTGTTTCACTAAAAAGTGATTCGAGAGAAATCTTTGAAAGTAGTTATATTCGCCTATACAAACACTAAACTCAGACTGAATACAATTTTAAAATGGTCGGAATAATAATTAGGTATGTACCTGCTTACTCATTAGAGGGATGGCATTCAACCTAAACCGTAAAAAACTTATTTCTCAAAATTTAAAGGGATTATAGCTAAATGAACCTATTTTAATAATTATTAGACCAAGCTACAGAGGTTTTTCCCTCACAAAATAAAATATGTAAATGGCCTATAAATACTGATTTTTCCTAGATAGTTCGTTGATGAAAACCCCAGTTTTCGCCCCAGCAAAATCGCCTCGTGGAATTTTCATAACAAAAAACAGTGAAAAGAATTACAACTTTTTTGATTTTTTAGAAATACCTCAAAGATTATTCGAGGAATCGTTTTACAGTCAATAGAACTTTTGTAGAGATTTATAAAACCTACAAAATTGATTTTCATACCACCGGATGGGTGCATTTTCCACCGAGAAAATTCGGAAAAACCTCGAAAAATAGACGATTTTTCAAAAATTTATAATTTTTATAAATCTGAAGCTGGACAAACAATATTGCGGAAACTGATAGATAATAACATGTGGTTCAACTGTGCGCAAGATGTTTTTTGTCTGATGTGTAGTTTTTGCACAAGCGCACTATAAACAATTCAAGGGCACATCTTGCAAAATGCGCCGATTTAAGGGAAATCGTCGTATTCAAATTCTGTAAACGGCATCTGGAAGTTGAGATCAATATCTACAATTTGTATATTTTAGATGTTCACCTGAGAAGTAGGATATGTGTTGAAAATGTCACTGAAAGTTGATCAAAACGCTTCAAAATGCGTCCGAAGTCATCCGAAGTCGCACTGAAGTAACTCGAGTTGAGTTCGAGTGCACTTTGAAGCATTTAGAGTAACTTCCAGTGACATTTTCAACACATGTCTCTTTTTCCCGGATTTTCTCAGTGTAAAATGCACCGACCTGCAGCGGGATTCTGTTTCACGACCGTTGACTATCGTACGATACGATGATAAACTCGATGTCGAATTTAAACCTTATTCTATTTCACGATCGAATATCGCTTCGGAAATCGTCGGGTTTTTGATGGAATGTGGAATGGAATGAGAATGACATTTGATTATTTTGATTCAATACGATGGCGGATGGAGATGGAATTGATGGAGTTAACTAGACTAGTACATGTTGATATACAGTGAGGACCAAAAGTCCGTCGCCCCCCCCTGTAACTTCTTTATTCTACATATTACAAAAAAATGTTAAATACATAAGTTGTAGGGTTTCATTCGATCTCTTTAATGGTTTAAGTTTCATTCATACAGAGTGTCTCAAAAAAGCACGGTGACTTAGAAGTTAATTTTTTTAAATGGGACACCCTGTATTTCATTGCATTATTACATTCTACGTTGAATTCTGAACAAGTTTGATAAATGGTTTTCTATCAAAAAAGTTAATAGTTTTGGACTTATGAACACTTGTAAATAATTATTTCGACTCCTTTTGCGCCAGTTCACGAATAAATTAATGAGGTAGGCTATGCACGCTAGGCGCGTTCATTTTATCCATGACAACGAAAACAAAATCTTATCTGTTTTTGCCAAATGTCATTGACATTTTGTAGGTTTTCAAAACTTTGTTTCAAACGGTTTTCAATTTCTCTTGTTGATTAATATGGCTCGTTCAGTAGCAGACAAAGTTGAAGCCGTTATCATATTTGGTGAAGCTAACCGAAATTACCACGCTGCTATTCGCATTTTCAATGAACGGTTTCCAGAACGTCCGATGTGTCGAAAATATCTGCAGAAATTCGTGGCAAAATTTAACCAAACTGGCACCGTGAAAGATGCTCCGAGATCTGGGAGGCCGAAAATAATTACGGAAGATGTTGAAATTCAATTACTAGCCGAAATGGTAAATAACCCACAACAATCAACTAAGCAAGTAGCTGAGACATGTGATGTTTCTAAAACATCAGTAAAGAGGGTTTTAAAACAAAATAAATTCCATCCTTACAAAATAAAAATTTTGCAGCAATTGGTTGAAGATGATCCAGACCGGCGACTTGAATTTTGCGAGACCATGGCAGAAATAATTGTTGCAAATCGACTTTATTTGCAACACATCTGCTTTAGTGATGAAAGCACTTTTTACCTAAATGGAAATGTGAATACCCAAAATTGTAGATATTGGAGTGATGAGAATCCCCATGAATTCCGCGAGGGGCATACTCAATTTCCCCAGAAAATTAATGTTTGGGCTGGTATTTTAGGTAACCACATTGTAGGCCCCATATTCTTGGAAGAAAATTTAAATGGTCCCAGATACCTCCAAATGCTGCAAGACACAATAAGTCCCAGTATCGATGAGATCGTTGCGCAAAACCCACATGAATTTTACTTGGATGTAACATTTCAGCAAGATGGAGCGCCACCACACTATTTTCGGGAGGTGAGAAATTACTTAGATGAAAGGTATCCAGGTAGGTGGATTGGACGTCGAGGTACAACAGAGTGGCCAGCTCGCTCACCGGACCTCTCTCCGCTTGATTTCTTTCTCTGGGGCTATGTGAAATCCGTAGTTTTTAAGACAGTTTGTGGGTCGTTAGATGAACTGCGCCGTCGAATTATTGAAGTGTGTTCAGAAATAACACCTCAAACCTTGATTAATGTTAGGGAAGAGTTTACAACCCGACTATTTATGTGTCAAGAAATGCATGGTGGACATGTCGAACATCTTTTGAAATAGATAAAAACTCACCGTTTTTAGTTATAAATTAAAATATCTATTCAGTTTTTAATGCTTCTTGATCTGTATTTATGGACTACCTTATTTGTTAATAAAATGTTTCAACTTCATTTGTACTAGTTTTTCGTGAGATTCAACAACTCTAACAATTGTAAAATGGTACGACGAGGTAAGTTACACATGGTGCCATCAGCAGTTTGCAACATTGGATAGCTTTCAAAAAGTTAGGATAGGAAAGTGGAATACATTGTGATCCATTTGTTACGATTTTCTCATTGAACTGGCGCAAAAGTAGTCGAAATAATTATTTACAAGTGTTCATAAGTCCAAAACTATTAACTTTTTTGATAGAAAACCATTTATCAAACTTGTTCAGAATTCAACGTAGAATGTAATAATGCAATGAAATACAGGGTGTCCCATTTAAAAAAATTAATTTCTAAGTCACCGTGCTTTTTTGAGATACTCTGTATGAATGAAACTTAAACCATTAAAGAGATCGAATGAAACCCTACAACTTATGTATTTAACATTTTTTTGTAATATGTAGAATAAAGAAGTTACAGGGGGGGCGACGGACTTTTGGTCCTCACTGTATATTTTGTAACATAAATGAAAAAAGCGAATCATATCTAAAATATTATTGAACTGTCGTTTATAGTCATACATTTGTGAATAAAAGTGAAATGTTACCGATTTTTAGGGATCGAATTGTTATAAATGAAGACTGGCAAAGAAATTTAAATCTAATTCGTCGACGACAAGAATTGAGACACGCAAGTAATCCTTTTTCGTTACCAGAGAAAAGATTTATCGAGTTGTTCAGATTGAACAAGAGGTTAGTTCGCCATCTGATTCAATCAATAACGCCTCACTTAGTTGAGAGGTCCAGCAGGAAGGGAATAACCACAGAAACTAAAGTAATGTGTGCATTACGGTTTTATGCAACTGGATCTTACCAAAGATGTGTTGGTGAAGAGTATAATGGTGGGCTGAGCCAAACTAGCATCCACAGATGTATTTACATTGTGACAAATGCACTCCTTAATCTTGTTGATGAAAATGTATTCCTACCAAATACAGTTCAAGAAAGGAATGCAATAAATCTTGAATTCATGAATCGGTGGGGGTTTCCTGGGGTTATTGGTGTTGTTGATGGAACACACATAGCTAAACTGAAGCCAAACGTACAAGAGCATAATTATATCAACAGGAAAGGCTTTCATTCCATCAACACTCAAATAATTTGTGACCACAAATTGAGAATCCGCAGTTTATTTGCTAACTCTGGAGGTTCAACTCATAATTCCTACATTTGGCGTGTTTCTCAGGCGCATGAGTTCATGAGAACTTTACATGAAAATCAAGAAGCTTGTTGGCTCCTGGGGGACAGTGGATATCCTATGCAACCCTATTTAATGACCTCATTAGCCAATCCACCTGATGAAGGTCCTGAAAGAAGGTACAACACTGCACATATATCTGATCGAGTTTATACATCATCGAGAAACGGAATACCAATTATCGAGTCAATATGGCGGACTCGACTCGATTCGATTCGATAAAAAAAATATTTCGTAGGTTTTATAAATATTTTATTATTAACATTTTCACTTATAAGTTTAAAGTGTTTTGTATATTTGTAGTATCTTTAAGTGTATATTCCAAATCAAATCGTCTATTATAAATAATTTTCTCAAAATTCCTGTCATCTTATTTTAGGTCGACACCCGTCACATTTTAAAGCGTATTTATTAAATAATTTATATTAGTCCCTTCTGTTTCATATGTTAATATTTTAGATATACAGGGTGTTCCACGAAGATTAGGAAAGGAAATATTTCGGAATTCGAAAGTAGTGGAGAATTGTAAATTTGGGGTTCTGAATAAAAGCAATTGATGCAACATTTTTTGATATTATGTTACCTAATGAGCTTTTTGTTTTCAGTCACGTGACATCAGATCCAAAATTATTAATAGGACAACCTGTATATTTTGGCATTTTTATGTTCCTCCCAATAAAACAATTTCAACGAACTAGCATACTTGTGGTCTAAAACGAATGATTCAAGAAATACAGGTACTTCAAAATCCTTTGTTCCACGACTTCTGAAACGAGCAATTGCCAAATTATTACATTTGGGATCACCCTGTATATTTGAGCAGTCCTATATTTTTTGTGATGATTAAAACAAGGCAAAATTATATTAATCATCCATATTTTATTAAAAAAACGTTGTGGGACAAAGGATATTGAAGTACCTGTAGTTTTTAAACTAATCGTTTTAGACCACAACTGTGATAGTTTGTTGGAATCGTTTTATCGGGAGGAAAATAGAAATGCTAAAATATACAGGTTGTCCCATTAATAATTATGATTCTGATGTCACGTGACCGGAAACAAAAAGATCATTCATTGGGTAACATAATATCAAAAAAAGTTTCACCAATTGCTTCAATTAATAACCCCCAAATTAAAATTCTCTACTACTCTCGAGTTCAGAGATATTCCCTGTCCTAAACTTCGTAGGATACCCTGTATTTAAATGTAAAATTATTGCGAATGATTAGTTTCAACCCGCACAAGAGATTTTTACAGTCTTCCATTATTGTACAATTTCTTTATGTACTTCCATAAACAATGAATCCTCCGTACAATAAATTACTAATATTACTATACTGCTCTAAATGTATAGCCGTCTCCGACGCATTATAATAATTTGTAAAAGACTAATTACCAAGGAACCAATATTCAACGCAATTCTCGAATAGTTTTCACGTCGAGTTGGATCAACAGCCACGACCCAATCCAAAACTACTTCTACTTGTACACCGAAGCCGTTTTATTGTTGAATATGGCCATAAGGGCTCCAAACAACACCCCCATGACTAGTTAAATGCAACGTAGGAAGGAAACGGAGCCTAAAGTTCTGGAAAATGTTGCCCCTGCTGATGCTCTCTCGCAGAAATTGTTATTTTAGTGGGCTTTGTACGGCTTTCGCCCGGAATGTTACAACTTTTGACGCTATATTTCTTCTACCGCAGGGGATAGAGAACAGCACTGAGCTGTTCATTAGAAAGCCGTAGAGTTTGAGGAAGTTGTAAACGAACAAGAAAATCTTGTTCATAGCAATTATAGAAGCGTGGGATGAAAATACACGGGAAGGAATACAAATGAAATTTTTCTTGATTTCTTCCGTAGAACTTGCGTGGAGACGAAATGAAGGAATGTCATGCTTGATTCTTTATTTTCAAAAAGAAACTGGAAATGATGATACTCCACTTGGTAGAATACAATATAATCCTATTCCTACCAAAACCACACAGGGAGGAGCAAAACCGTGTGCTAATAATAAATGACTGTACCCAACCATAATTCGAGATCACCATTGACACCAGGTGGCGCTCCAAAACTCCGGGAAAACAAAGCAAATGTCATTTAATTATCTTGACAGTTGACGACTTTTTGATATTATTTTTAGTTATTGAATTTTACTTCTACCTCAACTTTGGAGTGCTTTTTTATAAATGCCTGTTGTGAAAATTCATTTGGCTGCAATTTTTCAGTAGTGTTTGAACGAAAAATGGCCCGTAATCCTGAAACTTCAACAGCGTCTAATCTCGATTGACCTTGACAAGTTTTGAAGTTAAAAAACACAATTACAATTATAAAATCCTGTATTACTTCATTTATTCCTCTATTTCGTTGCCTCAGTGAACTCGTTTCTGAAATTTTTTGAGAAGGAATGACAATTTTTATCAATTATTTTAATGCTGTGTCTAGAAAATAAATAGATTAATTTACGCCAGTTATGAACCAAAATTCTCTCACTAGATGTGAAAACATTCAAAATAAAGAGTTCACACTGTTCACGGATGCAAATACACGTATGTTTATGAATTACTTTCCCGATTTTCAGTTTAATTCCCAATGTTTTAGCTAATTTCTGGTTTCTGGGAAAAGAGTGCATTGAGACATTAACAAACAAATAATTCTTGCATTGTGGCACTGGACAATTTTTTTTGGCTTACTTGTCACATCACAGCTATGCTTCTTCCATTAAATCAAAAATATTGAACCAAATATGAAATGAAAAAGATATAATCACTAATTTATTCTTCTTCTAGATGAACTAATGATAGAAAACATCAATATTAAAACAGACAGGTATTTCTGACAATAAATCCTAACTGGAGAAAACAAAAAACCCTTGGTTGATACAAAAATATGCCAATTGGAGTGCATGAAATCACTAAATGGATCACAAAGTCTGCAGAATTGGCAAATTTGAATATGATATGACAACTAAACATTTTCAAATCATTCTCACCGAGCCACTGCTGTTTCACAATCGGCAAAAGCAGGTGTATCGGAACAAGAATTTATTAAAATAACAGGTCATGGTAGTAGCAATTCTATCAAACCCTACCTACAGTTAGATGAACAACATCACCAAAACATAATAAATAACATGAGATCCAATTTTAAAAACGCTACAAATTCAAATAATACCTTCGGTATTTCCAGCACTTCAATGAACACTGGCCACGTTTCCAGCGCAGAAAATAACTTAGTTTAATGGGCTTGTGGGTTGTCCCATATCATCAGGGTGTTTTTGGATTTTTCACTGGCGCTCCGGAAAATGAAACCCCATATTTCAATCTTTTGAAATCAATTTTTAATGTCGAATCCACGTCCCAAACTGAGCTACTGGGTATGTTAGTGGCGTGAAACATCATTGCACATTCACTGCTCTTCTTTCCTAAATTTTGCCTCTGACAGTATACAAAACACTTCCTCTGAAAAATGTCTCCATACAAAAAGTTGTCTCCCAGCGGAAGTAAACAAAGCATCTTTCTAGTCAGCTTTATTGAAATATATTCGTCCCAACACGTGTAACTTCATGAAAGCTCCATGCAGGTATTTTTCGTGATACACATTCCCCAGACGTGAATGGGCTCCGGAATAGTGGCGTTATTCGTGGAGAAATATATGAGGGAAGCGAAATAAAACTTATGAATTTATGGGCGCTTCACCTGTCACTTTTCATTTTGGCTGTATTCGAGTTCGCCGAAGCACCGGAAAAAAAGAAATTGAAAATTCCGCCATTTCCCAGAGACGTGAAGCGCTATAGTGTCTGATGAACTCGGCTGCATGGAAAAGTTATCTCGAATTGAATTACGTTTATGCAAATGAACCTGAAAAATATCATCTACGCGTAATTGAAATTTCAAAGAAATCGCTCAAAAATGACCAGGAGTGATTCACAAGACAGGAAATTATATAAATCCTTTATTTAGTCCATTTGGCTAATATACATTTTCAAGTAATTGCATAAATTTCAAGAAATGAATAATACAAAATACTCTCGCAAATTGGGCATTTGTCACAAAAAATATATATATATATATATATATATATATATATATATATATATATATATATATATATATATATATATATACAACACAGATACACATAATTGTACACATCTACAACATCTATAAGCACACACACCTATACACCCAGACACATTCTAAAAAATATTTGATGAATACACAAAATAGGTTAAACATACTAAAACATAATATGTACTCCAGTCATAGCTAAATATTAAGACGAACTAAAAAAAATGAGGAAGTGGCTACTAAGTTTTGTGTTGATCAAGAAAATATGATTTCAACTGTGTTAAAGATGTTATACGTTTGATCTCTTCTGGCAGATTATTGTAGCTTTCAAGTCCCTTGAAAAAAACGGAATTTTGTGTATGTGTTAATGTGACTTGTTGAATATGAAAGTCGGTTCTGGATCTTGTATCCATGGATTTGGTCATTGTACATAACTTTTTCTTGTAAATATGTTGGGGAAATTTTATTTTTTATTTTGAAAATTAGGATTAATGTTTGGTAAACGAGAAAACAATTCATTGGTAACCATTCTAGTTGCTTCAACATCTCTCTTATGGGTGTTGATTTTCTGCAATTCAAAATTATGCGCAGAGCTCTGTTTTTGAGTTTCTGTAAACGAGCTAAATCATTCTGTTTCAGCAGATACAGAATTGTAGAATAATACGTGAAATGAGGAAGAACTAATGAATTGTAAAGTAACATTTTTGTCCACATTGTCAAATATTGGGCACAAAGAGATAAAAATAGTTATTTAAGTAACAAGGAATGTAAAGACGTGTTAACATTCGAGGTGAGCGAGTACGAGCCGAGACAAAGCCGAGGCTTGTCGCTTGCCGAGGATGATAACAGTCGATACATTCCGTGTTACTTATTACGTTTTTCCCGCTGCTTGTTGACATTTCTCAAAATTTGCCTGAATTGAAGTTTGTTTTCTTACCCTTCCTTCATGATTATTCGTTCGCTATTTCATTCTAAGTTGCTTGTGCGTGTAACTAAGTTACCGAATAAGCAGACAACAATAATATTCAAAAGGTCTCATAACCTAAAAATTGATATGAATGAAGCTGAAGGTATTACTTGTCAAAGTCAAAGTCATTATTACCCTAGGCATGTAAATGACACTATTTACATTCCGTTGTCAAGATGAATTAGTAAACGAATGATATAGGCCATTTACCTGTTTTGTTGCTAAGCATGTATGGACTATTTACAGTGTCGGCAGCGGGAAAAATAATTTTATAATGAAGTTGGCATGAGCTTTAAACTATAATCCCCTGTCTACATGAACCCTGAGATATTTAAATCGATTGACCCGTTCCACATTATTAGGTCCTAGCATTATCTCAAAATTTTGGTTACAAAAGCTTCTGAATCGTTTTTCTGTACTTATTACACTTGGTCTTCTCAACATTGATCTTTAAGAAAATTAGCACAACACCAACTGTAAATAGATTTTAAGGTTCTGTTGATGATTTCTGTCAGTTTCGTGTGATCATTACATGAAAAATGAATTAGTGTATCATCTGCAAAGAGGTGAACTGAGCTCTCACCTATTACGTACATTGGTCAATTTGAATTTCTAAAAACTCGATAAAAAAGTTTCCAGTTTGAAAAGACTAACAATGTAAAAAAGTTTGCTACAATTTTGATCCTAATCATAGAGGTAAACATCTACTTTTGTCGTGGTCGATGGGCACACAATTTGAGATTTTTTTTCTGATTCACAGGCTCCATGTGTGGAATAATATCAATTCCCATCATAATATCAAATTTGAATTTTTTGACGATCACAATAATTTTTATCTACTTGGTCGCGACAAAGCACAAAATATATAGAAGACCTAGGGTTTTTAATAGACGTACACTCAATATTTCCATTGTCAAGAAGTCAATTATTGTTTTTCTGTATAACTATGAATATCATTAAAGGAAAATTCAAATAGCTTAATGGACATAAAATCCTTAATTTTTTTCATTAATCGACTCTGTGGATACTGGTTAACAAGATCTATACCAAAGAGTATTTTGCCGGGCACGATTTAACCCTTAAACTACCTCTCAAACAAGTCCGGAAAATAGTAAAATCCCAAACTTGGAAAAATCCGCATTAACGTAAATGCAGGTAGAATCAATATTTTTTTACCGATAGGCTCTTTGGATACTAGTGGAAGAGACCTATACCCCAGGTTATTTTGCTGGGCACGATTTCACCCTCAAACTACCCCTCATACACGTTCGAAAAATCGTAAAATACCGAAATTTGAAAAATCCTCGACAAGCTAAATGGAGATAAAATAAATGATTTTTTTTATTAATGTACTCTGTGGATTCAGCTGAACAAGATCTATACCTGAGAGTATTTTGCCGGGCACGATTTCATCCTCAAACTACCCCTCAAACACGTCCGATAAATCGTAAAATATCGAAATTTAAAAAATCATCGAAAAGCTAAATGGAGATAAAATAAATGATTTTTTCTATCAATGTACTCTGTGGATCCAGCTGAACAAGATCTATATCTGAGAGTAATTTGCTGGGCATGATTCCACCCTTAAACTACCCCTCAAACACGTCCGAAAATCGTAAAATCCCGAACTTTGAAAAATCCTCAACAAGCTAAATTCAGTTAGCATCAATATTTTTTTCTATAAATAGACTCTTTGGATACTAGTAAAAAAGACCTATACCAAAGATTATTTTGCCGGGCACGATTTCACACTTGAACTACCCCTCAAACACGTCCGAAAAATAGTAAAATACCGAAATTTGAAATATCGTCGACAAGCTAAATGGAGATAAAATAAATGATTTTTCCTATTGATGTACTCTGTGGATTCAGCTGAACAAGATCTATACCTGAGAGTATTATGCCGGGCACGATTTCACCCTCAAACTACCCCTCAACCACGTCCGAAAAATCGTAAAATACCGAAATTTGAAAAATCCTCGACAAGCTAAATGGAGATAAAATAAATGATTTTTTCTATCAATGTACTCTGTGGATCCAGCTGAACAACATCCATACCTGAGAGTATTTTGCTGGGCATGATTCCACC
This sequence comes from Chrysolina oricalcia, assembly GCA_944452925.2. NCBI lineage: Eukaryota > Metazoa > Arthropoda > Insecta > Coleoptera > Chrysomelidae > Chrysolina > Chrysolina oricalcia. The sequence goes on from OX101819.2 coordinate 65,955,113, forward strand.
CTTAAACTACCCCTCAAACACGTCCGAAAATCGTAAAATCCCGAACTTTGAAAAATCCTCAACAAGCTAAATGCAGTTAGCATCAATATTTTTTTCTATAAATAGACTCTTTGGATACTAGTGAAAGAGACCTATACCAGAGATTATTTTGCCGGGCACGATTTCACACTTGAACTACCCCTCAAACACGTCCGAAAAATCGTAAAATACCGAAATTTGAAATATCGTCGACAAGCTAAATGGAGATAAAATAAATGATTTTTCCTATTGATGTACTCTGTGGATCCAGCTGAACAAGATCTATACCTGAGAGTATTATGCCGGGCACGATTTCACCCTCAAACTACCCCTCAACCACGTCCGAAAAATCGTAAAATACCGAAATTTGAAAAATCCTCGACAAGCTAAATGGAGATAAAATAAATGATTTTTTCTATCAATGTACTCTGTGGATCCAGCTGAACAACATCCATACCTGAGAGTATTTTGCTGGGCATGATTCCACCCTTAAACTACCCCTCAAACACGTCCGAAAATCGTAAAATCCCGATCTTTGAAAAATCCTCAACAAGCTAAATGCAGTTAGCATCAATATTTTTTTCTATAAATAGACTCTTTGGATACTAGTGAAAGAGACCTATACCAGAGATTATTTTGCCGGGCACGATTTCACACTTGAACTACCCCTCAAACACGTCCGAAAAATCGTAAAATACCGAAATTTGAAATATCGTCGACAAGCTAAATGGAGATAAAATAAATGATTTTTCCTATTGATGTACTCTGTGGATCCAGCTGAACAAGATCTATACCTGAGAGTATTATGCCGGGCACGATTTCACCCTCAAGCAACCCCTCAAACACGTCCGAAAAATCGTAAAATACCGAAATTTGAAAAATCCTCGACAAGCTAAATGGAGATAAAATAAATGATTTTTTCTATCAAAGTACTCTGTGGAACCATCTGAACAACATCCATACCTGAGAGTATTTTGCTGGGCATGATTCCACCCTTAAACTACCCCTCAAACACGTCCGAAAATCGTAAAATCCCGAAATTTGAAAAATCCTCAACAAGCTAAATGCAATTAGAATCAATATTTTTTTCTATAAATAGACTCTTTGGATAATAGTGAAAGAGAACTATAACAGAGATTATTTTGCCGGTAACGATTTCACACGTAAACTACCCCTCAAACATGTCCGAAATTTGAAAAATCCTCGACAAGCTAAATGGAGATAAAATTAATGATTTTTCTCGTTCTAATGTCGTATGTCCAATGACTGAGACTCCACACGATTCGGAAGGAAGTTTTTTCCTCATATCTCCGCAGCCGTTTGACATAATCCCATCAAACCTGGTATCACTGGATTTGTAATGACGATCCCTAACCAAATATGGAAGAATACACTGTGTGTCGAATTTAAAAATATCACTAAAGTCATTTTAACTCGAATGCGGATAAAATTTTGGGTGTGGTTCAAAGATTAGCCAATCGAAAAAGAAAATCGACGTGTTCAAGGAATTTTCCAAAATATGTTTATATTCAGAAATTATGAATTTATTCCATACATTAGCATTGTACTGTATATTTCTATGGAAATAACAGGTCTTAGCTGAGCGTCAAAATCATTATCATAGAGAGGAAAAATCAGAAACTTTCTCTATAAAATATGAGTCTGCCTAACGATGGTATACAGTTTGTTAACCTTTGGCATCATCCCTCCAGCATCCCCAGGCACGTCCCGCGAAGCAATCAACTTGATCTAGGGGGCGACTCGACTCGTCAGTGACGTGGTGGACTAATAGAGAGAGTGACAAGTGACTGCAGACTGTAATAACGCTGGACGTACCCTGTTTTGATGTGCCAGTGGCGTAGTAATGAGGTTTGTTCATTTGAACGGTAATCAGGTCGCAAGGCTTATTGGAATTGTGTTGTCTGTAGGGAATAAAAATTATTCACGGATGGTTCAACAGATAATGATAAGAAGACACCGAACGAGATTGGGCGCAAATGTTTTGTTGTTGTTTGTTTCACAAGTTGAAGTAACAGTTGATTACATTATTTTGGTTGCTAGTGTTATTGTTATTTGAAATATTCTTCAAAAGATGCATAGGTGTTTTACCTGTGTATAGATGTATCTTCTTAGTGGCAAAGCCTGAGGTCAGTCAAGGACAAAAGAGACCCACTATCAGCAGCGGGGGTATATCGCATACCATGCACTTGCGGAAAGGTATACATCGGAACCACAAAAAGATCCATGGGTACAAGACTGAAGGAACATCAGAGGAACTGCAGATTGGGACAAACGGACAAGTCGGCAGTGGCAGAACACGCGCTCAGTGAAGGAAACCACAGGTTCCTGTTTGAGGACGTGAAACTTCTTCCACGGATACCATAGTCGGCTTGTACGAGAGGCAATTGAGACAAACACACGGAGAATTTCAACAGAAAAGAAGAAGCTGTGAGCCTCAATCGAATGTGGAATCCTATTCTTAAAAATTCAATAATAACAAAGGAAGACAACGACATTAGGACATCAGGGAATCAACCAAGGTTAATGAAAATGTACCTATTCCAGATATGGTAATGAGCACACGGAACTACCTGAGTCAGAATAAGGACAATTCTCCGAAGACCGAATCTTCAGTCATCCGAGATTATCCACGATGTACAAGGATGGTCCCAGAAATACTTGGCCTGACCTAGAGTTAGTAGTTGCGGTAGTTGCTTGAAAAATATTATTGTATTAGAAAGTACACAATCTATACAGAATATGTTTCAAGTTTGAAGACGCCACGTTGTTTGGTATTTGTTTGACAGCCATCAATAGTAAACGTTTTCAGTGAATTTGTAAACATGGAAAAAATCGGTCATCGTTATGTGATACAATACTTTTATTTGAAAGGCCTTCGCCTTATCCACACAGGATTTATTATAAAAATGATGGTGTTTGCTTGGTCTAATTCATGATGAGAAAAATTATCCCATAACGTTGCATTTTTTGAAAAAAATTGTTAAGAACCAACTAATTAAATACGATAACTTATTCTAGAGTACTACTATTTTTGTTTTCAAGATCCGCCAATTTTCCTATCGGAAGCAATCACCCTTTATCAATATTATTCACTGTATTAGTTGAGTATTCCAGTTAGTAGTTTCCACAAAGTCAACTTGATTATTCGCTATGGTTCAACCGCAGCCAACTTTCAACTACGACTGAAACTAATAGAAATGAATCAAGTTCTAAATCAAACATTGCTCACGAGCACAGACCAACTTTCAAAGTTTCGATATTAATTAATCATAGCGCTTGATCATCAAACATGTTAGTACGAATACATTGGGAGTAAATATTATTCATGATATTCGCCATGGATCTAACACGACTCAAAATTGCCGGCTTTTGATGGAAGAAATCCCGAAGGACAAGATTTGACATTTCCAGTCGCCGGGATTTTCGGATTGTGACCATTCTGGTCGCTAGAGAATCGCCTTTATGATAAAGCACCAGCTGTGTCACGCGGACTGTTTATACAGGGTAATTCAAATTCGACCCCCACCATTGGCACCTCCTAAAGTACAGGAGATACGGCGATGCTTAAATTAGGGCAAAGGTGCGTGTTATTAACAAAATACTGTTTTGAAACTTGGAAAATTGCGAGTATTTCCGGAAATATCCGGAAAAAACTGAAAATAATAATTTTCGTTTTATTTGTCAACATAACTCAAAACCAAAAAAAAAAATTTCCGTTGCTACCTTTTTTCAGTTACACGTTGGCATGTTCAGATTTACTAACCGACGTTTTAACTTCTGGCAATCATCATCAACTTTTTTTTTTCTATTATATAGGCGCCATATCTTTTTTACACAGAAAAAGAGTGCTTCTTATTCTGATCTCATTGATGTATAATTTGTTATTATTTGCTCTTCTGAAACCACACATATTTAAAAATATCAACTTTATCTGAAATGGTTATGATTCCATCGAATAATGTTGTTTTCCGTCTACCTCACGAGTTAAATTATCTCGCCCATTAATAGCCTTCATTAATATATTAGTTGAGTGAATAAATATTAAGAGTACTACAACTGTGTCGTCAGTCGTTTTAATATGTGATACAAAGTTTCTAGAATAAAAACGTTTTTAGAAAGAACAGAATTGTTATTTACTTAATTGAAACTTATTTTTTATGACAGTATAATTCAGAACTCATCTGTGCAGTAACAAATCAACTAATTTGCCATTCTACACTTGTATAAATATAATTATTTCATTAAATTTTTTTTCGTTTTTAGTCATGGAAGGTTTAAGTCTCCTAAAATAAACAATGCTAAATAACGCCTTTTTAATAATAAATCAGACTGCATTATTACTGTCCACTTTGACTCATAAAATATGTAATGTTGTTTGAACAGTTTGAAAATGTTATTTTTGTAAATGAATGTTGAGAACTTTGATCTAGTTATTCTCTACTGCTGTTGCTGATATTTTGACAAAGAACATTTACAAATGAGTACGTTTTACATCATTATGGGACTAGTATATTAATTAAAGTGCCTCGTCATGAAATCTAAACATTGTCATGAAATTAAAAAAAATTTAAAAAATTGTTTTTTCCGTTAACCAGCTGTCGTCCCCTTACGAACGGCAGCCCTCAAAAGTCGAAACTTGTGCGAGCCAAGGATTAACGAGGTCTTACCTTTCTACGTGCGATTCCTAGCAATTGTAAATGAAGTTTTCGATTCAATAACTGTCGTAGAAAAAATTCAGTTTATACATTTTCGTAAAAAAGTTTTATAGTAAACTACTAAATTTTTTCGAGGTCATCGACACTTACATCATGGTTTACAGGGTTTTTAGATATCTTCGACATATCACCAAAATGAGTAGTGGACATTCCAAAGGGAGATTTTAGCATGTTGTCAGCTACCCAGTCCACTGTCAACTGCTTAACATTTTACATTTGTTGTTACAATAAATATCTGTGAGTTGGAGTTCTTTCATCTGATTGGTCCATAGCGTTAGGTAGCATCATAAAGTCACTCGTACCGTTATTGAATTTAAACTTAAAGGACTACAGAAACAAGCGTGCCTGGAGATTACTGGAAGCATTCGCTCCACGCCAACGGCAGCAATGGAAGCCCTCCTCGGATTACTTCCTCTCCACATAGCTCTGGAGAGAGAGGCAAGATTCTACGAAGCGGCCATTCGTCCACCGCAGGCATGTGTCATGAGAAGCAGCAGCATACTGGAGGGCATAATAGCTCACAACATTCTGGGAATGCCCTCAGACGTCATGCATAATACTATCAACCTTCACACGTCCTACACTGTGGTCTTTTGTGAACCTGAAAGAGAAGAATGGGTCCGGAATGAAACTGACCTATGTAAGGCAAGTGAACGTTGGTTTACCGATGGTTCCAAAACTTTGGAAGGCGTCGGAGCAGGAATATATGGGATGAACCCAGTAGTGTAACGCTCATTCAGTATATGGGTGAACTATAGCTACGATAATCCAGTCAGATATGCCATTGAAATGTGTGCAAGGGAGCTGGAAAATCGACACCACACACGAAAAACAATAAAAATATTTTCAGATAGTCAAGCAGCACTGAAAGCGCTTGAATCCAACTGCTTTAAATCTAGAGCAGTATGGAACTGCAGAGACACCTCAAACCGACTAGCGCAACGCAATAACGTTACCCTAGTCTGGATACCAGGTCACACGGACCTAGAAGGAAATGAAATAGTGGACGCCCTAGCAAAAGTGGTGCCGAAACAACGTTCACTGGACCAGAACCGGTAATCGGTTTAGCATTTAGCACTGCCAACAATCAATAATGTTATAACAGCCAGGGCAGACAATAAAAGACCAGAGTACTGGCGTAGTCTACCGGGCCTAGCCCATTCCAAAGCATTAATTGCTTGTTTAAGGAAAAAACAGAACTCTGACAAACTGCAAGAACTCAGTAGAGCGCATCTCAGATTTATAGCAGGTTTGCTTTGGCCACTTCAAGCTCAAACATCACATGCTAAAATCGGACTTGCACAAGATGCAGAGTGTCGGCGATGCAAGGAGGATGATGAAATGGCTAAACACATTCTGTGTACATGTCCTGCGGCGGCCAGAACCAGATTTTGAATATTTGCCAATGCGACAGTTAGGCCAGTAAACCTGGTAAATTGTTCTTCTAATGCATTCCTCAATTTCGTTGAGAGATTGAATATACTGGGGTGAGCCTTAGGGTGGGTCACACTAGGCCATTGGCCGCAGTGGAGGGCCTGATATGGGCTCACTCACGTTCAAAACCAACCAAACCAGTTATTATGTTGGTAGGGGCTAATTTACTATTTTTGAAAACTGGTTTCGTTGAAGTTGTGGTGCTTCTGCATTTCAATTACTTCCTGGTAGTTCCGGAATTTTGAGTAATATGCACATGCTGAAGAAATTATTTGGGTTTCTTCAAACTTTACTCCTACTCTACGAACTTGTATCATAACTAACAATTATAATATTGTGTAAATGGTAGGTTATGATCAGAACGACTTGTGACATTTTCTATACACACCCTGTTACTGAATCACCGGCACCCCAATCGAAGGGATGCTGACACGCAGGTTCCCGTACACGTGGACTCTCTCATCAGTCTCAACCTTCCGTGATGAAACAAACATTATTTCTGGTTTCCGCAGTACATGCACACATTCGGGTTTTATTGCGCACAGTCACCTATTCCAATAGCAGATATCGGGGCTAATTTACGCCCACACTTTCACGCAATTGTTTTTCCGTGCGGGCGTTAATTAACAAAAGCACATCGGCGCGGATGTTCAATTTTCGGGTTGCCCCCAGGGACGATACCTATGTGAAATATTGCAGTTGTTTTTTATTCCGTCATTTATTCGATGATCTAGCGAAAGACTGATTGGGAAACTTTATTGCTTCATGTTATGCTCTGAATAACACAACCCATAGAATACTTGATGTCATCCTGCACATCTCCCTAATCTAAATGGCCCCTCGTCTATTTGAGGGCTCTAGAAATATATCTATAATGGAACTCTAACTGAAATGATTTTCACTAAAGAGGTTTACAAAATCTGAGGGGGAAACAACTAGTCATTTTTTGTACACCTAATGAACGAAATGAATAATTATCAAAAATTTAAAAAAATTAGTCCAGTCAACATATACCATTTTCTTTAGTCACCGAAAATTATTATCATGCTGTCACTCGATTCGTATTGTCATGTGGGAAGTTTAAGGAAAGGCTCCAAAAGGGGCCGAAAAGTTGCAATAGCTAAAAACAATTAAGTGGGGCTTCGGTTTTTTGAATATCTGAAAAAATTTTAAAGATTTTCGGAATGTTGAAAAAGATTTCAAATTATCAGATAATTTGCTGAAAAAAAGTATAGACTACTCCCCCGAAAGTGTACCTCCAATATTTATAATTTTCACAGAGCCCTAAAATAGAGTAAAAAACGGCTGGCTTCCAAACGCGCGTTGCGTCACTATGACACAACAACAACAAAAAATATTTTAACATATTAATTATGAATATTAAGGAATAAAAATATTCATGTACTAGTGGGATACGTCAATTAACGATAATCTGCGGTTAAACATTTTTTATTCCAATTTCTCCATAATTATATGCATTTGATAATTAACAAATTTTTCTAAACAGAATATTAACATAAAAATTCCGAAAATTATTGATCTAAAACCCTAGAATTTTTTTCACTCCGTGAAGGTTATTGATAGGCTTACAAATAGATAACCGTTGTGAAAATTGTTAAATTTAGATATTCTACTGTTTTATCAACAATTGAAAATTAAAAAATTAGGTAAATGAATTTTTTTTAGAAACGAATAAGTTTTTTCAAGGACCGATTTTTCTTTTAAAATCATTATTTTTATCAATGAATACATTACAAAAATGATTTTGATTTGCTCATGAAAATTGTATTTATTTATGAAAATGGTAGTAAAAAATTAAAAAAATTAATATTTTCATGTATTCTTTAAACCCTAAGAAATCGAAACATTCCAGATATTTGAAAAAAAAAAAAATGGTTTTTTCAATTTTTTTATTTTTGTTATAATGAAAGAGTGGAAAATCGAAATTTTACAATTTTTGCATAGGTTATCTATCTATTTGTAAGCAATAAACCATTTGGAATTTCTAATAATGAAACCAAGTATTGCTAAAAACGGTTTAAAAATACTTGGTTTCATTATTAGAAATTCCAAATGGTTTATTGAAACTGAAACTCACTCCTCTTCGATGCACTTGTGACATCCAAACTTGAATATGGCAGCGTTGTATGGAATCCTGGATACAGACAGCACTTATATAAATAACATAGAAAATATTCAGAGGCGATTTTCGAAGTACATGAGTTTCAGATGTGATGGAGTTTATCCAAATCGTGGCCTTGCACACGATCAACTGCTCTCAACATATCAAGTCAACTCTCTGTATAAACGTCGTGAATGTTTAGCAATAATATTTTTACTTTCCCGCTCCACTAACGAATGTACTTCATTTCTCGCATCTGTATACTATATGTCGAGACCACTTGTCAATTCAGAGTAATGTGGACATTTTTCATTGTAAGCCAATCGACATTAAGCGGGCTATTCTGACATGATTTTTCTTTTTCCTTTTATATATCAAATTCTTTCAATCACTGCTGTAATGCCGTGTGTGAACTTTTTTCTCACTGAGTTTTATTCAGTTCACACACGGAATTTCTGCACGTGTTATATTTTTTACTATATGATTTTCTACTTTTCTTTTATTGTGTAATATGGCGAAATGCCCTAAACATTTTTTGTCTCATTATGTAAGAGGCTGTAGAATCTCAATAAATAAATAAATAAATAAATAAATAAATAAATAAATAAATAAATAAATAAATAAATAAATAAATAAATAAATAAATAAATAAATAAATAAATAAATAAATAAATAAATAAATAAATAAATAAATAAATAAATAAATAAATAAATAAATAAATAAATAAATAAATAAATAAATAAATAAATAAATAAATAAATAAATAAATAAATAAATAAATAAATAAATAAATAAATAAATAAATAAATAAATAAATAAATAAATAAATAAATAAATAAATAAATAAATAAATAAATAAATAAATAAATAAATAAATAAATAAATAAATAAATAAATAAATAAATAAATAAATAAATAAATAAATAAATAAATAAATAAATAAATAAATAAATAAATAAATAAATAAATAAATAAATAAATAAATAAATAAATAAATAAATAAATAAATAAATAAATAAATAAATAAATAAATAAATAAATAAATAAATAAATAAATAAATAAATAAATAAATAAATAAATAAATAAATAAATAAATAAATAAATAAATAAATAAATAAATAAATAAATAAATAAATAAATAAATAAATAAATAAATAAATAAATAAATAAATAAATAAATAAATAAATAAATAAATAAATAAATAAATAAATAAATAAATAAATAAATAAATAAATAAATAAATAAATAAATAAATAAATAAATAAATAAATAAATAAATAAATAAATAAATAAATAAATAAATAAATAAATAAATAAATAAATAAATAAATAAATAAATAAATAAATAAATAAATAAATAAATAAATAAATAAATAAATAAATAAATAAATAAATAAATAAATAAATAAATAAATAAATAAATAAATAAATAAATAAATAAATAAATAAATAAATAAATAAATAAATAAATAAATAAATAAATATTAAGAATAACTCAGTAAAAAATCCTAGGGTTTTAGTTGAATAATTATCGTGCTTTTTATATCAACATTCAGTTCAGAAAAATTTGTTAATTAACAAATGCATAATGCATCCCAATAGAACATGAATTTGTTTATTCCTTAATATTCATATTTAATATGTTAAAATATTTTGGAAGCCAGACTACCGGTTTTTGGCTCTATATTCAGGGCTCTGTAAAAATTATATACAGTGTCCGGCATAAAGTTCGCAGCATATGGAACACTTTTTTATTATTGATTTCTCAAAATAAATTATCCTTGATGAAAACCTCTGCTTCATCCCAAACCTAAATTGCAAATACCAAAATTGAATTTTATACTACCATATACGAGCGATATTGAAAAACATGCCTTGTTTTCAAAAAAATTGATCCCATCACTTTATTTTTCACGATAGAATTAAAAGTATGGGGAAAATACTGTTCAGAATCGAATGATGATTCAGAAATTCAAATCACAGCCCCACCTATGATCAATTTGATTTTTCCATTTTTTTTTTCAATTTTATCCTCATAACCCTGTACGATATGAGGAAAACTAAGCTAGATGGATGGTATATTGTTAGATATGATCATATCACTCCCTGGATGTTCCCTCCTTTCTTCCTACCATCGAAAAATCACGTTAATTGAGATATGTGATGGTATTTAACAAACTCTTGCTGCAAATAGTAAATAAAACTGAATTGTTTCTCTATATCGCTCGTATATGGTAGTATAAAATTCAATTTTGATATTTGCAATTTAGGTTTGGAATGAAGCAGAGGTTTTCAACAAGAATAATTTTTTTTTTAGAAATCAATAATAAAAAAGTTATCCATATGCTGCGAACTTTATGCCGGGCACTGTATATAAGCAGCTCTCTAACTATATCGGGTGAGTTCATTTATCATAATGAACAAAGTTGAATGTTTACCGGGCATGTTTTATCAAAAGTGCAAATCTATCGCGAGACTACCAAAACTTCCAGTGAAACTTCTGAGTAACTTCTAACTGATTCATCGTCAAACCGCGTAGTTTGAAACTTCCTCTATAGATTTCCAGTCCTCACGTAACATAACAATATATCTGACTGTGAATCAACTTGGTAAAATTACAGGTGAATGCCCGGACTAAATCTAATAAGAGCTCTATTCAACACGGGAAAACGAAAATATAAAGTTTTTTTAACGTGTATAAAATGAGTGGAAGTTGAGAATTTTCGAACCCTATAAATACTACGTGGTATATGTCAAGAATAGCTAAATTCGGGCTCCTTGAAAATAAATTTTATTCTGTCAACTCAAATTTCAGGCAAAATAAAGTTATGTAACGGAAAATGGCAGTACATTATTAGTTTTTGATAATGGAGCATATATATGTTCTTAATTGAATTAGAGCAATAATAAAGCTTTAATTTGGCAAGAAAATATAGACAAAAAGTAGTTATTGTAGAGAATGTTGCCAAGAAACTATCAGATATTATTCAATGGCCGTAGGGAGCAGTTGTTGTTTTCTGTTAGAGACTTTCCGACGAATACACCTATTGTATAGGTTGAAGCGGAAGACTTGGATTATACAGGGTGACCCAGGGTTAAACCGCCAAACGTTTAGGAACGGTTTTTTAGGCAAAAATAAGACTTTTGTTTCCCATAACCATGTGTCCTAATTTGCTTCGATTTCGAGATACAGAATGTCAATGTTCCTCAGCCTGCAGGATCTCCTGACTGACCCGTATGGATTTTTGTATAGGGTACAATGAAGTGTATTTTTAAAGGCTTAATCCAGAAAAAAACTGAACATGCAAAAAAACAGTGGAATACAATGATTCGTCTTAATATTAATTAGATCAGCTATTGGGACGCCACTGGGATGTTATTAGTACATTAAAAGAAACCACTTATTGCCGCATACAAGCATGGCACGTTTCATTGAAATCGGCTAGGTTTTAAAATAATTGATGAAAAACAATTTTTTGTAAAAACGTTGAACACTCAACAGTTTCCTTTTTACCTAAACAATTGATCCTGAACGTTTGGCGGTTTAACCCTGTTCCGGTTTAAATCTGGTTCTGGCCGCTGCAGGGCATGTACACAGAATGTGTTTAGCCATTTCATCATCCTCCATGCATACCGGCACTTTGCATCTTGTGCAAGTCCAATTATATGTATGTGATGTTTGAGTTTGCAATGGCCAGTGAGCAAACTTACTATAACTCTGAGATGTGCTCTACTGAGTTCTAGCAGTTTGTTAGAGTTCTGTTTTTTCCTTGTACAAGAGATAAATGCTTTGGAATGGGCTAGAACCGATAGACTACGCCAATAATCGAGTCTTTCATTTTCTGCCCAGGCTGTTATGACATTCTTGTTCTGAATGCCGGTTCTGGTCCAGTGAACGTTGTTTCGGCCCCCCATTTTGCTAGGGCATCCGCTATTTCGTTTCCTTCTAGGACTGTGAGACCTGGTATTCAGGCTAGGGTAAAGTTGTTACGCTTTGCTAGACGGTTTAAGGTGTCTCTGCAGTTTCATACTGCTCTAGATTTAAAACAATTGGATTCAAGCGCTTTCAGTGCTGCTTGACTATCTGAAAATATTATTATTTTTTTCGTGGGTATGTGTGGATTTTCAAGCTCCCTTGTACACATTTCGATGGCATATACCTCTGCCTGGCATATCTTAGCTAGTTTACCCATACTGAATGAGCGTTTCACTACTGGGTTCATTCCATATATTTCGGCTCTGACGCCTTCAAAGTTTTCGAACCATCGATACACCAACGTTCATTTGCCCTACATAGGTCAGTTTCATTCCGGACCTAGTCTTCTCTTTTAGGAAAGACCAGTGTAGGACGTGTCAAGGTCGATAGTTTTAGGCATGTCTGAGGGGATTCCCAGAATGTTGAAAGCTATTCTGTCCTCCAGCATGCTGCTGCTTCTCATGACACATGCCTGCTAATGGCCGCTTGGTAGTGTCTGTATGTTGCCCATCTTGCGTCTCTCTCCAGAGCTATGTGGGGAGGAAGTACTCCAAGAAGGCTTCCATTGCTGCCGTTGGCGTGGAGTGAATGGTTCCAGTAATCGCCTGTCACGCTTTTCTCTGTAGTCCGTTAAGTTTAGCAAGTGCCATTTTTTGATGGCCCTTGCTCCACCAGACTACAGAACCATACGTGATCATTGTTCATATGACGGTCACGTACAGCCAACATACGCGTTTTGGTGTCATGCCCCATGTTTTGCCACATATTATTCTGAGGCATGTCCATAACGATAGGCTAGCCTTTAGGATAGTATTTTCCAAGTGTGAGTTTCAGTTTACCTTTTTATCTAGGGTTTTTCCCAGATGTTTTGTTTCAATCGCAAAAGGAATTGTTACACCATTGATGGAAGGAGGTATTAATAATGTTCCAGTTTCTCAGTTTCCTTTTCCTGGTGAACGGTACTATAACCATTTTGTGGGGGTTAATAGACATTTCCTACCTCTCACACCATTTATATATGGTATCCAATATCTTCTGAAGGACGTAGGAGATCTTCTCATCGGATTTATCGTTTATTACTAGGACCAGCTCGTCAGCATATGCTTACAAATCAACCTACCAGCAGTGATCATAACAGAGGGGAGAGGACCCCCCTTGGGGACAGCCCCTGGTTGGCTTGAAGCTGACCCTTCCCCCCTGTAGAGAGGTCGTTATTGTTCTGTTGTGAAGCATAGTTCTTATCCAGTCACAAAGTATCGGTTAAATCCCTCTAGAGACAGTGGCCTCATAGTGCATTGTTGAATGCTCCTTCAATGTCCAGGAATACAGCGACTGCTACCTCCTGGTGTTCCAGAGCGTCGCTTATTCCTGAGACAAGGTTATTGAGGGCAAGTTCTGTTTTATTTTGCTAATATTTTGGAAATATTCATTTTGATCAATATTTTCGTGAATGTGCTGTTTTAGATCTATCATCGCGGTTTCAATTGATATCTTTTGACGGATGCTTGCGAATATCTGAAGATGGATGACAAATACAACGGTTTCATCCTCTTGGAGCGTGAAGAGGACCATCGCGCTAGAATGACATTCCGTTTTATCGAATTGATGTTTGGAATACCAAACATTAACACTGGTCCGAAATGTTCATTCACCCTGTCTGAATATTGATGGAAGCAAATCCATCAAGCCTCGCACGCATGTATTTAGTTGACGATTTCAAGACACGTGCAGACGGAAATCCGGACATCAGCAACAAAGCGGGACTCTGCTGAGACCGTCAAGAGGAGGGTGCATAAAAATGTGAACGAAAATACGTGCTCAGAATGGATTAGTGTAGAAATTCGCGTAATACCACATTGACAATCCGATGGTTTACTGGCCAGATTCATAATATTTCGAAAAATAGTGATGATGGTTGTCCCGATGTCAACTGTCTGAGATTATTAGAACAAATCATGTTGCTTGGCAACCACACGAGCGCGAAGTACTTCAAACCTTTAGATTTCTCGAACCCTTAGAGATGTCGCTTTGAAATTTGAATCATTTCAATAACTCGAGTACAGTATTTGTCAAAATACTAATACACCTGTCTCCTGAAAAATTTTCAGTCCTGAAAAATTCTAATTTGTCTCACTTTTCATGGAAACTCCGTCGTATCTTCCGTAATTTTCGACGCAGAACCATGCAATTTTTAGGATCGATAGATACACTAGAAATGAACTCACTGCACTTACGTGACATACACTGCACGCCAGCAAAGATGGAAAAATGGGTGGTTCCATCGCTTTTGTGCATTGTGTTCATTTCTAGTGTCTATCGATCCTGAAAATTTCATGGTACGTCGTCGAAAATTACGGAAGGAACGGGGGCGTTTCCATGAGAAGAGAAACATATTAGAAGTTTTAGGGCTGAAAACTTTTCAGGAGACAGGTGTATTAGTAATAATTCGAGGACACTGAACATTTCGGAAAATGTGACGGATAGAGCTCAAATAGACGAACAAATCTTACAATAACTATTTTTCACGAACATTTTTGGAAAATAGTAAATATCTCAGAAACGATTGGTATCTTCACAATTCACTGCGATTTATTTCTCAGCTGTCTTTAGAAAATCTACAAAAAATATTTATGCATTTTTCCCGTGAAATCAATAGTCCGGGAAATATTAGGAAAAAATGGAAAATCGATCGTACTAATGAAATAAATAAAAATATCAAAATTGCTTCGTATACGTCTTCACGTCTTCACGTCTTCACGATATTTCTGAACCGTTTTTCTCCAACTCGATTAAAAAGTGGAAAAATGTTGAAAAAAAAACAAAAATTAATTTACATGGTGGTTCTTCGGGTTGTAAGGCCGACGTATGTTTATAGAAGATCTCGACGTTTCGCCAACACGAGTGGTTAGCATTTTCAAGAGATATTTTCAAGTTTCTGATTTCTTAATTCGCTGTCAAATGCTTGACATTTGTTATACGTTGTCTCAATAAATACCTGTGATTTGACGTTCTTACATCTGATTGGTCCATAGCGTTAGCTGACATCATAGAATCGTTCGTACCGTTATTTTGTGGGTAGGGATCTTATTGAGAACAGGAAGCCAAACCTTGTTCAATTGTAGTCCTTTTTCGGTTTTGTGGAGATATGTAGAGAGAAGGGTACTTCGACTTTGTCGATTTTGTTCTTATCAATTCTGTTGAAGTTGTTGTGGTGTTTCTGAATTTCAATTGCTTCCCGGAAGAGTCTTGGGTAATAGGCAGATATTGAAGAGATGACTTGGGTTTCTTCAAATTTCACTCTATGGTTATCGTTGTTGAGAGTATGTTCTGCGACAGCGGATTTCTGTGTGTGCCCTAACCGACAGCAAGCCTTGTGCTCTTTGATTCTTGTTTTATCGGAGCGTTTCGTGGTTCCGATATAAACGCTGCCACAGGAACATGGAACGCGATAAACCCCAGAAGAGCATAGTACGTCTCGTTTGTCCTTCGCTGATCTAAAGTGGTCTTTCAGTTTTTTTGAAGGTATATAAACGGTTTTAATCTCATATTTTCGTAGAATACGGCCAATACGATCTGTGACTCTGGGAACATATGGTAAGAATGCTTTTCTTTTTTCGGTGTTGGTTTGACTACTACTTCACTGGATGGACAGTCATTTGGTCTACTATTGATTCTTCCGTCTCTGATTTCTCTTCTATTTTTCATACACCTCTCAATATCTCTTTCTTTGTACCCATTAGAAAGAAGAGCGTTTTTTAAATGTTTCAGTTCAGCTTCCAGGTATTCGCAAATTATTCTAGCTTGATCAACTAATGTCTTGATTACACCTTGTTTTTGGCACGGATGATGGTTTGATGAAACATGTTTATGGAAAACATCCATTTTATTTTTACATCATAATTTATTGTGTAACTTTTTATATATACAACACGTTGCTTTTATTTGTTATGTTCCTATATATTTATAGTTAGATATTTTTACCCAAGGACATGTTCCAAACTTGCTGACTTGTGTAATGAAAGAAATATTCAAAAACACCAATAAAATTCTATTCTATTCTATTCATTTTCTAGTTTTTGCATGAAAGTAAGAAAAATATAGTATGCAACTTTTTGCACTTGTTGCATAAATAACTATTAGGTTCCATAACAGAACATCTTTAGCTGAATCAACATTTCATAAATTTCTCAATAGTACTGTTGATGTGTTTATCATAATCGTTATAAAAATAAGGTACCTATAATTGTTCATAAAGATTACACAAAATATCCTAGCCTACTGTAATTCTTTCAAATTGAAATATCAATTGACGTTTTCTCCATCAAATTAACTGTAAATTACAAATTGTGATACATCGTTGGAATAGTAATTTTGAGTAGAAATCTAAAATTTAAAAAAAATCAGAGTCACTTCCGGTCAAACCGGAAGTGACTTTCAATTTTTGTATTTCTCAGTTGAAGGTTCCTTGAACGAATCGGAGATCATGAAATTTTCGAATTTTTATCTTTCGAAATGGATGAGATAATCCATTAGAACTTGTATACTGGAAAACGCTGTATATAAAAAAAAAATTATTTTGCTATTACCCATTTTTATAAATTTTTGTGCCCTTTCCTTTGTCATGAATATTAGTCAAAAAAGTCACTCAACCTCTTATGGTATTGCATGCGATTATTCACTAATTCCGCTTCGTCCTTGAGCTGCCATTCTGATGAATGCAGCTCTCAATAATATGTAGTAGTCCATCAGTATAGGCGATTCAGCTAGCCATCGATGGCAATCAACAACTCGTGCAATGTTGAAACAAGCGGTCATTTATTTCAGGCAGTGGCTTTCCTCGCGGATTATACGCTGTGCGAGCGGATCGCGATCCTAAGTAATTGTTTCTGCACAATGATGATGAATGCGGACGTTATGACCCGAGTCCTGAGGCCAAGGCAGATTTACTGGGAGCATTTTATATAAATTAATACGCCCTTTTGACAGGGGAACATTCGAGTAAATGAGACACTTCATCAAGGAGAGCGATAAGGCAAGCAACATTATAGGTTGTTAATAATTCTTGGAATACTTTCGAGTATTGTATGATGATATTTGGAATAGTACAAGATATACAGTGTGTCCCACATTGAGCAGACACACCTTCGTATTTCATTGAGAATAAAATAATTTTAATTTTTTTTTCAAGTCATAGTACTCAAGAATACCTACCTTTATGTTGAAGAAACATTCGTATATCCATTTTCCTCGGCTAAATATGACCAATTGAAACATAAAAACTAGGGAATATACAGTGTCACACATAAAGTTCGCGACATATGGAAGTTTTTTTTATTAATAGATATAAAGAAAATTTGACTTCGCAGTTAGTTTGTGCTTGAAAAATGAGTAAAAAACAGCATCTTTCCTTTTTTCATGTGCCACTATAAACCTGTCAAATTTGACATTTTTTTCGAAAATCCTCAAAAAAATCAGTTTTTTTTGGAAATATCGAAAAATGCAAAAAAAAAATTGCTCAGTTTCCAATTTCATACATTTGCTCCAAATTTGGACTCTCTACTGTCACTTCGACTTTTTTCCAATTTTTTTAATTTTTCGAATCTTTCGCTCTATCGATTCGAACGAAACATGATTCAAATTTCTTAATATTGATGAATATGAGACTTCAATATCACATCTTGCCCAGAAAATACCCACATTGGCCTGTTACCAGAAAATTAAAAAAATGCACCTCCGGAAATTCGTCTTTGTTGTTGCAAAGTTCATCTAGTTTTTTCATTTCATTGTTAAACTGATTCGGTTATTCAATCTATGGACGTTAATATGTTAGTAATCGAATAAACGAATTTTTCTTCATTCTTATTACACTCGTATTTCTTTTTTTAATAGATTTTTATCCAGTTTGATTATTTTTCTGACATAATTCAGTTACAAACAAACCCGAAATATCATACTTTTCTGTAAAGTAGAAACTAGAAAAAATCTTGGTGGCGAGAGGGGAAAAGGTGGAAAAAGAACGGAAATAATCAAAAATCTTGGGGGGGGGGTAGATGATAAAAAAATCCAGAAAAATTCTGGGGGGGTGTGAGGGGATGAAATAATAAAACTCTGGGCGCAAAGCACCCGGAAAATTTTGGAGAGGGAGAAATAACGAAAAATCTGAACGCAAAGTACTAGAAAAATTTTGGAGAGGAGGAAAATGAGGGCTAAATAATAAAAAAATCCGGAAAAATTGTGGTGTGGGATGGGGGGAGGCAGTGGCGGCGATAAGGATTCGGCGGCCTACCCGCCAAATTTTGGTAAAATATTCACCATGGCAATAAAATTTGGAAATAACAAAGAGGTCGAAGGGGCCCCTTCTGGAGCTGGGGCCCCGCGCACGGCGGGCTCTGCGGGCCCCTTATCGCTGCCACTGGGGGGAGGTGAAGGAGGACGTAAAAAAACGGGGTTTCATCATTTTGGTAACATAAATTGATAATTTTCTCAGGTTTAGCGACCATTTATTCATTTGTTTTTTAATTAATACATTTCATTTGTAGTTCATCGAAGACTGTTCATATACAGTTTTAGACATCTGGTTTCGAGTTTTTGGTAATTTTTAGAGAAAAAAGACATATTTTATAAATACATTATTTCAAGTTTTTCAACATTTTTCGAGATATTGAAATGATTCAAATTTCAGAGCGATATCTCCAAAGGTTCAGATATGAGACCGTTTCGAAATGCCACAACAGACAGAGCTACGGACTGACAGACTGACAGGATTATCCGCCTGTCCCAGCCATATACAACCCTTTATAAAGTCGTGTATACAAGTATCACGACGTTTTGCCAAGGGTGGCTATGGTTGCCCACCGACACAGCTCTGATGTGCACTCCATGCAGCCGGTGCGAAATTAGGGCACATTCGAAATCCTAACTAAGTTCATTGATAATTCACTGCTGGATATGGATGGCACGGAGAGGTTAGGTTGGTCGCTATCTCTATCAATTCGACGGCATTTAGTGGAACTTGGGGTCCAGCTGCGACCCGAGCTTGATGACTCTTTGGTTCACTTGTAGTTAAATCGAGGAAGATGGCGTAGAATAATTATGTGAACGTTCCTAGTGGATGTTCATATCGATATTAATTATTAGTGCTTCGGATTCGATATCTGAGATACAGAAAGACGATAAATTCAAGGTTTTTATTATTTATTTTGTGTAACAACACCAACAAACTTTGGATGAAAAAGTTTTCCATGCTAATTTTTTAAAGAAATATAGAAACGAACAATTATAATTTTTTCATTTGAATTTAATTTTTTTCTAACGTTTTTCGTATTTCTTTAATATATTTTTTCAAATCTTTTTCGAATTTATTTCTTGGTCTACATTAGATTCAACGTTTGCGCAGGTCTGCGCACGTTTGCGCAGATCGGCACATACTGCGCATGCGCACTATCGATTCTATGCATGCTGGACATGCGTAGTGGCGATTCTGCTCAGGTAGGATCACCTTAGTGCACTACATATTTTTTTCATTTATTTTGAGGCAAATACGCTTGAGCACAGACCGTGC
The DNA here is from genome assembly GCA_944452925.2 of Chrysolina oricalcia. Taxonomy (NCBI): domain Eukaryota; kingdom Metazoa; phylum Arthropoda; class Insecta; order Coleoptera; family Chrysomelidae; genus Chrysolina; species Chrysolina oricalcia. The sequence goes on from OX101819.2 coordinate 65,974,963, forward strand.
ATATGATGAGAATCGTTATGCGCATGCCGAGAATGAGTACATACATTATTGCGTAAACGCCAAATCTAAACTAAGAAAAATAAATATCAAAAAAAATATCAGAAGAGAAAAAATCGAAAGAAAAACACAATTCAAAAGTAAAGTTAAACAAAAATTTGCAGAAAAAAGTCGGAATTTGAAAGAAAAACAATTTAGAAGAAAATTTTTGAAGAAAGAAACTGAAAGATACTAATTTTTTATTACTATTTTCGAAATGATCATCATTTCACCAACGGACAAATCGGCCAAGGGAATACTCAAAATCGAACACAGTTCAAGAAATGTGTCGTTTTTTGGATTTTTATTCCAACTTTTTATTATCATATTCCTTAATTTTTCTTACACATTTTTTCATTTTGAATTCCCAAATCAACGGAACTGATGGAGGAGTGTGAAATATCGGAAAGTTTTCCAATTCTTGATTTCAATACCTACCCCTGCCTAGTTTGAATCTCGCATCCTTGGAAATCGTAACTAAAGAATGCGTTGACACCCGCTATAAACTAAACTTCCACCTCGCCATTTCAATTCGTTTGAGTTAATATTTAGCATGTCTCCATTATTTACCATGCAAAAAGCACATGAAAGCCAACATCATGTAGGTCGAATACCAAAAATGTTTCTGTTTTGCCTTCACCCTTAGGAAGTTATCTGGAACGTTCACACTTTATCGCGAGAAAATTGTCGACATCTCGGTGGAAAAGCGGTGGAAAAGCGGTGGAAAAGCGGTTCAAAAGAAGCGTTGAAGCTACGATGCTTCACTGAAACGACATAAAGGAAGTTCACTGCTTTTAGATGTGTGGAATGAAACACAGGTTTCATTAGTTTTATTTAAACTTCTGCTGTAAGATCCTCCAGGATGGCGGTTGAGATATACGGGTAGAGTACGATATCTCTATTTTCAATAGCAGTTAAAAAATCCTATCACGAAAACAGAACTTCTCAATTCGAGAAATAATAGTTAGATTGTTACAGTGAGAAATTTTCTTTAAGGTATACATTGGTCAAAATAGTAGAACATTTGAAAATCGCACTGAGGAACATCATAATATGAGAAATGTGAATAAAATGTGAATAAAATAATTCAACTTATTCAAATTTGGAGTTAAACTGAAAGTATTTCACCCATCCCGTTATATTCGAATCATCTTTTAGAATAAAATGACACTTTTGAAGAAGAATTAAAAAATTTACATATAGCAAATAAAGGATCGAAGCTGACAGTATGATCAACAAGTTGAAATAACGTGAAAAATAAAAATAAAGCTACTTAAAATATGAGCGGCAAAATAAGCTGAAAAAAAATATTTAGTTTTTTTTAATAACTCATAAAGTCTTGATATTTAGGAAATTTTGAAAAAAGTTCCGTAAAGAGGGGGAAATTTCTAATAAAAATGTCTAGACTCCTGGAACTCTTTCTCCATTATTTATAATTTTAATTTGAGCTAAAAATAGTACTCCGCGTGGCCGTTACAGCGCGCGCGCACCGCTGCAAAAGACATCAGTATATCACAGTAAATAATTTTTCTATAGCATTGAATATTAATTTAAAATTTTGAACGAATAATGGTATTATGTGGACACTCAAAATAATAAATCCCCATTGGAAAAAAATGTGTGCGTCTATTATTCTATAATTATTTTTTATTAAATAAGATTTTTTTTAAACTCCGTTTTCATAAAAACGACGTGAAAGTTCAAATAATTGCCCTATAAATCGTTGGCTTCCTAGAGCTCTTCATATACAGGGTGTAAATTTGAAAACTTTCAATGCGAATATCTCGCGAAATAAAAAAGTTAGAAAAACGCCATTTGGCACAAAGGCTAACGAGTTAGGGGGAACTAAAACCACCATATTTCAGTGAAGGCACGAGTCACCCCTTAGGCGTGACACACCCCAACTGTAAAATGTCAAATGGCACTACCTCTTTTGTAATACCTCAAATGATAGTCTCATTTAGTAGTATTCCCTGTACAAGAATTTTCATTTTCATCCAACACTGGGTGGGACAAAAACATTTTTGAATATATAAATTGTTTTGTATGAAAATGATAGTTAATTTGATCAGATGTTCAAGATGCAAAATGCATTCAGTTCTAAACAATAGTACAATCGATATTCAAATTCCATTCTTGTTATTAAGAGGATATTTCATTTCATTAGATGGTTTGTTGTAAACAAAAAACAAAATCATGTTGGAGCATTCCTTCAGAATAAATAAAAAGTACTCGAAAAAGTAGCATTGTTTTTATCGGGTTCGTATCTACCTATCAATGTTGGTAACAATTTAGTCCTTTGCTACTGTAAAGTTAGGAAACCGTCGAATTGAAATTATCTCAAACGAATTGCGAACTGTCATTTTTCTGTTCATTATGATTTACAGTTTGCCGGAAAGAATTCAGATGGTTGTGCCTTAAGAATTGCTGCAGCATTTAACGAAAGAAACCCCGGAAAAATGTAAGTCATACTTACATCAGACAACTGATTCTTAAATTTGAAGAAACAGGATCAGTGGCAAACAAAAAAAGGACCAATCCAAGAGTACTTAATGAAGCGGCACAAGTGGAAGTTTTAGGACATTTTGCTATGAATCCTACAATGTCTCTACGCCAAGGTTCAGCGACAACAGGAATTTCTCATCAAGCTATCCGTCGGGTACTCAAACTTCATAAGTTTCACACATACAACATGCACATTCTTCAGGAGTTGCGGGAGGACGACCCTGATCGAAGAATTCAATTTTGCGAGAACATGACCGAAATGTTACGTATTACTCCTCAGTTGCTAAAAAAATTTTGTTTTATCGACGAATCCACTTTTTTTTTAATGGTGCAGTGAACAAACACAACTTTTGGTACTGGAGTGACAAAAATCCGCATGTCTTCAGGTAAGGACACACGCAGTATCCAGAAAAGTTGAATGTCTGAGCGGGAATTTTAGGTGACACAGTGATTGGGCCATAATTTATTAATGGCAATCTTAATGGCGATACTTGTTTCGAAATGTTAAACATCACCATTCAACCTTTAATTGTTGCCGAAATAGAAAATCAGTTGGACATTTGACGAATATAGGAACCTGAATGAAGATTTAATACATTTTCAGCACGATGGCGCACCACCCCACTACGTTTTGCCAGTCAGGCAATTTTTGAATGATGCTTTTCCAGGTCAGTGGATTGGACGGAAAGGTTCAATCGAATGGCCAGCGAGATCTCCCGATCTAACACCCCTCGATTTTTTTCTCTGGGGACATTGGAAATCCGTCGTATTTAAAACACAACCTACTTCAATAGAAGATCTTCGACAACGCATTATTGCAGAATGCAGATCTATTCCAAGAGATGTGTTCCAAAATGTTAGAACAGCATTTGAACATCGATTATACTATTGCTCACAACAGAATGGAATGCATTTTGAACATCTGATCAAATAAAATATCCTTTTAAAGCAAAACATTTTATTTTATTCGACTTTGTTTTTCTTACACCCTGTAGTGGGTAGAAACAAAGTCTTGTACAGGTGAATACTACTGACTGAGACCGTTCATTTGAGGTATCACAAAAGAGGTAGTGCCATTTGACATTTTGACAAGTTGGGATGTGTCGCGCCGACGGGGTGACTCATCCCTTCACTGAAATATGGTGGTTCTAGTTCCCCCTAACTCTTTAGCACATGTGCCAAACGGCGTTTTTTTAACTTTATTTCGCGAGATATTCGCATTGAAAGTATACCTATTTATCAAGATCACACGATAAAAGTATATAAAAGTTTATTATTTTGTTTATTATAACTTTTTATAACTAAAAAAAAATTGAATATCCAAAAAACGTTGTTAAATAATCTTTTTTAGACAAATGTATTATTATTGCTGTTTTAACATCTAACAATGGCAGTAATTAATACAGGTTACAATTTTTTGCAGTCATTTGTTTATAAATTAGTTATAAACAAATATAATATTCAAGAAAGTTTTTCATTTCCATAATGCTGTCCTGAAAAAAACAATGATTTGAAAAATATTTTTTTATGGATTTTTTTTTATTCCTATATTGATATTATTTCCTTCTTAAATATCATAATTTGTACTTCTCAATGGGTAAATGAGAAAAAAAAATCTTCATAAATAATTTCATTGTTTAATAATTTAAAAAAATTTTATAAACAATTTCTGACAAGGATTTTATTTTTATGTGAAACTAAAAAAAATACAAAAACAGCCATATATGAATTAAAAATTAATATTAAAAAGTGTTATAAAAAAAAACAGAAAAACATTTTTCTCTACTTTTAGTAGATGTGTCATTGGTGGAGTAGTGACGTCATCGGCATTTTTTTCAAATGGAACCATATGTCATGTTTGATGTCGCTAGGTAGCTTGTTTTTTTCTCATTTCAGTAGTACTAATATTATTTTACCTCTCTCGATAGGTACAGTGTGTTTCGTATTTTTGTATCCACCTCTGTAATTCACTTACCTATTGCTTAATTTGGTCAAAAATTTTCTCAATTAGAGAATGTAGCCAGGTGAATATTTAGACCCATGCATATGGAAATTTGATTTCAACAGTGCCGTACGTGAGTTTTTATGAAAAAATATTTTTATGTGCTACATTAACAGTTGTTTTATTGAATAAATTTACTTCTGATGTTTACAATTACTATTCGCATCATAAAATATTTTCAAAATTTACCATAAAGGCTAAGCCATTCGAGACGTAACATTTTTTATTTCAGATCAAGAGTCAAATAAAAAATTTGTTCTCAAGACTAATAAATGACTAACGAATTAGCCGCTCTACATTTGTGTCCGGCAACCTTCTTGTCATTAAAAAAATAGTAATATTTTGAACTATTGAAACAAATCACTATATCTGCTTTTTTCTCTTATCTTTTATTTGGGAGAAATTCAGGATTAGAGAAATTCAAATTCTGGAACAAAATTTTCTATTGGCATTCTCCAATAGAAAAATAACTAGAATTGTTATTCTAAAATTTGAAGAAACTTATACATACGTACGCCACTGTCTAAATCAAATTGCCATATCGCTTGAAATATCCAACTGGCTACATTTCCCAATTCAGAAAAATTTTGAACAAATTAAGCAAAAGGTAAGTGAATTACAGAAGTGGACACAAAAATACGAAACACACTGTGCCTATCGAGAGAGTTAAAATGATTTTAGTACCACTGAAATAGGAAAGAAACAAGCTAGTAGCGATAACAAACATGACATATGGTTCCATTCAAAAAAATGGTTACTTCTCCACCAATGGCACATCTAAAGAATATTTGAATTCACAGAAAGGTGCAGAGTGAAATACCCTTCAACTTTCATACAAACTTTTTTTCGATAACCCTCATTTTAACTGAGGAAAATGGGCGGATCCATGCATTTGACTAAGTCTGTATATGGCTGTTTTGGTTATTTTTTAGTTTCACAAAAAATTGAACCATTGTCAGAATTTGTTTATAACAAAGTCCATAAGCAATGAAATCATTCATAAAGAAAAAATGTTTTTTTTCTCTACCTATTAAAAAAAAATATTTCAATTCATTGTTTTTCCAGGACAGCATGCATTATGGAAATAAAATTTTTTCTTGAATATTATATTTGTTTATAACTAATTTATAAACAAATGACGTCAAAAACTTGTAACCAGTATTGATTACTGCCATTGTTAGATGTAAAAACAGCAATAATAAAACATTCTTCAAAAAAAATATTTAACAAGATTTGTTGGATATTTAATTTTTCTTTAATTATAAAATATTATAATAAACGAATTAATTAACTTTTATGAAATTTTATCGTTTGAACTTGTTAAGTAGGTATATTAAGGGTGCTATTCTCGAGTTTATACGTATGCAAATTCGATTTTCTGTTTCACTCTGATACACATGATACATGTATATTTATCTCTTTTATTCGAACACGAATTGGAAGTCGAATGATTCGAGAATAGCATCCTAAAAGGGCTCAAGGAGGCCAACAATTATTTAAACTATTACGTCGTTATTTATGAAAACGGATACTGGAAAAAAATTTGTTTATTAACAATAGTATAACTTTTTCAATAATAGACTTACACATTTTTTCCAATGGGGATTTATTCTTTCAAGTGTCTACATGATACCATAATTTATTCAAAATTTCAAATCAACATTTAATGATATAAAAAAAAATTCTGTGTATACTGACTTTTGCAGCATTATCCCCGTGCTGTAACGGCCTCGCGAAGCACTATTTTCGGCGTTAAATTAAAATTATAAATAATGGAGATAGAGTAACGGGAATCGGGACATTTTTATTGGAAAGTTCCACCTCTTTACGCAACTTTTTCCAAAATCTCTTAAACATTAATAATTTCTGAGTTATCACCAAAAATTAAATACCTTTTTTATCTTATTTTCTCAATAACAATCGCAATTTTTACGTGCGCTATAATCCTTACAAACCATTTTTCTAGTGGTCATACCAAATCCAATGAGCTATTGCTCATATTTTCAGGAGCTTTATCTCTACTTTACACGTTTTTTAATTTGTTGATCAGACTGGTATTCTGGCTATCCACGTAGTTACATTCAGAGGCGAATCGTTTTTACTTTTATGAAAGGTATTTTTCCAAATATCCACTTCTTTCAGTGTGGAGAGCACAGTGTATAATTTTCCGTCATGGTCGTAGTTAATCTTGTATAGCATACAATTTCTGTGATGATTGTTTTGGACTGTTTCACAGTCATTGGTACCTCATCTATTGTTCCTTGAAACAAATGAAATGTGTAATTCATAATCCTATTCCAAATCAATAATTCTGCTCGCAGTGCTCGAGATGAAAATAGTAAAAAAAACCTGTTGCCATGGTTGCTGCTGTATATGGATATAACCGAAAGTATCATAGATACTAAGGGGCTCTTCCCCACACTTTATCGTCGATTTTTCTCGTATTCACGTAGCAATTTTGTCTGCGCAATTCACGAAGAGACACATGGGGCACATCAAGATATATTTCCAAAGGCATTCTAGCTGATGCCAAGAGGGAAGCAAGCTGACGCCCCATTTCGGTCATCCCCGGGATGCATCGACTCTTGACTAAGATGCCATCACCAGAGAACACGATACGTGACGAAAAAACAAATCAGATCTGAGATATCAAAGGGAAAATAGACGGGATTCTTTAATTTCCGTTGGAATTGAACCCCTTGTGAAGTTTGAATTTGATCCGTATAGCAGAAATATTCCTGTCTCGGTGGATATTTGACGTATTTGATCACAAGTAACGAGAAACGCAAATAGTAGTTTCACAAAAACAAGTCAATGAACACTGAAACAGAAATAACACAAAAAATGGGACACAAATGAAATGTGGATGATGTCTGGAATGCGAAAGGTGAAACTCGCATTCACAAAATTATTAGGATTGAATAAGTTAAGGACTGTTTCTGAGAAGCTATTGGAAAGACTAATTACACAGTTAAAGATCTTGGAGTATTTTTCAAAATTTCAGAGTCGATTTTTAGAGTAAAAATACTCTTAGAAATAACCACAGTTATCATTTTCACTCTAAATGTTCACTATGGAAAATTGCAAACGTTTTCTTACAAGTACTCAGATTATTTTCAATCGATTCAAAACGGTCGAATGGGTATATACTGTGAATTTCAAGGTAATCAAAGGAAGAAATTTACTCGAAAAAGTTGTAAAAATCACGAAACATGCAAAATTCTCAGATCCATTTGAAATTCGCAATATATACAAAAAATTTCAAGCTGATTCCAATAATCTTTACGAAACTGAGTCTAAAAATCCAAAAAAAACAATTTATTGCAGAAACACAAATCTTTCACCTCGATTTGAATTTTTCAATTCGAGAATGGTTAAAGATAGAGCAATTTTGCGAACGCCAATCGATTCAGAATGGTCGAATTGGTATATACTGTGACTTTCAAGCCAATCGAATGAAGAAAAATTTACTCGAAAAAGCTGTAAGGGGTAGGCCCCTAAAAATCACGAAAAATGCAAAATTCTCAGATACATTTTAAATTCGCACTATATACAAAATAATTCAAGCTGATTACAACAACATTTACGAAACCGAGTATAAAAATCAAAAATACTAATTTTTGACGGAAAAACTTACCTTTCACCTCGATTTGAATTTTTCAGTTCGAGAATGGTTGAAGATAGAGCAATTCTGCAAACGCCAATCGATCCAGATTGGTCTGATTGGTATATACTGTGAATTTAAAGCTAGTCCAATGAAGAAAAATTTACTCGAAAAAGCTGTAAGGGGTAGACCCCTAAAAATCACGAAAAATGCAAAATTCTCAGATACATTTCAAATTCGCACTAAGTATATACAAAATATTTCAAGCTGATTTCAATGACATTTACGAAACTGAGACTGATAATCAAAAAAACTAATTTTTGGCGGAAAAACTAACCTTTCACCTCGATTTGAATTTTTCTGTTCGAGAATGATTGAAGATAGAGCAATTCTGCAAACGCCAATAGATCCAGATTGGTCGGATTGGTATATACTGTGAATTTCAAGCCAATCGAATGAAGAAAAATTTACTCGAAAAAGCTGTAAGGGGTAGACCCCTAAAAATCACGAAAAATGCAAAATTCTCAGATACATTTTAAATTCGCACTATATACAAAATATTTCAAGCTGATTACAATAACATTTACGAAACCGAGTATAAAAATCAAAAAAACTAATTTTTGACGGAAAAACAAACCATTCACCTCGATTTGAATTTTTCAATTCGGGAATGGTTGAAGATAGAGCAATTTTGCGAACGCCAATCGATTCAGAATGGTCGAATTGGTATATACTGTGAATTTCAAGCCAATCGAATGAAGAAAAATTTACTCGAAAAAGCTGTAAGGGGTAGACCCCTAAAAATCACGAAAAATGCAAAATTCTCAGATACATTTCAAATTCGCACTATATACATAATATTTCAAGCTGATATCAATGACATTTACGAAACTGAGACTAATAATCAAAAAAACTAATTTTTGGCGGAAAAACTAACCTTTCACCTCGATTTGAATTTTTCTGTTCGAGAATGGTTGAAGATAGAGCAATTCTGCAAACGCCCATCGATCCAGATTGGTCAGATTGGTATATACTGTGAATTTCAAGCTAATCGAATGAAGAAAAATTTACTCGAAAAAGCTGTAAGGGGTAGACCCCTAAAAATCACGATAAATGCAAAATTCTAAGATACATTTAAAATTCACACTATATACAAAATATTTCAAGCTGATTACAATAACATTTACGAAACCGAGTATAAAAATCAAAAAAACTAATTTTTGGCGGAAAAACAAACCTTTCACCTCGATTTGAATTTTTCAATTCGAGAATGGTTGAAGTTAGAGCAATTCTGCGAACGCCAATCGATCCAGATTGGTCGGATTGGTATATACTGTGAATTTCAAGCCAATCGAATGAAGAAAAATTTACTCGAAAAAGCTGTAAGGGGTAGACCCCTAAAAATCACGAAAAATGCAAAATTCTCAGATACATTTCAAATTCGCACTATACACATAATATTTCAATGACATTTACGAAACTGAGACTGATAATCAAAAAAACTAATTTTTGGCGGAAAAACAAACCTTTCACCTCGATTTGAATTTTTCAATTCGAGAATAGTTGAAGTTAGAGCAATTCTGCGAACGCTAATCGATCCAGAATGGTCGGATTGGTATATACTGTGAATTTCAAGCTAATCCAAACAAGAAAAATTTACTCGAAAAAGCTGTAAGGGGTAGACCCCTAAAAATCACGAAAAATGCAAAATTCTCAGATACATTTTAAATTTGCACTATATACAAAATATTCCAAGCTAATTACAATAACATTTACGAAACCGAGTATAAAAATCAAAAAAACTAATTTTTGGCGGAAAAACAAACCTTTCACATCGATTTGAATTTTTCAATTCGGGAATGGTTGAAGATAGAGCAATTCTGCGAACGCCAATCGATCCAGAATGGTCGGATTGGTATATACTGTGAATTTCAAGCCAATCGAATGAAGAAAAATTTACTCGAAAAAGCTGTAAGGGGTAGACCCCTAAAAATCACGATAAATGCAAAATTCTAAGATACATTTAAAATTCACACTATATACAAAATATTTCAAGCTGATTACAATAACATTTACGAAACCGAGTATAAAAATCAAAAAAACTAATTTTTGGCGGAAAAACAAACCTTTCACCTCGATTTGAATTTTTCAATTCGAGAATGGTTGAAGTTAGAGCAATTCTGCGAACGCCAATCGATCCAGATTGGTCGGATTGGTATATACTGTGAATTTCAAGCCAATCGAATGAAGAAAAATTTACTCGAAAAAGCTGTAAGGGGTAGACCCCTAAAAATCACGAAAAATGCAAAATTCTCAGATACATTTCAAATTCGCACTATACACATAATATTTCAATGACATTTACGAAACTGAGACTGATAATCAAAAAAACTAATTTTTGGCGGAAAAACAAACCTTTCACCTCGATTTGAATTTTTCAATTCGGGAATGGTTGAAGATAGAGCAATTCTGCGAACGCCAATCGATCCAGAATGGTCGGATTGGTATATACTGTGAATTTCAAGCTAATCCAAAGAAGAAAAATTTACTCGAAAAAGCTGTAAGGGGTAGACCCCTAAAAATCACGAAAAATGCAAAATTCTCAGATACATTTTAAATTTGCACTATATACAAAATATTCCAAGATAATTACAATAACATTTACGAAACCGAGTATAAAAATCAAAAAAACTAATTTTTGGCGGAAAAACAAACCTTTCACCTCGATTTGAATTTTTCAATTCGGGAATGGTTGAAGATAGAGCAATTTTGCGAACGCCAATCGATTCAGAATGGTCGAATTGGTATATACTGTGAATTTCAAGCCAATCGAATGAAGAAAAATTTACTCGAAAAAGCTGTAAGGGGTAGACCCCTAAAAATCACGATAAATGCAAAATTCTAAGATACATTTAAAATTCACACTATATACAAAATATTTCAAGCTGATTACAATAACATTTACGAAACCGAGTATAAAAATCAAAAAAACTAATTTTTGGCGGAAAAACAAACCTTTCACCTCGATTTGAATTTTTCAATTCGAGAATGGTTGAAGTTAGAGCAATTCTGCGAACGCCAATCGATCCAGATTGGTCGGATTGGTATATACTGTGAATTTCAAGCCAATCGAATGAAGAAAAATTTACTCGAAAAAGCTGTAAGGGGTAGACCCCTAAAAATCACGAAAAATGCAAAATTCTCAGATACATTTCAAATTCGCACTATATACAAAATATTCCAAGCTAATTACAATAACATTTACGAAACCGAGTATAAAAATCAAAAAAACTAATTTTTGGCGGAAAAACTAACCTTTCACCTCGATTTGAATTTTTCAATTCGGGAATGGTTGAAGATAGAGCAATTTTGCGAACGCCAATCGATTCAGAATGGTCGAATTGGTATATACTGTGACTTTCAAGCCAATCGAATGAAGAAAAATTTACTCGAAAAAGCTGTAAGGGGTAGGTAGACTCCTAAAAATAACGAAAAATGCAAAATTCTCAGATACATTTAAAATTCACACTATATACAAAATATTTCAAGCTGATTACAATAACATTTACGAAACCGAGTATAAAAATCAAAAAAACTAATTTTTGGCGGAAAAACAAACCTTTCACCTCGATTTGAATTTTTCAATTCGGGAATGGTTGAAGATAGAGCAATTTTGCGAACGCCAATCGATTCAGAATGGTCGAATTGGTATATACTGTGACTTTCAAGCCAATCGAATGAAGAAAAATTTACTCGAAAAAGCTGTAAGGGGTAGGTAGACCCCTAAAAATAACGAAAAATGCAAAATTCTCAGATACATTTAAAATTCACACAATATACAAAATATTCCAAGCTAATTACAATAACATTTACGAAACCGAGTATAAAAATCAAAAAAACTAATTTTTGGCGGAAAAACAAACCTTTCACCTCGATTTGAATTTTTCAATTCGGGAATGGTTGAAGATAGAGCAATTTTGCGAACGCCAATCGATTCAGAATGGTCGAATTGGTATATACTGTGAATTTCAAGCCAATCGAATGAAGAAAAATTTACTCGAAAAAGCTGTAAGGGGTAGGTAGACCCCTAAAAATCACGAAAAATGCAAAATTCTCAGATACATTTAAAATTCACACTATATACAAAATATTTCAAGCTGATTACAATAACATTTACTAAACCGAGTATAAAAATCAAAAAAAAAAAAATTTTTGGCGGAAAAACAAACCTTTCACCTCGATTTGAATTTTGGTTATGATGAATTGATTGTTCATGTTTATAATAATACTTTCACACAGAGAGAAATAAATGTAAGTTTTTTACACAATTGTGAATCATTTCAGCACAATTTGTTTCTAAAAAGTTGACAGCACCAATTTGTTCATTTTTCTTCTATTAAATTGTACTAGAGATATTGTGTATGAACGATACACTTCAGTGTTGTTTTATTTTGAATAGTTTTGTTTTAAATTTATACACAAAATATACAAAATTAATCGGTATGTTGTGCAACGAATGTCAACAACTTGTGTACTGTTTATGCATAAATTGTAATGAATGGCAACAATTTGTGTACCTAGTTTGTACAAATTGTGTAGGTATTTTCAATATAGGATGCAAAAAATGTCACAAATTTGTGTACTCCGCATACATGAATTGTGTAGGTATATTGTACATATTTGTGTATTTATAATTTAAAAAAAGGATACACTTGAGGCACGTAACATCCAAACGGAATAATATAAGAATAAGCATCAGTTTCAACTTGCTCGCTTCTTCATATCTTATTCTGTTCAGAAATTACAAGCTTCATTTTCCAGGAGGTTGCAATAAAATTGAATGTCATTCAAATAATGTTTATTTCATCACAAAGAACTAATAACAAAAATAACTGAACTATAAACTCTGATTACAAATAAAATAACAGAAACACAAAATACCAAACAGAACATAAATGAACCATACATTTTGTTATTTTGGAACACGTTGAATAATAATAAAGTTTAAAGTAATCTTTGTGTCAAACTATATTTATTCAAGTACGAAGTATGTACGAGGATGCACCTTTCAAACCGTTAAAAATGATGAAAATGAGTCAGTTTGTAGGTTTCATGTTATAACAAAAAATAATAGCAATACTAACCTTCAAATATTGGTATCAGTTTGCAAATATTCTAACAAATGGAAGTTGACACATAACCACATACATATGAGCAAATAATAAATAATAGGTAAGTACACCAGCTTCGCCCTTCGATCAGCATAAAACAATCAAACACTGATGGACTGGACATTTGGAGTGCCGCGCATGCGTATTCAGTTGGGTGAGACGACGCCTTGGTCAAGTTGTAGCAAATTACACAATTGTGTTGAAATAGTATACAATTTGTGCATATCAAATAGAAAGTGCACAACGGGTGTAAGATGAGTTCAATGCGTTGTAGATGTTTTCCGTATAAATTGTGTTATGGTAAATGTACATATTTTTGTGTATTTTTATGCAATGTGGAAGTGCATGAATACTATACAAATTGACTTGAACAAATATTTATTGAATTTCACAAAACGCGTATGATGAAAGCATGGAAAATTGCGTAAAATATCCACACAACTGTGTCTTACACAACGTTGTGCATGAACCTGCTGCAGTATTTTCTCTCTGTGCAATGCTTCGTGAAATAGTCTAATAAAATTCCACTCGTGATTGAATTTATCTCATTAGTCTGTCTTTCATTTCTGAACTCAACTTAATTGTGCAATGCAATTTCGTTCAGAAATGAATAGGCAGACTTATCGCGAAAATTCAATCACTTGTGGTATTACTGTTGTAAATATAATATTCAATTCGATACATTTTAAGATCATTCTTCGCCTAAAGCAAGTGAAATACATAAAAAAATTAGTTCAGTCATTGATCAAAATAATCAATAGTAAGTATTCTACCAAACGATAGATGCCACCGCTATTGAAGTTACGAAGCATCAGCTCAAACTCAGTAACATTATATAAATATTTATCGAACGCTTTTGTGAATTGCCAATTAGTTATTGGACTTGGGTTAACAACAGATCTAATAGGTCGATGTGCTTGGGAGGCTACATAGCCTAAACAATCTACCATGATAACCAATTTTAGTCATGTGAATTTTTTTTTATAAAATTTGTTTTTACGAAACTCCCAGGTTCTTGGAGAAAACCCCTCAAAAGCACAGCTTGTTCGAGCAAGGGAGATCCGGGACCTACGGTTTAAATAAAAGTGGAATCCGAACCACTTCAGCCCCGTGGCAGGCGACCGGGAATCGATGTGAACGATTAATTTGATGATGAAAATATGATCATTGAAATATAACGTTGATACCACGCAGAAAGTTGGGACTTATCGCCTCAGAAAAGACCCTAGTAATAGTAACATGAGTTGAATTGTGCATATTACATCATTTTAATAATGAAAATATGATCAATGAAGTATGACGTTGAGACACGCTGAAAGTTGGGACTTATCGCCTCAGAAAGGACCGTAGTTTAGGGAACATGAGTTTTGAACCAGTTACTTGACATATATTATGACATGTTCTTTGGACATTGTGCATAATACGTCATTTTGATAATGAAAATATGATTAAATAAATATGACGTTTATGTAACGCTGGAAATTGGGACTCTTCGCATCAGACAATGAAATAAACACAATCAGCACATCACTAAGTATAACAATTCGAATTTCAAAGATTTCAGTTATGATCAACAATATTTTTTCCTATTTTAGCTTTAAACGACTTATTACATGAGTTCTGATTAGATGGTAAAATATTGTACTAGTGAGCAAGCAGCTTGGTATAACTGAAGCAATTCTTGAAAAAGTCTGTACGGTGTTTTGGTATAGAGAAATTATTATTATTTCTTGTAATCCTGCTATGGATGTCACTGTGTCTCGTTAGTAGTTCTGATAGATATTGAGGACTATTTTTATTAACAACATCAGACACCAAGTAACTCATGTGGAGGAATCGTCTTTCATCCATTCTCAATAAACTTGCACCCCGAAGATGAGGAGTAATATGATCACGCCATTTCGGGTTGAATACATATCTTATGACACAATTTTGTATTTTCTGTATGCGATTCTTGTTGAATATTGTTGAAAATGGGCCGTAAACACAGTCCAAGTAGTTTGGTATAGACAAGACTAAATATTCTGCCAGTAATAACTTGGTATCGCTGGGAAGAATATTTTTATGCTCTTGAAGATTTGTGAGAGCACAATATGACCTTTTACAAATTAGATTGATGTGTTTATTGAAGTTAGGGCTACTGTCAATTTGTAAAGCTAAACATTTAGCATCATTAACCCAGATTACTTTAATACTTTTCAGTTCAATATTGAGATCATCTTTGATGGTTTCGGGTGCATTGAATGACACAGCTTGAGTTTTTTCAGCATTATTCATCAGGGAGCTTATTACCATATCTCACCAATATCCAGAAATTTCCACAGGTGAACCACCATTCAAAAATCGACAAGTTTCCTCGTCGGTGACATCAATAATTCAGTCTGTCACCAGCGTCACAAGAATTCTCTCTCGTTTCCCTCATCTTTCGCCATTATCGGAGAAACCCATTAAAAATGTAGATGATCCGCATTCATAATGGAGGCGAGTAATCTCATCCATTTTATGTTTACATCCCATCCTGACTTTCAGTATGTTTTGAGGTACTTTTGAGACTTTTGGGGCTCTGTAATGCTCTATCGCGGGAGTTTATTTCGATAACAACGCTCTATCTGGACAAAAACGTTGAAAAACTTTCATGAGTCGATCTTGAACTGAATGAAGGGTTTGTGAAATAATTGGAGGTTTTGGAATTGGTGTGATCGGAGTTTTTGATTGGTGATCTCATTAAAAAGGCGTTCAAAAATCGTCGCCAGAGTCTGATCCGAATTAGTAAAACTTTCTTTCATTTTATGAAAATTATTCTGTTAAAATGTTTCTTCAATGGAAGAAACCAATTTTTTTCAGTACTTCAATCAAAAATATTTACTATCAAACAAAAAACATGCAATGCCTTAATCAAAAAAACGCAATGGTCTCATATCAAAACTTTTGAAATTTTTAATGGAAAAAAATTCGAATTAGTCATGTTAAACATTTTGTGGTTTCAAGTAAAGAAATCTCAATTGAAAGATTTTTAACAAATAGTTTGGTTCTCGCTTTCTCCACCGAAAATGACCATGTTCTTTATCCTAATTATGTATTCTCTATCGAAACAACTACGTTTTTTCTATCCCAGAAATTACATCTTCTCTATCCAAAGTATTATAAAACATTTCATTTTCTTTAATTCAAGAAATACAAAACTACTCAAATCATCATTTTACGACAATTTCACTCGACTCGCGTTTCGCCTACAAAATTAGCATCTTCAGGACCTGATATGCCTTCAGCTTCAGCGAAAAGGAAGTCGAGTGAAATATATATAAACAAAACACTTTGAGTTGAACAAACCAGTAACTAGGAACACCTCAGGGTAGTGTTTCAGGACCGCTGATGTTCTTGGTTTATATAAATGACTTCCCTGCACTTTTTAAGGAGGGTAGGTCATTTATACATGCTGATGACACTGCGGTTGGTTTTTCTGGTAACTCACATGAGAAGGTTAACCATAAAGTTGAATCAGCAAATGGAATAATTTCGCTATGGTGAGAAATTAACCACATAGTAGTTTACTTGCAAGAAAACAGCTATATGAACTTTACTAGAGAATATAAATCACCTATCATTGATACGAGTGAATAAATCACATTTGTAATAAACTTAAAGTACCCTTTTTGCCATTTTCTTTCAATGAAGAAGGTCTGATCAATGTCTACTATGCTCTGGCATTTTCAACAATCATTTATGATATAATTTCCAAGCTACAGAGACAACCTGACAGAAGCGTATAATCCGTCTTTTTTTCAACCTGAATAATCAAGACACCTGTAGAAATAATTTTGAGAAACATCGAATACTGACAGTGATCAGCATTTACATATTGAAGATATAGTGTCACATCCACAAAAACTGTATAGCGGGATCATCCTCTACAACTCACTGCCTGAATTGTTAAAATCCCAATCTCAGAAAAGATTCAAGACTAAACTTGAAAAAAATTCTAACCTCAAATAGTTTTTATGATTTATCTGAATTTCAAACACATGTAATATCTATCGAATGATCTCATATCATCACGTAACTATACTATGTCAGCATTGGACATATATTTCTAACACACTTTCTGTAAATCATGGAATTATTAATATCTTGTATGATTTGACGAATCTACATGTAATAAGGCACGAAGAAAATACATAATCCATCTATTTACATAACAAAACCGTTTAAATCTCATTAATAATTTCTTCATTTATAGCAAGTGCGTTCTTTTTGAAAATATTTCAATAATTATATTTCTGATCTTTCCTTCGCTGACGTGGTTTGAGACCACTATACTATTAATTCAGAATATCGCTATCCGTGAGCTTTAATTGATCCCAACCATTCCACACCTACACCCTGTATTCTGTGAGTAAAAATAAATTAGTTTAAAACCGTTAAACTATTTTCGTTACAAAATATTCACTATAGAATTTTTTTCAACAATTACTATATTTTCCTCACTCGCCCAAAAAAAAACTCTCAGGTCGAGCAACTTTGCGAAGTTTCCCATGAACTTATGTTTGTCGTTATTAGGTTTTTCTTTCGTGAAACTTCGTTACGATCTTGATTTTTTTCTAAAAGTTTCGCTTACAGCACGTGTTAGTTTCGCCAAGTTGTTGACACTCTGAAGCTATTCCAAGCTCGTCCATAGAAAACTAGTTCCAGTAACAATTTTTTATTACACTGATAATGATGCGATACCCCAAGTTTGTGTTCGAACCATAAATCGAAGCGGATGTTCTACTGGGATATTGATGGGGGATTTTGACAATGAAATTGGTGTGACAACATAATCTCGACAAGATGATGAAAGTCTGATGAGCTAACTTTACTAGTTTACCTTCTTCCAGGATAGT
Source organism: Chrysolina oricalcia (assembly GCA_944452925.2). Taxonomy (NCBI): domain Eukaryota; kingdom Metazoa; phylum Arthropoda; class Insecta; order Coleoptera; family Chrysomelidae; genus Chrysolina; species Chrysolina oricalcia. Next base: position 65,993,161 of record OX101819.2, read on the forward strand.
TTCGACAGCCCTCCCTATGCTCCGTTTCTATAGTCCCTAGCTCTTCAGCGAAAATATTTATATATTGTGATCTAGAAATTACCCAAAACACAATTATAAAGATTATACTAAAAAAAGAAAGACTATTTTCCACAAATAAATCTTGAACAAATTCATTGATACCAATGAATAGTATGGATGATGGAAACCAAAACCTACACATTCCTACAACTAACACGAGGTCTATATCCAATAATCTAGTGTTTGTTACATTTTACAAAAAGTCTCTACCACAAAGATTCATAACTCATTTCAGCCCAAAACTTATTAGATGGTTCCAGAATATATACGAAAAGTCAAATCAAAAGTTAAACCCACTACAGAATTGAAAAAATATTGTATTTTTTTTTTATTTCAGTTTCCACATCAATCACTAGGGTTATTAGCGGTGGTACTATAACATATATATATATATACTACCATTGTTTATATAGAATATAGTTAGTCAACCTTATGTGATTATAATTGGATCAAAATGGATGCGACATGTAGATGGCGATAGTGAGCGCATCCAAGTCATGTCGTAACTTCAGTGATCTGGCCTACAAGTCATGTCGTAACTTGATTGAAACAATGGGACATCATTAAAATCAGGGTTTTTTGAAGAAACCTGCATCAAAATGACGTCAAATATTCATGTTTGTAACTAATCACACTAGATGACACTCGCGTTCGGCATTGACTAACTATCTTCTATTTAAACAATGATACTACATATCACATATTACATTTTACATATATCATGTTACGTGTTATATTTTATTGACAAGATTGATATTTTTCAAAAATGAGTTGCTTAGGTAATTGTGAGCTGCTTCTTTCTTCTTCCAGACCTGGGCAATCGCAATCGCATAGGATGTGTGTGAACCTAGTGAGTCCGATTCTCAGTCTTGTAAGAGAAACCTGTTGATGGCGGGTGAGCGTATGGTAATTTTGAGTTTTAAGGTTTGGGTTGATCTCTTTCAGTTTGTACGTCTCCAAGGATTGCCACTGTCTTCCCCAATCTTTCGTAATGTTCATCTTTATTGCGCGGCAAAGGTCTCCGTGTGGTACTTTATTGATTTTGCCTACGCTCGGATTGGTCATGAACCCTCGAGCTTCTTGATCTGCCTTTTCATTTCCAGCGATTCCGGTGTGGGATGGAATCCATACGACCTCTACATATTTGCCGGCACTTTTATTCTGAGTAGTAGTGCGTTCTTAAGATAGAGTTGTTTGACACCTTCGACAGCACTTAGGGAGTCTGTGAAGATAACTGAATTCCCTCTACATTTATTGCAGTACTCTAATGCTTTGAGAACGGCATATACCTCTCCTGTGAAGACACTGGATGTTGATGGAAGTTTGTTAACGAGGCTAGTGGATTTGGTAATTATTGCAGATCCTACTCCATCATCGGTTTTCGAAACGTCTATGTAGATGTGGTTCTAAGTTTTGTATTCTGCAGCTAATTCAAGGAAGGCTTTATGAATGACAAGTGAATGAGTGTCAGTTTTTGGGAGATTTTTAAGAGTTATGTTGCATTTTGGGGTTTTTACGGTCCAAGGTGAGGGGGTCTCTACATTGATGGGAAGAACTGTGCTGAAGTCTATCGAATTGTGATTGATAAATATTTTCGACGTATATTATGTAGGGGTTGTTCTCCTGCCTCTACTAATAGGCTTTCCACAGGACTAGTACAGTATGCTCCCATTGCTATACTGATAGCCGTATGTTGGGCAATATCCAGTAATTTCAGTAGATGTGCCTTCGCGGTGGAATAAACGATTGAACGATAGTCGAGTTTCGATCTTAACAGATTCCTGTATATTCTCATAAGTGTTATGCTATCGGCTTCCCAGGAATGGCTGCTGAGGATTTTCATCAAGTTAAGTCCACTCTGGCTAGATTTTTTCAGGTTTTTAACGTGACAGTTCCACTTCAGCTTGGCATCGAAGATTATACCAAGGAATTTCATTTCTTCCACGAACTTCAGGATTTCATTGTTCAATCTGAGGATAGGATATGTAGAGATGGAATTTTGTGAGAAAAAGGCACATTTGGATTTTGTTGAGGAGAACTGCAACCCGGTGCTTTGAGACAACATTTCCAAACTGCTGATTGCTTCTTCTAATAGTGTTCTTTGACAGGGGTTTTGATATCACTCAGGATATCGTTAATGGCAATGAGGAAGAGAGTAACACTCAGGGTGGATCCTTGTGGGGTATATTGTAAATTGATATATTATATTTACACATAAAATTACTGTATCCAACATGTCGTTATCACCATACATACATAGTATTGTAACCAATAATCTTATCTCTCTCTCCCGCTCTCTTTTCTCAGTTTTCTTTTTTCCTTTCCTTTTGATTGTGTCCTCCAATCAATCTTATTTTTAAGGTAGGTAGACATTTAAATTTAACTAAGGTTTTTTTCTTTGTAGCTCGGGGTAAGTTGTAGTACAAGCCATTAAGGCTTAGACAACGCACCTAGTGCGAAACAAAACATACTCTTGTAAAAATGTCTGAATAAATATATATCGTTGACAAAATCTTCCCCAGCTCCTATACTGGATGATTTACCGCCACACACAACATTGAATGGGGTACTGATCAATCATGTGCGAAGGCACCTGTAAAATTTTAGAACTATCCGTGATGATTTTTTTGTATGTCGACAGTAACGGAGCAACATTCGAACATAGAACAATAGGAATCATTGAGTTTTTTTGTTGAAATGTTATATTTGATGCCTTGTTTTTACCTCTAAGATCATTAACTATAGACCATTTTTCTTTTGTTTTATTACTGGCAGTTTTAATTCTTTCTGCATTATGTTTGTCACTTGCGCTTTGGATGATAAATCTATAAATACCACTATATTTATTAAACTATGTAAAACATATGTATAATTGGTATATATCATAACTGTATGTAAGTAATGAACTTAGATTATTTCCTGAATTTTTTATATCAGTCGTAATCCATGGTTTTTTATAATTCTTTATTTATTTTCAGTTTTTTTTTTCTTAATAGGAGTCGAGAAAATAGGCTTTTTCCCTGCACGCGCGAAAACTTCCCGTGGAAGGAAGGCGCAGCCGAACACATGAAGTCGTGCAAGCACGGAAAAAGCTTTCATGGAGGTGTAATGAACGACATTTTTCATTGTGTCTACCTGAAAACCACAGATTGTTAAGAAACATTTTAAAGATGAACGAAGAAAAACATGTATTTTTGATTTTTTTAAGTATTTATGGTACAATTTGTGTTGTTATAAATAGCAAATTCTTTAGCAGCTAAGTCATTTTCGATAACTGCAATTGATAAAGTCGAAGGTTAGTAGAAGTATTCAGGTTTCGATTTTCCCTCACTGCATTGTTTTCTGATGTCGAAGTTGTTTTTACTGTTCTTGAATGGCTTAACAATTTACGAGAAACTTCCATCTTTCTGCACTTATTTTTGTCGCTTCACGTGATATTTCTTTTTCTGGTGAAATCTTTTTTGAATATTTCCATCAAAAATATTCAAATATTGTCACAGAACAAGCGTTATTCGCCCCGTTGCTAAGGTACTTTACGATTTCAAGAGAACCGTACACACACTTGAAAACCACATTTATGGCATGTCAAAACCACTTTTATTCCGATTCTATAAAATGAGATGAGCTCCAACAAAAAATGCCTATTCATCCAAATATTATTTATACATTCATTTCATGATCAAAGGATAGATTTTCCACACTAATTAAATTTGATATGCGAACAAAGAGAAGAACCGAATGCTATTGACTCAACTAAATGTAATCAGTAGGTCTGCCTTTTCGATTGATTTTCATCAAAGCATCAACATTCAATTATATCAGATAGTTCAAAGGATTCGTGTGATAATGAAATTGTTTTCCGAGCTTCAGCACATATAGAGGGTCCTGCAACTATGAGGCGCCGTTTAGGTAAAAAGTGTTTTTATCTAAAAGAACTAATTTTAATACAAGCTTCTACACCGATAGTAAACAGGTCAGGTGAGAATCCCCTAGATGTCTCCACTGTCTCTAATGGTGGATTTATGCAGCAGTTTCAAGTCATAAGTCATAAGAATGTTCGTCAATGATTAGTTGGAATAAACGGTTTAACCAATCATTGACGAATATTCTTCCTTATGACTTGGAACTTATGACTTATGACTGCTGCATAAATCCACCATAAGAATGTCATTTCGGCTTCGTGACGCATGTTTTCGTCCATTTTGTAGTAAAACGTACGCTAAGTTGTATGATAATATTCTATAAACTTATGAAATATCCTTCCCTATGATTAACTGGGGGTCTACCCCTTATTTCATGAAAATGGCACTAACAGTACGGGCAGTATGAACCCCTACTATTCATTGTTATGTCAGTCTGATTTAAATTTGAATATTTTTTCTCTCCACTCAATGTAAGTACTCTTTGTAATTTCTCAAACACTTTTTCAATTATAACATCATTCCACTTAACTTTAAACTGAAGATGAACGAATATATGTTCGAAACATGTCCTAGGTAGGATCTTCATCCATATCTTTTGATTGAACTATACCTACGTGGAGACGACTTTGTGTTATTCTTTAAAAAAAACTTGGTCTTCCACTTCGAGGATGGACTACTACCTCCGTATATAGTTATAAACGATACAAGACCGATATGTAGCAAATAACGGGTGAGGTTGAATATTGATTATAACAACCGAAAGTTTTTGACAACATTGAGATTTCAAGGTTAATTATTTTAAATCGTATACCATATTAGAGTGGGTATTACCTACAGAACTGGTATTTTTAGATTTGGAAAATTATTTCTGTTCTTAGACGAAAGCCTGATAAATACACACCAAAGAAAGCAAAAATTGTGTCTGAAGTGTGGGCATCCATACTATTAGAGGACTCCAAATAAAATTGCAGCATTCTTAGAATTGGAAAATCCTCAGTTCTACACATGTCACTCGTTTCGCAGATCCTCGGCTACTATGCCTGTAGAAAATGGTAGAGAACTACTATCGGTAAAAGAACTTGGATGTTGGAATTCCTCTGCGTTGGTGAGTCCTATATTAAAAATTCAGTTTCAAAGAGAATGAATATAACGAGGCAACTATTTCATAGTAATGATGCCACACCGACAATAAGTTCAAATACTGGTGCTATAGATGGTAAATCTCTCATTGACAGAATAGAAATTTCAAATAATAGTAATTGTCAAATTACTTTTCAAATTTATAAATAGTAAGTATTATTATTGTAAGCAGAATAAAGATTGGCATTACGAAAATATAATAATCGTAATTTTAGTTTTCCATCAAAGTGTACGTATCCGTAAAGGCTTCTGGAAATTGCAGAGAAATGTACAAGACGAGATGAAGCCGGCTATGGCGGACATTGGCCTTTTCGGTCCAACGAACGGCAGGGAGGGGTTGTTTTATTACAGCTTTCGACGTGGTCTATTAGCGATAATCTAGTTTAAGGGTCGCAAGATAGACTGAATAGATACGGTCTGAAGAATTTCGGAGCATTTCTGCAATGCTGAAGGAAATGCAAGTAATATTTTCCTGGTGACATTTCGGGCGTCGACAGTTTTAGTTCGCGAGTAGGAACAAAGAGGGGTCTTTTTTGGAAATGTTTGTAGGGTCACTGAATCCTAGAAGGCTCTGACATTCTTACGGGTATGGCCAATGGATGAAATCTGATAATAACACCACAATTTTGCAACAAAATCAGGTCCGATGTTTGAACTACTGATACTTGTCAAATGTCAATTTTTATGTCTTTATTTTCCTTAATTGTTATATTTTATTTATTACTTTTGTATTTATTACTAGTATTGCAAGTCTTTTTAAATGAAGACTATCAATATTTACATTTCCTTTTTCATCATTTTTCATCATTTATGCGAACAATATCAAGGACTTTTTACAACTAAAGTCGAGGATACATAGTTGTAAATAGGTACCAAAAACTTCAACTCCTCTTCTTTCCTGAATTTCTTATTAGATTTTCATTCAAGGTCTCTTCTACATGATTGATGCGGGAAACCTTGAGAAAGAAATGGCTTTCAATATTGAATACTTCAATGGAAAATTGTGATACTCGTGTGCGCAGTGTAAATATTGATATTTGTTTTCTGAATTGTACAGATTATGAACCCATTTTTTTCAATGATTTCGAGCAAAAGACTAAAAAGTGGTTATCGAAAATAGAGGCATTTCCTAGTAAACATCTATAAATTGCAAAAATGGAACCTTTCCTTTTGAACAGACGATTGAAAATTATGCATTGACTCTTATCTTGAGAAAATTGGTTAGACTATGAAAAAGGTAGTTAATTTTAGTATTTTGGTAATATTTTTAGAACAGCTGTTTCATCGAAGTGAGTGAATATATTTCCTTGTTTTAACCATGCCATACTTCACAAAAAGATTTGTGAAAACTCAATTTTTTTCATTTATAGAACACTATCACAAGAAACTGCAATTTTGGTAGGAAAGAGAAGAACGCATTTTATGCTTTCATACAAATAAGAATCTAAAAAAATGTAATATTATAAATGGGTCTGAAATTCAATATCTCAATCATGTAAATATCTTTTTGAATGTTTTTCAATATGTCTGATATTAATTTCTCCTGAAGTTTTCAGGAAGGAATTATATGTGTTCAAACCAGAATGTAGAATTGATTTTGGCCAAAGCCAGAGAGATATTTGGCCACATCCAAATTCGGCAATCGACATTATTTCGTTCTTGAGTTGTTAGCAGGTAAATGCAATCCATAAAAATATCAGAAGTAGTAGTTGGTATATATCCATTCAATAAGAGAACATGAGATTGAAAAAAGTTATAATCTTTTTCTCTTCGAATCGCCAAATAAATGTATCCTAAACAATAAATATTCTTGGTCATGATTCATTTTTTAGGCAGAAACAGATTGGAACTACTAGAACGTCAAGATTCATTTGATCACAAGGTTTCATTATTAATGTGGAAATTTGAAATCATAAGAAACCGTTGATTGACATTTACATTGCATAAAGTACGACACCTTGTCAGCCTTCATGTCAAAATTATTAACCTCTTCACCTCCTGTTTTGTTTACTTTCGACAACGTGCTTGGTCACTGAAACCCTTAATTGGGCACAAATATTGCCTTCGGCTAGCTATCCGATGTGGGAGGCAACAGCGTAGTTCGACGTCACTCGATAATCCTCACAGGTCCGACCAGTGGCACTGAGAATAAACTTTCTTTATTTATGATGTTAATGAGGCGCCATCTACAGTGCAAAATGAATTCAAAAATCTTATTCTCAGGCCGATCTCTGTAGAAAGACCTTTACTGTGCTGAATGAAAGGTGTCCCCAACTCCAAATAAATGACACAGTAACATATAACAATTTAATCAAATACTTTCAAATACTTAGAGTACTTAGACTCAAGCAACAAATTATGGACCTGAATGATTTGTAAAATGTTACCAAAATAATGGGACATTCAAGTCGTATAATCAAAAAGATTCATATTAAATATGATAATAATTATTCTCTTACCTAGTCTGAATGCATTCAAACCTGACACAAGTAATATAGAAATATCACGACTTGTTGGCTTCAGTGGGATCCAAAATCACAGTTCTCACGGAAATCTCTAACATCAGGTCTGCTTCCCAACATCCAACTAGAGTGTCGACATCTTTTTGATCGGCTTTACAATACCCAACAGGCTTTACAACACCGCAGCAGACCTATCAATACTCCAACAAATTTCCCAATGCTTCCAATGGTTCAGTAGACTTTACAATACCATAACAGGCTTTTCAATAGCTTGGGCAGCTTTACAATACCATATAATAATAATAATAATAATATAATATATAATATAATATAGTCTTTACAATACCGAGGAGGCACACAGTCGATTTGGTACAAATTCAAATCTATGAAATTTGTTGTCTTCCATCATGTGCTACTTTCATCGAATCAATAATTTTGTCTTATCTGAATTTCTACATTTTTTCTGGCATAGCTGTGGCAAAAAGAAATTTGTAGGACATGCTTTCTATAAAATAGTACATTATATACCGCGGGACTGAAGTAGTACATTTAATCCTGAAGGTAAAGTTTATGGCCCGACCGCAGGGAGGGCCATAATTTACCTGAAGGATTAAATGTACTTCAGTCGCAAGGTATATACGATACTTTTCGTACTTCCGGTATGATTTTATTAATTATTTCAATAATTTCAATCAGTTTTTTCTCTCTTCAACTCATTTAATAAACTGTCTTTAAAATAAGTTACCATAGTAACATTGCGTTGTGACAGTTATAATTTAGAAACATTGTCATTACTAGTGTCATTGTAAAGAAACATTGTTATTGATAATTATTGGTATCATGAGTGAAGAAGGTGTATCTGATATTGATAAAAGAGCAGCCGAAGTAGGTGAAGAATTGTTACCACCGAAATCTAGAAAACTATACGAGCAGCAGTACGATGCAGGAAAGACTGGTCAATATGACGAACTGTCACAATATTAATTTGAATATTAACGTTAATTACCATTCTAATTAATTATATTTTTCAATAAAATATCCCTTAAATTCGTTTGTTTGTGATTTAATCGTTCCGGGAGTTTCGTCAATATTTAATCCCGGAGGGATTAAATGTGACACTTTAGTACCTGTCACAAGGGAGTGAAGTTGTCACTTTAGGCCCGGCAGTACGAAAAAAACTTTATCTCGTGAGGCGAGTGATCACCTAAAAGTCAGTAAATTAAACACACTAAAATATTCACCTCTCAATTATATGGTCTCAGCATCAATGTTGTCAAAAGCGATTCAATTAAAATCAAAATCAACCTCCAGCGAGCACCAGCGTTACCAGGTCAGAAATGTACAAATGGTCACTCAAAGACTTCCGTCCTCTTCAAAAATTAATTTAATCAAAAAAACATATTTCCTCTCAATGTTGCCAACATGCTCTACATTGAATTCTGCCACAGAACTTACCCGATTATTCACTACTACACCCAAAAGTTCTGAAAATTGCAGTGTAAGTACAGAAAACCACTTCATGATCTCAAAAGTAAATAAAGAGGTAAATAAATATACTTCTCTCTTTTTTCATGCAAGCCAAACTTTATGTCGAAGCGTTTCAATGAAACGAGCCTGGCTTAACAAAACAAAATAGAGAAGAAGAACAGGTGACATCGGAATGACTGTAAATCAGCTATGTTCATATGCATCATCTTGTTTTGACATTTTGTAAACAATCCTCCTCGATAAACAAACAATTATAGATTTGAATAAATCGCCAGAGATATCCGTGAGCACCGTGATCTGTGGAAATAAAAATGGTTATATATCATGTGGAATCGGATGGCATGTCTCCAGGAAACTCATTTCATGTGGTGACCAAGGATTAGTGTTTGGCAAGTTCATTTTCTTTTTGAGCATTTTAGAAAAATAACGATTTACCAGTGGTGAACGTTACATCACAAGTTTTTGAACCAATCTTGAATTTAATAATGACGGATATGACAGGATCAAACCACAACCTTCGACAAAGGGAACCCTCCACCGTTGCGGAAGATGTCAATGATATAAACTTGTATTCTTAACATTTTATTCACAAATATTTTGATACTACATAGATTTTTCCACCACGTGTTGGTAGGTTTAACATTCATTACTGTTATTCAATGTCAGTAATGTAAGATTTCTCTTTTTTGTAGTTTTTGATGTTGTAACCCTACTTTTGCTGATGATGAAGGATCAATCCTTAGAAACATGTCCCACCCACTGATGTAAGTCCTTCGATTACATCCTGTAATGTGCTGATGTAGTTTTTTCACTGCCCAGTTTCATCTCACCTCCACTGTAAGTCATGGATCGCATCCGTGATTTGCTGTCATTCAATAATTCAATAAAATCAAGTCTCATAAGACCATTCAACTCTACTCTTGATAAAGCAATAAATACGCGCACCCCAATGGCTTCCACAACAAAACTAATCCTGACATGCACTTCCTTCCGACGAAGCGTCGGAATAACAAATTCCAATTCATTAAAATTCGGTAACCCAATATTCGTTTCCACGTTGAAAACCCTCGAATTTACATGGATATGTTATCGAGTTTCGCCCTCACTTAACCGCCGAATAAAAACCGCCCGTCTAAATATTTATATTAGTACAACCCCTCGCAATTGACACCGTGGGGCTGCTCTTCGTCTTATTTTAAACCGGGAGCAGTGACGTAGAATGGTGGATATGATTCAAAAAACAGTTTCTATGCCGTGTTGCTTTGTTTATAAACTAGGATAATTTATGTATGGGATAGATCCGTTTTCTTGAAGTAAGTAAGTTCAAATACTTGTTCACCTCCAAGTGATCATCAACATTCAAAGACAACTAAATATCTAGGGCTCTATCTAGATCAAAACATGACGTGGGAAAATTATCTACATCACACTTTAAAGAAACTGAATTCTGGATTTTTTGCAATCCTGGAATTGAAAAAAACTTTGGAGAGGAAAATTCTGATTAATATGTATTATTCTTTGGCATATTGTCATGTTTCCTACAATGTCACTCAATGGGGAGATTGAGTTAATTCTGAAAGAATGTTTGTGGTCCAGAATCGTATTCTGAGGCCCATATTCGAAGTCAAGTTCGGAAATAGTTGTAAACCCATATCTTTTCAACACAAAATATTACCTTTTCCCTGCATATACATATATACAAAATACTAATCTTCATGAAAGAGAATTTACACACATTTAAGAAAAATTAATTTTTTCACCATTATTCAACAAGTAATGCTGGAGCACACAATATCGACAAAGTTTGAGAAAAGTCCTAGATATGCGGAAATCAAATTCTTCAACGACAACTTCCCGAATGCATACAAAACATGAGCCTCAGAAAGTATAAAAACGAAATAAAAATATATTAGTAGGAAAGGCATATTTTTCTGTGATAGAATACCTGAATGATTCATCAGGTTTATATTTTTAGGTTTGATTTTTTTATTTATACTTGTGTGTATATTGTAGTTTATGTACTGTTTATATATTGTATATTATGTATTGTTTATATATTGTATTGTATTGACGATTATTGTAAACCTTCACTAGTACATCCATCCTCTAGATGGCTGCTGTTGCAAGTTCAAATGAATTTATTTTATTTAATTTTTATTTTTTACTCTGCAAAAATAGAATATGCATATCGTTGATAGTGAAAACACTTAACATGCTATAAAATCCACAAACATCCAAAGAATCAAAATCAAAACAACAGCAATCAGAAAACCAACAGCAGCATAACCTAGTTAGAACCAGGCTATAAACAGCTATAAACAGTAACTCGAGGAAGAATTCTGCAAGTTAAAAATGTTATAAAATTAGTTTCAAGTTCTAGGATAGAAAAAGATATATTGATTCTTATTTTACTGATTTCACAGCAATCAGAATAAATGACAAAATTATTGACGAACACGAAACGAAATATATTTTAATATCTACCACAACAATATCAGTAGTGAAGAAAAGAGAATTCTTTGGGAGATCGTTCAGTAAGTAACGAAAATACGTTGCCGACCGATGATGAACCCTTTACTCCCATATACACCTACTATGTAGGCTTATTATCGCAAGTACCTGTCAGAAAGCAAGTATCTGTCACATTTAATTCAATACCAGTCGTGGTCTTAGCCAGAGGAGTAGTTATAAAATGAAAATTCGTGTTCAATTATTAATTCAGTTCAAAAGATTGAAGACAAACCACTAATGAATCGTAACGTGAAAACAATTTTTGCAGGGATAAAAAAACACATCAAAGAATAAATTCCTAGACAGATCAAAAAACAAAACTGATCCATTACCATGAAAAAAAAATACAAAACACCAACTATAAGATGTTTCGACGCGCGTTAATATGGATTTATATCACATTTCCCCTCTCTAATCGCAAACAAATCCAAGCAGAAATCATTTGTACCCAATTTCTCTCGCATGATATAAAAATGTTCCTATATATCAAGCTAAAAGGTAATAACGCCATCCAATTAGGATGTTTATACGAATTTTTTCCCACCCCTGCGAGCATGATATCATCGTATAGTGTTAAAGGATCCTGACTAACAGGACCGAATTGGGAGAAATTGAGAGGACCGAAATGACTAAAAATCTTGGATAATACATGGACAGAATACCGAGATTCAAAAAGCATGTCGAAAAAAAGATATACTCAACACTGGGAATCGATATTATCTGACTAGTTCCACAAAAAAAATATGTTCTGTGAATCGTAGATTTTGTCTCGATTCTTTTTGCTTTTTGCTGTGAAATAAACTGCTTCACGAGCCAAAAAAATACACCCTACAGAAAACACAATTTAATTGTATAGATTGTATAGATCCGCGGGGATAGCTCGAACGGAGAGCGCCGGTTCACCGATATGTGAAGCCAAGCAACGCTATGCGAGGCCGTGGTTTGGATGGGTGACCTACGGAACTCCTTTCGATATTCTCCTCGGATCGTGCTAGGAATCGCACGTAAGTAAGTACAATTCATAGGTACTTGCTCTTGAAATCAATCTTTCTAAATCTTTTTCTATAACCTGGATAAAATAATAAAATAAGGTTATTATCACAGATGTTCAACAAGGAATAGAGATACGTATAGTATTCTGAAACACATATCATAATGCGGTCGAAATGTTCAATTCAATCCCTGCTGTGTATATTAAAATCCATTAAAAATCACACATCTTCAGAAAGCAAATAAAATCCTGGATTCTGTCAAAAAAACAATTTTCCGAAAACTCTATCAATAGTTATTTATTATACAAAGGAAAAAATTATTAGATTTTAACTCGGGTTGTGAGCTAAAATCTAATATTTTTCCCATGTAATACACTATTTTTTTCTGTGACGGGAAAGACGACGATTCAATAATGAAAAAACTTATTATTACAATATATTGAAGTCAGAAAATTATGGATGTGAAATTTTAATTTTCAAACCGATAGGCTGTTGTACTTATAGCGACAATTGGACCAGCGTTGCTAAGGAAACCTATAAAGTAATCTAATATATGTCCTTTTAATTCTGTGATCATAGAAATGGGTAACTTGGTCCAGTAGTTATTTTGAATGATGAAAAGTTTAAAAATATCTGTTTCCGAATTTTCTCTGACTCCGTCTGAGTGGGTAGAAGCAGCGAAAGAATCGTGGTGTTTGTTATTGGTATATTTTTTGGAAATTGCACAACAAAGGCCATCAATAGTGAGGTCGAATTATCCAATGATTGAAAGTATGTTACAATCCAATAATAATGTAGACATTTTAGGATATTTCGAACTAATTACATTTCTGAACCAAAATGGGAACGGTTACACGCCCAAGAAAATTGCGATTTTTACGAGTACTAGGCTGGTGCCAAAACGAATTCTGAACGCTTAAAATAAGAAGAAAAGTGAATGTCGGGGCGTGTCGCAGTGGTTAGAGCGTCCGACTCTGAGTCGAAAGGTCCAGTGTTCGAGCCCCAGTTGCGGCTGGGATTTTTTAATTCAATTTGACCGATTAAATTATTAAAATCTCGTGAATCGACTGCGATGAGTTTTGCACGATTCACTGTTGCGTTCCAATTAACAGTGCTGCTCCTAAGGTGGCGTATGAAGTTAGTAACAAGGTCTACCCATAACACATGGCTAATGACCATAGCAGTCGATGCCAAAACACCCAACAAAAAAACAGGCAAGGACCAGGTGGAGAATTATGTTGAGGAACTTTAAAAAAAAATTAAACCCGAAAACACTCAAAACGGTGTTTTGGGATTTGCGGCGAAACGTGACCTCTTAGCGAAAAATATTCAATACCAAAGTTGTAGATGATGAAGTTTTCGAAAACTTTTGTATTGAACACTTTTTGACACAACCTCAAATTATCCGTCAAAAAATTGTTCTGGTGTTTCTTTGTATTTCGAAGGCCTATAACTGATCATTTTAATTGAGGAATTGTCTACTTTCCAATGGTCTATGTAACTCGGTGGTTAATGATTGCTACTCCGCTTAAAATTGAGAAAAATCGACATCAAGTCTTTCTGAATTATGCAATTTTCTCAGTATTTTCAATGATTTTCAATAATTTTAGAAAAAAAGTAACAGGCAAGGACCAGGTGGAGAATTTTTATAACAAAAAGTAGTTTGTATCGAATTATTCAAATTAAAAGATTGGAATACATAATTACACTACAAAGTAATTTGATAGTATCATTTTTATTCTTTTCTACAACTATTGAAAATCATTGTTGTCGGTTTTTCTCAATTTTAAGCGGTTTAATGATCAATAAACCACCAAGTTACATAGACCTTTCGAAAGTAGACATTTCAACAATTGATTGATTGAATCGAAATACAAAAAAATATCAAGATAATTGTTCGTGGGTGGTAAGGTAATTTTTTTTTCGAAAAATGTACATAACTGAAAAACTAGTCGTCTTCTGAATCGCGAAAAAATCATGCTAATTCGACACCAAATAATACATATTTAGATATAGGTACATACTGGAAAAAAATTGAATACTGAAAAATAGGTTTTTCGCCATATACCTACAACTGGCCCATAATGAGCCAAATTTAAGTTTCCATATTGCATTTTTATTGTATAAAAACAGTTTCCACTACTCACAAAACTAACATTCATAAACGCATAACCTCCAACCCAAATGGTCGAACACAATTGAATGGGTCACATTAGCAGGTCGCGGTGTTCCCACCTGCTTTGATTGCTGATTGGTTGAGTGTGTCACGTGGCACGGGTACTGAGATCTCCCAAGGATTTATATTTTTGTTTCAAGAGGATTGTGTTTCACAATGAGTTCTCTAGGTTGGAGAGTAGAAAGTTTTCACAGCAAGCAAATTCATTTCAAAAGAATGTATGTAAAGAAGTAAACATAGTTTTTACAGATCTAGTGCATTTATTTAGATACAGCTATTTGAGCCACATAATAAATGGAATCGATTTGACTCTCGCACCTCCAAACTACGGCCCTGTTCACGAGTCCTCGTAAATAAGCTTACCTCGGGCTGTTCATCAGCTTATTTCCTCGCTCCCCTGTATGTGTACAGGTGTCCAAAGGGGAGCGAAAACGCGGGAAATTTTCGCACGTGTCAGTTTAACGAAACTTTATGACCGGTCTGGATGCTGGCGGTTATTTTCCAGTCAGAGGATTAACAGAAAACCGCACATACCCCACCGAAGGGTAACCGCAGGGTACATTTCAGAAGGCAAAATAGCGGATTCGGCGAAATTAGCAATCGGTTTTTGTTGTAAGGGTTGTTGCGGGTATTGAGGCCTGCCGTTCCGGAAATTGGGGAACAAAAAGGTCCGCAAAACAAGGACCACGCGATATTGCTAGACTCTTGCGAATCGAATAGAGAGAATAGAGAGGTTTCAATTACAGTAGGTAACAAATAGTCTTAGAGCGGATAGGCAAACAAAATTAACAATTTTATAAGTTGATTGCTTTATATTACCTCATGTTTGTTCAATCTTGTAAATAATTATTTAACCAAGTTACGAAAAATATTGTTTTCGGCCAGTCAATACTATTTTACAGTATATATTATTGTGTACACTCAAAGTTCACTAAATATAAAGTAAAAAAATACATAAAATATGTTTTCTACATTCTTGCAAAAAGCAAAACTTTATTGAACTATATTCAGTGGAAAAAGAAGTTCTTTATTGCACTAGTGCAATAAAGTTTTTATTGCACTCATCTGTCATTCTACTTCAACGTGCTGTCATCATGACAAACATAAACGTTTAAACCTACTACATATTTAGCAGATATTCTGTGAGATTGGCAATAGGTACTTCACTTCGAAATATTCATATTGAAAATTGCACCAATTGTTCATTCACTTTCAACATTGAGGGTAAAAATAAAGTTTGAGTTAAATTGTTCGTAACGTATTAGTTCCTGTTTCAATGCAAATCGATTTGATAATAAAGTATTCAAGTTGCGCTTTTCACTTTCCTACACCTAGTGCCGCACCTCTATAAATCATTTTTTGCTTTTTGCATGAACGTAGAAAAAATGTTGTATGCAACTCGTGCAAAAATTGTTTATTGCACTCGACGTGTTGTCAAACTCGGCCTAACGGCCTCGTCGGACAATTTCACGTCGAGTGCAATAAACATTCACTTTTTGCACTTGTTGCATAAATAACTATAAAATCGGACAATCCAGTTCTTTAAATAACATTGTAATTGTTTCAGAAAATAATTTTTCTTCAAGAAAATTCTGACAATGAAAAAGGCAGATAGAAGGATAGAATAAATAGAATATGATCTATTTTGGACCAAGTTCCAAAAAAAATTTATGTTTTTGGCAAGTCAATTAGGGCAAAGAAAACTAAAATGTATAAAAAATTTAAAAATATATAAAATATAAAGCTACAATATACAGGGCTATTCAAATGCATGGGGAATTCTATAACGGTAAGAGACAGAAAGATGGTTGAATGGCGGCAAAGTAGCGTATTTTAGAGGTTGACTACATGGATGTTTTTCATCCATATAGTCTGACCTAGCTTCTTTAGATCTGGAGGTATACAGGAAAAAATTGAAAATTTCGAAATTCTTGTTTTGCCTATATCTTTTCATTTTACGAAGATTTTTTCAAATTTTACCACTTTGCCAAAGCAACTTTTTGCAGGATATCCAATTAAATAAATGAAAATTATATACAGGAGATCGTCTAAATTTGGCCACTCTTAACTTTTAATTTTCAAATACGGACATGTATTTTTATTGCATTTTCTTGAATCCCAAGAGTCATGTTTCATATTGACGTAGTATTTTCATCTGAATTACAGAGTGTTTTGGAAATATTGAACTATTATTACCAGTAAAATTTCAACATATTGAAAAACAAGTCATTCACATAAATAATGAATAAGAGCTTCGAGGTACTCCTTGTATGACAGGTCTATAATCAGTTGATGAATTATTAATGCTCATACATTGTTTTCGATTACTCAAATATGATCTGAAGAAGTCAAGCGGCAAACCACTGATTCCAAAAAACGTCAACTTTTCGACCAGTATTTCGTGAGAGACACTGTCGAAGGCCTTGGGGATATCACATAATGTAACTGATGCACTTTTAGATAAAATCATTGACGTACGAACACTAAATTAAACAAAAAAACAGTGTGGCTGTATTAGATCTCCGACTTGAACATTATGGCGAAGGTGCTAGTTCCATCGATGTAAAATCTGTTACCAAATCCCCAGAAAATTAAAATATGCATATTCGTGTAGAAAAATAGTTACAGATGGCGGCACCGCAATATATTTCAAAAATAATCTGCAAATGGAAAAGTAGATAAATAGATACTTTATTCGTTCTTCATTTAAAATATTCGCAAAGAAAATATGAATAAACAAAATAACACAATAAGTACAAATACAATTTAGTAACAAAGTAAACAAAGTAGTAACAAAGAAAAACATAGTTATGAATTACAATTTGAATAAACAATTCATGTAGTGAGTAGTACGTCAAAGAAAACAAGGTACAAATACAAACAATATCATATTGAATACACATATACCAATGTTCCTGATGAAGACAAGGGGCCTCCATAACTCGAAAACAAGTCGTCTTCTGAATTGTGAATTTGACACTAAAAAATACATGTTCTCACAAATTTTCATGTGGAATAATTCATTTATACGCGAGAACAAAATTAAATACCGAAAAACCAATTTTTCTCTATTTTGACGATTAATTTGAGATTATGTCGAAAAGAGTTGAATAAAAAGGTTTTCGATTATTTTACTATCTACTACTTATCCCATGAATATTTTCCGCTAAGAGAGGTCTCGTTTCGCCGCAAATCACAGAAACCCCTTTTCAACTCCTAAACTGCATCCCCATTTCACCATTTAGAGTGTTTTCGTATATGAATATTTTTTTCCTCACAGTTGGAACCTCAACAACATTCTCCTGCTGGTCCTTGCCTTTTAATATTTTTCTTATTTTAAGCGTTCAGAATTCGTTTTGGAAGCAGCCTAACAATAACCAATGACCTTGAATAATATTCAAAGTTTTGATGACCACACAGTTCGATGGATAAAATCGTTAGGTATTTTGATATTTGAAAAATGGACCTAGTGGTAAACCTGTTAAGAAGATAATCTTGACAAACTGTTCTGAACGCTAGGAAATAAAACTGGTTTCCTGCAACTAATGATAAATTTCTGAATTGATATTATTATTCTATCTGAAAGTTTGATGTATATCTATTAAAAACAAGTCACAGGTAGATTTGGATGTACCAATCCTGATATAGATTCACTAATTCAAAATGGAATATTTCTCATAAAGCCCTGTATTTCAACCAAGCTTAAATCGATATTTTAAATTCCTTGAAGTAACGTTGACGAGTTTTATGTTACAGAATGGTGTTGGGTACGTTTCATGGAGTATTGTTTTACTGGTGTCTCGTAAAATTGTAGAGACTTGCATTATTCATGAGGCTATAATTCAAGATGCTCGAGAAATGGGATAACAAGAGTGTATCCTATTGAGATAGGGTGACCCGGGGTGTTGGTTGTTTGATATAATTCTGGGATTCTACTTATACAGAGAGAAGGAAAGTACTAAGCAAGTATAGGGTATACACCAATCATATATGCAGAAAAAGGGCCTAGCAGAGTATTGCCAATAAGAGAATGGGCATCCAGAGGATAAGATCCACGTTCTTGATATCACCAACACAAGGAGCTTTTTCTGAAGACTTGTCGAATGTCAACAACCCGGGCTTTTCCAACTTTCAGGGAGCCTAGGACGTAAATGGGACCTCCCCAAAGAACTACTACTACTACTACTCTAGGGATCAAATATCTTGTAGAGACGATTTGAGTTTTACTCAGTTTTTTACATTGTAGTACTCCACTTCGTGAACGTAGGTGAAAATACCAATATATGATGCAGTAAATATTAATCTTGGATTCGTTTCGACTACCTTATTTTGCGATGCTATCGATCATGCAACCCGAAAATCTGATGAAAATTTTGTACATACTTTCGAGTCAGACGAGAATTGTTTCACGGAAAAAGCTTTGATAAAATTATTCATATTTCTGGGCAAGAAACATTACAAAAACACATTATTGTAGGATTGGTTGCATCCCGCGAAAATAGCAATCCTTTTTCGAAGCTGTCAAGTTTTACAAAGCAGAGTTGTTGGAATGAGTTCCTAATCTGCTTATAGAACAAAAGCGATACACGCTCCATCCACGTTTCCGAATGATTTCGGTTTTTGAATTAGCGAATTCAACTTTCAATGAACGAGATGTGGAGATCAAAGGACATGGCAGTGGATAGATGCAATCTATGGGTCGTCAGAATTTTTCAATTTTCAGATATTTCTTTCTTGTAATTGAAAGAAGCAACTCTCTTCCACAGTTTATTTGTGGCATTTACAGGGTGAACAACAAAAAGGCGTTGAATGACTAACGAATATCAAGAAAATATGCCAACATGTTAGAATTTTCTCTTCAGTTCCCTGAATGTTAGTCTTCAGAAAAATGTGATTGACTTTTTCAGAAAAATTATATCGTGCCTCTAAAGGCAAAGCAAATAAAGCGTTGAATTTCGAGAGTCTATTGTATGAATCGAATACATTTTTGTGATATTCAATAAAAATATACAGGGTGTTTCCAAATAAGTGCGGGAGTTTCATGTAAACAAAAAAAAAGCTTTTGAGCCTGTCCTCGACAATTTATTACACGCTTCCTAAAAATGAGAAAAAAATTGTCATGGTTTTTTCTTGAAGTTGTTGCAGAATTGAAGAAATTTCATTTCGTATGCGAGTTCTACTTTTAAAAAGAATATCTATGGAGAATACGAAATATATTAGAAACGGCTGATATTTTTACAATTTACCAAGACATGTTTTTTGGCCGTCTACAAAACATGTTCATAAATATTTCCCGTAAAATCAATAGTCAGGGAAATTTTGATTATTTTTCCCCTTCACCAAAATATTCTGGGCGATTCGCGCCAGGATTTTTGATTATTTTCGCTCCTTCTTCCTCCCCAAAATTTTTCGGGTACTTTGCTCCCTGATTTTTTGTTATTTGGAATTTTCTCATATCTAGGAAAATAAACGGAATATTCAATTTTCTTTCATAAAACCGCTAAAAACTCAAAGACAGCGACAGATTTGATAATAATAATAATAAACGTCTTTAATTGCTATTCTAGCAGTAAATAACATATAATGGATGTTACATAGACTGTTGGCTGGCTCAGAGCTATTCCACTCAACCAACAGAGGGCCAGAGCCAAAAAATATATACAGGCTGATTCACGGTGGATGGCACATTAGACGTTTCTGGTGAACCAGACAACGGATCGCTTTGAAAATTTAATGGAGGGCATATTCGAACATTCTCTAGCCAACTAAAATATTTTCGACAATGCGGTGTTGCCGCTTCTATTAGAAAGCAGTAGCAACTTTGATTTTTCAAATGGAACACTCTGTATATAATATTATTTTTGGAATCTCCAACAATTGCCCGACAACTTTTCTTGATATTTCCCTATACCTATCTGTTACCGTTTTCGAAATAAAAATTAATTTCAATTTTTTTCTTCGAAAATCATGACTTCTAAAAATGCCGATATCTTTTAGTTAAGAAGTACTAATGATATCGAAATTTGGTTTGGAGTTAGATGATACTTGGACACTTCCCACACGTCAGCCTAATCTCCGTTACTTCAATACAGGGTGGTAAAAAATACAGTTTTTTCTTTTGCTTGAAAAAGTTGCTGAAATTTGATTATTTTAAATGGAACACCTTGTATATTATTGAAAATTCGGAAAGCTGCTGAAATTTGCTTTCTTTCTATGTATATCATACCTATACCTAACTAGTCAAGTTTCGGACTTATGAGCATTTATTTGTGAAAATGTCCCTTCAGAATGGTATTTCCATTCGGTATTTGGTAAGCAGGCCATGATTACTATTTGACAGTAGCGTTGTGACATTCTCCTAATAATATCGACATTTTTGTCACTTCAGAAGTTGCAAATACCTTCAAAACGATGGAACAAAACTATTCAAACGAAGTTCTTATGAATTTGTTTATTATTTTTGGATAGTGTGACAAAATTGTCAGCAGAACATGTAGAAAGTTCAATGAAATGTATCCGAATCTACCGCCAATGAACCTCAAGAAATTTATACGAATTCAGAACAATTTCAATATGTTTGGATAAACTTTAAAAAAGCACCAAGAAACTTGAAATTGGAAATATTGATATGAATAATTATAAAAAAGTAAAACAATCATGTGGAATATTTCAAAATATGTTCGAATCGCTGGCCGTTCACTTCCAAGCACTTTAAAATGCGGGTGTTGACTGTTTTCGTGGTGGCAGATCTGATTTCATTGAGATCCAAATCTTCAAATGTTTGGGCAATCCTTTCTAACAATTCATCTCTCGAACGCACGGTTATTTTGTAAACTTTTTCTTTAAACGTTCCCCGCAAATAAAAATCTAATGGATTAAGATCGGGTGATCTAGCTGGCCAATTCCATGGTCCCAAGCGCCTTATCCACCGATCGTCAAAAAGTCTTTCCAGTTCTGCGCTCACTTCTCTTGTGCAATGTGCAGAAGCTCCGTCTAGTTGGTACCAACAGTTTCGATATTCTTCGAGTGGCAGATTATCCACGGAACTCTCTACAGTATTCTCCAAAATATTCAGGTAGCTTCTGGATGTTAATGACTCCTCGTATATCACGTACCTCAATTAGTTGTCCATCAACATGCAGAAGACATTAAAACTATTTTTTTCTTGAAATCCGGCTTCTTTTGTGACGTGAGGATTTTCACTGGACCAATAATGACGATTTTTTCTATTGAAAATCCCTTCTCTCGAAAATTTCGATTCATCAGTATAAATAATTTTATTTAAAAAAAGTGGATCTTCTTGAATGCGTGTCAACAACATTTCACAAAATTCAACTCTCTGTTGAGGGTCTTGAGGCTTCATTGCTTGAATTTTGGTGAATTTATAATCATGCATTTTATGTCTTCGCAAGATTCTTTGAACCGATGAATATTTTATACCCAAATCTTCTTCAGCACTTCTTATCGATGATTCGGGAAATGCGTGAAAATATGCTAAGACATTAATCTGGTTGTCTTCAGAAGTTACGGGTCGAGGCAAGTTTCTTGGTGCTTTTAAAGTTGATCCAAATGCATTGAAATTGTTCTGAATTCGTATAAATTTCTTGAGGTTCATTGGCGGTAGATTCGGATACATTTCATTGAACTTTCTACATGTTCTGCTGATAATTTTATCACACTGTCCAAACATAATAAACAAATTCATAAGAACTTCGTTTGAATAGTTTTGTTCCATCGTTTTGAAGGTATTTGCAACTTCTGAAGTGACGAAAATGTCGATATTATTAGGAGAATGTCACAATGCTACTGTCAAATAGTAATCATGGCCTGCTTACCAAATACCGAATGGAAATACCATTCTGAAGGGACATTTTCACAAATAAATGCTCATAAGTCCGAAACTTGACTATTAGGTATAGGTATGATATACATAGAAAGAAAGCAAATTTCAGCAGCTTTCCGAATTTTCAATAATTTACAAGGTGTTCCATTTAAAACAATCAAATTTCAGCAACTTTTTCAAGCAAACGAAAAAACTGTATTTTTTTACCACCCTGTATTGAAGTAACGGAGATTATGCTGACGTGTGGGAAGTGTCCAAGTATCACCTAACTCCAAACCAAATTTCGATATCATAGTACTTCTTAACAAAAAGATATCGGCATTTTTAGAAGTCATGATTTTCGAAGAAAAAAATTGAAATTAATTTTTATTTCGAAAACGGTAACAGATAGGTATAGGGAAATATCAAGAAAAGTTGTCGGGCAATTGTTGGAGATTCCAAAAATAATATTATATACAGAGTGTTCCATTTGAAAAATCAAAGTTGCTACTGCTTTCTAATAGAAGCGGCAACACCGCATTGTCGAAAATATTTTAGTTGGCTAGAGAATGTCCGAATATGTCCCCCATTAAATTTTCAAAGTGATCCGTTGTCTGGTTCACCAGAAACGTCTAATGTGCCATCCACCGTGAATCAGCCTGTATACATAACGTTAACAAATTGGCTGACAAATCACGAAAAATACATAATCGTCAGATCCACTCTAAATTTCCACTCTATATATGAAATTTCACGCAGATTCTGAAAATGCACGATTTGTATATGTTCAGATATGATTTAGCGGGATAAGGGAATCAAATGTCGGAAAAACGGAATAAAAGGAATTTGAATGAATGTACTATTTGTTCATATTGAGCCAGTTGCATTCTCTAAGTATATGTGAAATATGTTCATATTTTTCATTACCAAAAATCAGTCTGGCGCAGCAATTTTGCACATTTTTTATTCTATCCTTAACAATTTTTGTTGAACATGGACCATAAAGGAAATCACCATATTTGAAGTGACTCAACTACAATGATTCGCTCAAATTTCGCTTCATTTTGAAACTAAAGATTTGTCGATTGCTGTATAAGTTTCAGAGAAGCAAAGATTTATCAATAAGATTTTTCATGTGCTAAGAAAAACGCATGAATTTTTTGCATAATAATAATAGTCCAGGAAATTTAAAAAATTTCAAAATTATGGGCAAGGAAAAAATTTGACCTATTTAAAAAATTCGAAAACGAACGAGATATGGAAAAAATTTATTTTCCTCAATGAGGTCTACAAAAAGTTACCATGGAAGTTTTTGATATCTTGGAAAATTACCAGAATTTTGTTTTTTTTTAATAAATCTACCAAAAAATCGAAGATAGTTATAGTTTTTCGAATTTCACGAGATACTTTTTTGATCACCACTTGAAAGTATACCAAAAATAGAAATGATTTTTTCCTTAATAGCAATAGTCCAAGAAATATTTATAGTTTTAAACAGATTCGATCCGACGAATTTCTCTTACAATCGTGAATTCATATTATTATTGACGAATATAGTTTCAAATGCATTGAAGTCGTATTAATCAAAAAATCCCTACAACTTCTAGGACCTTCAACTTCGAGTTTTTCGTGAAGTGTTCATGGATCGCAGTGTTACGCGCGAGAGTCGTAGTATTGAAACATTTGCATTTGCAAAATTACTATTTGAGAAAATTCAGTAGAAATTTCAGATTTGAAATATACATATCTCATTTATTTGGCAATTCCTGGAAATGATACTAGTAATTAATTGAGTTCTTTCATTATGAAAGGCATAAATTTTCCCATTTTCGGACCATACATTTGTTAAACCTATTTTTCCAGCAATTTGATTCACCAAATCCACTTTTTTCTTTGTAAGGTCTTCTTTAACGACTATCCCGCTGCCTTTGAGCATCTTCTTCTTCGAATATATGTTTTTTTTTCACAGATATGTTGCTTAGCTTCACATAAATACATCGGGTTTTTTGTTATTTCGTTTACCGACCCTGTAACATATTTCGATATCTCCAGAATTTAGCTACATTGCCATTTTCAAATCCCTACAACTCTAGGCCCTTCAACTTCCGAGACCTGACTTTTGTTTTCCTGTAATCTGAAGAAAGCACAAGAGTGTCAGTTTTAACTTCGTTTACTAAATCACAACCCCCTCGAATTGTAACACCCCCAAAAGTTCCACATAGTGTGCTACATGCTCTCAACGAAATCACTGTCAAAGTTCCGAATATTAAATTTCACAGGAAATAATTACACTTGAAACTCCAACAGTTCGCAACCACAAACGCAACATGTACAGCAAAACGTAGCAATCAGATAAACTCCGGAACATTAGGAATTCGTTATGATTCCTAGTTTCTAATTTTACTGAATATGTTACATTAAATTATGCGAAACCACCTTCAAATGTGCTGTTGGGTGTTGAGTTTCCAATGTTCAGTTGAGCGCGAACTTCACAACACAATGTGCACAAGTTGTAGGGTCAACTCATAGTTCGCTTTGGTTTCAGTAATTTAATTGCTGATTATCCCACTCATGGTAAATACACGTTTGCGATTGGTGCAAATTTTTGTATTGATAATTGAAAACATGATGTTCTCGATTATTTACTTAGCTTCTCCGATGATTGTTCAATAAAAAAAACGTTACTATCATTATTGCTCGACGGGGATGGCTATCGGCCAAAGTACAGGTAGTTATAGGTAGAACCTTCCTGCTCCCGGCTGTCACAATTTCACACAAAATTTGTTTGAAACTAACCTTGTATTTCACAAACACACTGTAGTTTTTTGGATTCAAAATATTCATAGCTTCTCCTTATTTTGATTTAATATCCAAAAGTCACCCTAATTTTCAACAGAAAATTTTCACGTCAGAATATCTGCTTTTTGAAAAAAAAACAGTGTGCTTTCTGTTCGTTGCAATCTTTACTTCCTGATGGTATGAAAAAATATATTCATTACTATGGCAATTTTTTTAGAAAATGCAAGTAAAACGGAAAAACTCGAATTCGCAAATTTTTTTATCATTATATAAAATTTTGCACTTTTTATTGAAATTTACACTTTAATTATTCGAAAAAAGTAGTTTCCATGTGGCATTAAAAAACTAAAAAATAATAATAATAATAGTGAGGCATAAGATGTCCAGAGGACTGCTCATTGCTGATATCCTACACAATAGGAAAAGTTGGGTCGAAATTCCATCAGAAAACAACTACTTTCCTGGCTAATGCCACGACGAACATTGAATTACATCTGATGAAATTTCCGTGCAGAGTTCCTACAAGGTTATCTCTGCAATTGCTTGTTGCATGGAAATGTTCATCGAAACATTCGAACCACCTATATATCGATTTCGGGGTGTTGCCCCTCATCAGTATAGGTTAGGTCTAGCAGTCAATAACTAATGACTGCAACGAATGAATCGACAACCAAATCCATTTCAACACCGAAACTTTTCCTATTGTATAGGATATTAGCAATGAGAAGTCCTCCGGACATCTTATGCCTCAAGTCATAAGCTCATTGTGAACTACAGTTTTCTTCTCCAATAATAATCGTCTTTATTATTCCCAAAAATAGACACTTTAAAATACATGGGTATAAAAACAAAATGGTTTGGAATAAAGGGCGAAGTTTATTTATTTTTGTTATCCACTGTGCGGGCGCGATCTCAGTTTCGGTCTTCAAATGGATTTGGTTGTCGATTCATTCGTTGCAGTCATTAGTTATTGACTGCTAGACCTAACCTATTTATTTTATTTGAATCATTAACTTCCTCTTGTTTTTTTAACATGGCGCATTTTTCAGAACCATGACAATTTGAACATAAAATGTTTTCGGCAACCACATTTTAGACTGTTACATTCAGTTTCATAGCTGCAGCAAATAGTTTTGAGCAACGTCAGCGGAATTAATTCTTCATCTGTCAATTTGGGCACAATGAAACGTTGATGTTGCTTCCAGTCCCAATCTGTTGCTGTCAGTTATAATTAATAGTAATTATAAGCCCTGTAACAATGTTCTTTTGTGCGCTTTCTGTTGGTGGGAAATTTGCCAATATGGAAGATGATTTAGTTCTTGCCAATCGAAATTATCGAAATCTTAATAGATTCAGGTTCTATTTTCATTTTTACATTTATAAATAGATTTCATTGAATGCAATCTATTTGACAAATTTTTATTGTTTAATATTAAGTTTACGATGGTTTTCTTTCCTTTTCCGGCAAATCCAGATGTTGTGTCGCAATAAGAAAAACAATGCAGAAATTCAACGATTTTTGGAAGGATTCATATCTGAAAGTGTTGGACGTGAAGAATAGATCTTACATTTCCAGAACGTGGCTTGAGAAAATAAATATCATACATTTTTAAAGCAATTTATTCAAAAGGACCAAAAGTTCAATTCCTTAACCTACAAGTATATCGGTGGTTTATTACTATATCTGGCAATTTCTTTCGAGTTCTTAATTATTATTATTAAAAAAAACTTTCGAATTCAAGTTTTTTCGTTTTTTTTTTTGTATTTTCTGAGATAATTTGCCATAGTGATATATTATTGTAATTATAAATATTTTGAGTTGCTGTAATACTTTAGTTGGTAAAATTGAAATAAATAAAGGAATTGTAATTTGTTTCTTTTTTTTCTTCTAATTGATGGATAGATTTCAGATTTCGGTTTTTATTTTCAAAAGTAAATATTTTTGTTTTTTGATAGCCCTAGCTAGATACTTATACTTTTCATATTCTGTTCTTACCTCTCACCTTTTCTTTTTCAGCTACCTGCTCAGTCGATTTCCGAGACATGAACAAATTTTAATTTCAGGTGAAATTCCAGGAATAAAGGGTTATACGAAAGTTTTCAAGATATAAGACTTCCAAAGTATCAAAGTATATATGGTTTTTATTTCACAGTAACGAGAAATTACTCATAATGTGAAAACTTAGTCATTTGAAATAATTTTCCAACTCTTAAACTACCTAACCTGCTCTAAATACCTTAACTGCTGATTTCTATGCAATATATTGGAGGTTGAATGGAAGAGCATGGTCTGATTGCGTTACTCAAGTGACAAGATCAGAACATGAATCCTTTTGACAGAAATGTAAGAATAAATAATATGTATTGTATCGGTATATTCAGTTCTGTCAATAAAATCTATTATTATTATTATTATTATATCATTGTTTTTCTATTCAATTGTGTCGTCACCTTAATGATAGACACTGCCTTCGCGGATTTGTCATGTGAGACTGATGCATAGAATGCAAGTCAACATAACCTTACTAATTTATGATAAATATTTTGTCAAATGAAAGTCTTTGTGATTGTGAATATTCTTAAAGCTATAAATAACAATAATAAGAGTTTTTAATAGTTAATAAATACCTAGTTTTTGTGCACTTTATGGGTTAAAGGTTCCGTCAAACCGACGCGGGAACGCGGGAGCGGAAACGGAACATGGGAACCGTGCAAATTGCTAGAAAAACAGTAAACGTAGCAAATCAACTATATTTCGCTGCTTGTCTGCATTTCGGAATACGAATAATCACACCGGTCTGCATTTTTACATATCCCACTATCGAATTTAGTCTCGTATTCATCCCGTTCCCGCTCCCGCGTTCCCGCGTCGGTTTGGGGAAACCTTAAATGGTGGAAAAGTTTAGTATTTTAAAGTGCACTGATGGATTGTCTTGAAAATTTTCTCAATTGTAAGAGCATAAAATACCTTTTATGGGAGTTTCCCTGCATCTGCTGCTTTTGACGAAGGATATCTGCTTTCCAGGAAACAGTAGTGAGTTTCTTTGTAGTTCAGGATCTGCAGTTTTGTTTTCTTTATATTCAGGATAAGGTTTTATCGTAGATTTTTCCTTTATGAGTTAGTTTTTGGAAAATTTACAACAGTTTTTCCAAAAAGTACCGGCATCCACCTCCGCTTGTTGATTCCCCCCGTTCTTTTTTACTTCTTTTTCCTTTTTATCAGGGCGTTATTTCACACCGAAAACACTGTACTCTTTTTGATGTGTTATTTTATTCATCACTTCGCACTTTTAATTTCTTATAACTACTTAACTTGTTTACAAAAATATGTTTTGGTCAAACATCATTAAAATTTGTCTATTTTCTCTTATCACATTTTTTTATTGAGTGGTCTTTTTTTGTCAGTTGCTAATATGACTCTATTTTTGACCTTTCTGACCTTTTTGGATTTTTGTGGATTTTATGTCAATTATTTATTTTCAATCTTTCATTTCATAAAAATATATATTTTTTGTACCATCAGAACGTAGAGATTACAACGAAGAAAAAACATATAATTTTTTTCAAAAAACAGATATTTTGACGTGACAATTTTCTATCAAAATTTAGGGTGCTTTTTCAATATTAATTCAAAATAACGGGAAACAATAAATATTTTGAATTCAAAAAATATCAGTGTGTCTGGGACACAAAAAGGTGAGTTTTCACCAAATTTCCTGAAAAAAATTTTTTTTGGGAAATAAAAATAAAAAATCAAAAAGGCGGTTTTTTGGATTTTTCGCATAAATTTTGGGGATATGCGAAAAAAGTATGGATATAAAAGTTGTATATTTCTTTATCACCTACAACTTTGCCATTTAATTTTTTTCGATAGGACACGTCGTTTTGTCGGAAAACGTGATTAACCGTTTTCTTCCCTTAAAATCTCACCCCATCCCGCTTCCCGACCTCAAATTGCCCGTAAATTATTTTTCATTTCATTTTTGTAACATTTCCTTACTTTTCCAATAGGTATGTATCATCCTGTTTAGTTAGATTTCAAATCTACGCCAGTGCCAAAGGCTTTGAAAATGATAAAAAGTGAAAAAAAATCAGAACATCCTGTTCATACTTTCAAAAAAATCATTATGCAATAACTTCTTCACTTCCACTCGCTCAGACCCCAAAGCGCTGTCATTGAAATAAACATATTGTCCCACCATTTGCAGCCACGAAACTCCCCACATAAGGACTCATTTAGCCATATCAACTCGGAGTGCCTACATTAACGACTGGCTTATGATCATACGATCGCGCCCCGCAGAGGGTCCCGAAAGGGTTGACGGCGCCCCCTGCGGCGCAAACATCAGATACAGCCCCGAATCCGTTCCGCACCGCAATTTTAAACGCGACGGAAACAACCTGCGGTTAGGTGGCGTTAATAATCCTTCTGGAAGTGTCACATAAAAGTAATTACCTGATTCTGGCAACGCGGCATAAAGGATGTGGATCTTTGTTTATGATTGCATTACCTATAAAGAGCTCGACAGCACGGCAAAGTGGAGTCAAGCGAGAGTTTTTCAATGCGAAATGAGAAAACGACTTTCGAATGGAAAGCTTAAAAGGGAACCAGCGAGAATTATTTTTCAAAAAAGTAATACAAATAAAGTAAAAGCGCCATTGGTATTTTAAAACTAAGGCTTCTTCATATATACCCTAACTAATATTTACAAACTTATTTACTTATTTGCACTAAAAAAAGGGGTATAACAATGTCGTTACTCAACCAATAAGGTGAATTGCAGATATATTTAAACTTACCTGTTCTGTTATACGGAAAAAACGTCAACCAAAGCGAAAAACGTCAACCATATCGAAAAACGTACCTGAAAAAAAAACTGAAATGAAGTTTTATTTTGATAGGAATAATGGCAAGAAAGAATGTGATGGCAAAATCTGCTTGACGTGCTGCAGATAGGTGAAATAATTGTAAGAATCGTGTCTTTATTGATGGAAATATTCAACTTACGATATAGAGAGAAACGTTTCTTTGCGTTTGCCACTCTATTAGATTTTTTCTGCCGAGTTATTAATAAAAGTATGGATGAGTAATGCACTCGGGTGCCAAACTTGGAAATGGTCGCAAAATTGGGAATCGATAAAGAAAGATATATTCTTTATATTCGTAATTTTCCGACTTTTTTGCATTTTTTTTCTACAAAATATGATATTACGACTTTCTATGTTTATGTTGAAAAGAAGTTGTTGGGGTTAGGTTTCTTATGGAAAAACCAGTATTTCTCAGTTAGCCAACGTTTTGGCAATATATTTTGTCATCCTCAGGTTTCCAAAATAAAACTTACTCAATTTTATTCATATCATATCATATATCTGTGTTGTTCTTATGCGGTGTTGTACTTTCAACGAAGGAAAACCAAAATCACTCTATGAGCCTACAAAAATAAAATGAAAATCCAAAACAAATCTTTTTCAAGACTGGTTTCGGAATTTGAGCTGGTATAAAAAAAATATTCAAAAATTATAATTTTAACTATAAAGGTTTACACGTTACTTTGGTGTTCGAGATATGATTTTTTTAACAAGTTACAGCCGAGTTGAAAAAATCATCGAGATCACCAAAGTATTTCGCGCACGAATTGCAAACCAAATTTTTCTACAAATGTCAAAAAATATTGTTCAAAAATAAGTAATATGCTTGGCTTAATATAAAAAATTGTTTTAAAGAGAAACATTCTCAATTGAAAAATTGAATCAATATATGAGTCCTCTGGAAATGGAAAAACCCTACGATAAAATTGAAGTTACTTTTTTGTAATATCTAACAGAAAACAACTACTTCCCCGGCAAAAGCCACGCTGGACATTGAACTAAATCTGAAAAAATAGTGTTGAACTGGCTCGAAATGTTTTTCCAAATCAAGTGTATAATAACTGTAACTATAAAAATAAAATGGCATTAGTTTATTGTTAAACATTTAGAAGTGAATTATTTCTTAGATTTTTGCTTGATTGAGTACCATAAAAGTTGAACTATAAAAATCTGATATAGTTTACATGCAGTGCGCAAAATATGAATTTCCCAGGCTATTTCGCGCACGGTGTCATGGTAACGTAGTAAAATGAAAAAATGATCAATTCGCATATTGTTATCAATTCGCATATTGTTATCAATGCGCGAACCGTAATTTTTTGACGTCCGTCAAAAAAGTTGTTATTTTTTTATGCAGTTCTTTGCAACTTATTATTTTCCATGTTTTTATATTTTAGAGCCCTGAGGGTGGCGACATATTTTGCCGAAACATTGGCTAACTGAGAAATACTGGTTTTTCTATAAGAGAACTAACCCCTACAACTTTTTTTCAACGTTTTCAACAATGTTGCCGACCTTGTACCATGGCGCAAATTTTGATTGTTTCATTTGAGCACAAAAATAAAACTTTTGTGAAAGAAAGTTTGCATTGTTTTGCTATTTTTTCTCCTATATATCGTACTGCAATTTCTAGTAATAGGTAGACTAGAGAAGTAGATGGGGTCAGTTAGAAAAAACTCACCATTATGTGTGAGCCACAAGGACCAATTTGATGGCAGAGGTCGGTGAGGTGTGAAAAATCATTAACAACTTAACCTAGTCTTGCTGCTACCATCCCAGAAAGCTGATTCTTTTCTACCAAATTGAGGTACTCCACATGCCAGAGTGAAGTAATAATAATAATAAAGTCTCTTATTGAGTACTCTATACCGTTGTGGTCGCCTCTAGTTTTCAAACGCTTTTTCCACTGTACCAACTTTACGACCCACCTGGTAAGTTTCGTCCCGAGCCACAAGACCTCGCCAGTGACTCCACCGCATCAATTTTTTGTCAGAAACACCCGAGAAATTTGCATAGTCACCCCACGTCAAGTTAATAACAACGTCATAACGCTTGGCAGCAATGTTGATTATGTATGCATGCACACCGAATCCTTCGGCAAAATCACAGATTGTGATTAAGGTTGACAAGTAAATACGTACGGTTGAGAGCGCGAAACAACGAAACAACGAATTAGATTGATTGGTGAGAGAGGACTTCATGCACGAGTTGTTCGGCGTTTGAAGGCTGAACAGGTATTGCGAGAATCGAGTGCGGAATTGCATGATGAAGATGTACAGATTAATTAATAGTGAATACAAGCGAGGGCTCGGAAGTTGAGGAGCTCGGAAGTTGAGGAGCTCGGAAGTTGAGGAGCTCGGAAGTTGAGGAGCTCGGAAGTTGAGGAGTTCGGAAGTTGAGGAGCTCGGAAGATGAGGAGCTCGGAAGATGAGGAGTTCGGAAGTTGAGAGCTCGGGAGTTGAGGAGCTCGGAAGTTGAGGAGTTTGGAAGTTGAGGAGCTCGGAAGTTGAGGATCTCGGAAGTTGAGGAGCTCGGAAGTTGAGGAGCTCGGAAGTTGAGGAGTTCGGAAGTTGAGGAGCTCGGAAGTTGAGGAGCTCGGAAGTTGAGGAGCTCGGAAGTTGAGGAGCTCGGAAGTTGAGGAGCTCGGAAGTTGAGGAGCTCGGAAGTTGAGGAGCTCGAAAGTTGAGGAGCTCGGAAGTTGAAGGGGTCGGAAGTTGAAGAGCTCGGAAGTTGAGAGACTCCTAAGTTGAAGGGATTTGAATACAATAACTCAACTGTTTTAATACTACAACTCTCGCGCGTAGCGCTCCGATTCGCGTTTTGCGCGAACACTTCTCAAAAAGCTCGGAAGTTGAAGAGGCAAGGAGATGTTAGGATTTTCTGAATACGATTGTACACTAATAATATGAATACTACGACTACAATGGGCCGTGGTGGTCAGCTGGTAAAAGCGTACACCTCGCAAGCGTGGGGTCGTGAGTTCGATCCACCGATTCACCGGTCTCGTGCATGGCATCACACGTTGAAAGGTAAGGGCTGCGTCTTCCCTAGCTCACACAAGTCTCTCGAAGACTTCTGAGGGTTGCGCGTAGGGGTGCAATCGGTTGACGGAAATAACAATTTTAACAATTTTTTTTTAACAATACGTTGAAAACTCTGATTGTACACCAATAATATGAATACTATGCTTCAATGCGTGAATACTATGCTTCAATGCGTTTAGAACTATAATTATACACCAATAATATAAAAACAACAACTTTCGTGCGTTCAAAACTATAACTAACCACCAATTATACGAATACAACGACTTTAATGCGCTTAAAACTATAATTGGACACTGATTAAATGAATACAACGACTTTAATGCGTTCAAAACTTCAACTAACCACCAATTATACGAACACAACGAATTTAATGCGTTCAAAACTATAATTGGACAAAAATAATGTAAATCCAAGTACTTTAAACTGTTAAAAATTATAATTGGACAACGATAATATGAATACAACGACTTCAAAACTATAATTGGAGAACAATAATATAAATTCAAGTACTTTGAACTGTTTAGAAATATAGTTAGACACCAACACTATCAATACAAGTACTTCAATTTGTTTCAAACTATAATTGGACACCATTAATATGAATACCACGACTTTAATGCATTGGAAAATATAACTGGACACCTTCAATATGAATACAACGACTATATTGCGTTCAGAACTATAATTGGGCGGCAATAATATGAATACGAGTACTTGAATTTGTTTAAAACTTTAATTATACACCAATGATATAAATACAATGACTTTAGGGCATTCAAAACTATAATTGAACACCAGTAATATGAATACAAATACTTTTACCTAATTAAAACTATAATTGAACACCAATAATGCAAATTCAAGTCCAATTTTCGATCACTTGTTTAAAAAAACGCATCTTGCAGGACTATATGATGTTTTTCCAATTTTCTAAATGTATCCGAAATAGCGTTTTCAACCTCTCCTATCGGTTATGCATGCCCCCTAAACACCTATTTATAAGGCTTAATTAACCTCGGAGATATGGAAAAAAAATTATTCGCATTCATAAAATTATTATCAAATCTAACATTACCGAACTTAATTTGACATAAAAACACATTTCCACGAAAATAAGTTTACTTGGTAAAAAGTCTTTATTTCTCGTTTTTTTTTTCAAATAGTTCCCAGACTGTTGTTATTATTATTATGAAATTCATTTGGGCATTCGAGTTTTTGGTAGCTTTAAGAAATATCAATAATCCGTTTATCTTTCAAGATATAAAAAATTCCACCATAACTTTTTCTATGCCTTTTTGAGTAGAATAAAACTGTTCATATCCATTTTGTCGACATCTCATTCTGTATTCGAGTTTTTGGTGTTTTTAGAAAAAATTGGTAGAATTCCATAATTTTTCGTTTTCGTTTATCTATTTAAAAAATCTGTCGCGCCTTCTTTATGGTGGTTTTATAAAGAAAAATTCAATATTCACGTTTGAAAAATCTTGAGGGGAAGATACGAAAAAGGGGAGTAAATGATAAAAAATCCGGACGCTCTGCAAAAACCTTGGAGAAAAGGATGAGGACGAGAGGTGGTAAATGATTTAGTGAAGGGGAGGAAAATAGGGGTTATATAATTTTGGGGATGAAGAAATAATCGAAAATTTCGGGGAGGGGTAGAAGAAGGGA
The DNA here is from genome assembly GCA_944452925.2 of Chrysolina oricalcia. Taxonomy (NCBI): domain Eukaryota; kingdom Metazoa; phylum Arthropoda; class Insecta; order Coleoptera; family Chrysomelidae; genus Chrysolina; species Chrysolina oricalcia. Next base: position 66,028,118 of record OX101819.2, read on the forward strand.
AGGGGGAGGGACAGATGAAGGAAAATTATAAAACATTTCGGGGAGAGAGGGGAATTATCGAAAATCCGGGCACGAAGCGCCTGGAAAAATTTTGGTACATTCTGGGAGGGGAGATGGGTTTTAGTAATTTTTTACCATAAATTGATAATTTCATCAAGTTTAGCGACTACTACTTCATTTGTTTTTGAAGTTAAACTTCATCGGAACTTTTTGTAGACCTGTTCAAGGACTGTACTACTGTTCATCTTAAATTATTTGATATCACATTTCGTTTTCAAGTTTTTGGTGATTTTAGAGAAAAAGTATAAATTCCCAACATTTTTTTCAAATTTTTCAACATTATTCAACTTTTTAATCGAATCGGATTAAAACAGTTCTGAAATACCGATGTGATGTAATAAAAACATATACGAAGCAATTTTTATAATTTCATTTATATCTTTAGTACCGTCAATATATCGATTTTCCATTTTTTAAAATATTTCTCAAACTATTGTTTTTACAGGAATAGCATACTAACAATTTGGTAGATTTTCTAGAGGCGAACAAAAAAGATTTTATGGTAAATTGTGAAAATATCAACCGTTTTCGAGACATTCCGTATTTTCCAAAAATTTGATTTTCAGATTTCTCAAGTTTTTCCGGTGTTCATGGAGAATATTCTTCACAAATAGGACTTACGAGGATGTATTGATATCTAGTTAGCCTAGACCAGTTCCCTGCATAAACAAAATATTGTGTTACCATAGCAACGAACAATAACTTATTAGAAGTGTCAGTGTAAAGTTTGACGTCAAAAGAGTAAACAAGAGTTACGTAATAAATTAAAAGAAAAAATATGTCCACCGAAATTGTGAAAATCGAAAAATTGGAGTATAGAGCCATCATCAAGTACCTGTATTTAAAAGGGTTAAGAGGTAAGCAGATTTCCGAAGATATGCTTAATACCCTTGGTGATCAATGTCCTTCGTATGCGACCGTGAAAAATTGGACTGCAAGCTTCAAAAGAGGTAAATTTTCCATTGGAGATGCTGACCGATCGGGAAGGCCAGTTTCTGTGTCAGTAGTCCCCGAAAATATCGATGCAGTTCATGACATGATTTTAACAGACCGTCGAATTGGGCTAAAACGGATATCTGAAGCACTGAATATTTCATACGAACGCGTTCATCATATAGTTCACGTCAATTTGGACATGAGAAAAATTGCTGCAAAACGGATCCTCAAATGTTTGAATGTTGACCAAAAGCGTGCAAGGGTAGTAGCATCGCGTTCGATCTGTGCTCGATTTGAAAACGATGTAGACTTGTTAAACCGAATTGTTACTATGGATGAGACTTGGGTACATTTCTACGATCCAGAAGCAAAGCAACAATCGATGGAATGGCGACACTCCGGTTCTCCAAGACCTAAGAAGTTTCGTGTCCAAAAATCTGCTGGAAAAGTTCTTGCTTCAGTTTTTTGGGATTGCCAAATCATGATTGATTTTTTGGATAAGGGTAGCACAATAACTGAAGATTACTATTCGACATTACTGACCACTCTACGGGAAAAAATTAAAGAAAAAAGACGCGGAAAGCTATCCAAAGGTGTTTTGTTTTGCAGGACAACGCTCCTGCACACAATTCTCATGTGGCCATGCAAAAAATTCGTGATTTAGGGTTTCAATTACTAGAACACCCCCCTTATTCACCAGATATGGCTCCGTCCGACTATCATCTCTTTCCTCAACTGAAAAAAAGTTTAAAAGGTCGTAAATTTTCTTCCAACGAGGAGGTAATAAAAGCTGTGGAGGTCTGGTTTGCAGAGCAAGATGAAACATTTTATTTGAAAGGTCTAGAGACGTTGCAGGTTCGCTGTATAAATGTATCCAATTAAGAGGAGAATATGTTGAGTAAGAAAATATTTTGAAAGTGAAATTTTGTTTGGTTCTATAGTAGGCTAAGAAGTTTCCAATATATCCTCCTATATGAAACAGCCATTTTTAAAGGTAACTTCGGAACCTAAAACTAACCGTTTTCTATATGTAATGAAACTAAAAGAAATGATTTTCGCTATAATGGTTTTCAAAACCACAACGATTGTTTCGCTTTACTACACCTTTTTCGAGTGGAGTAGATAATCTGATCTGGATTTCCATCAAGTATCGGCTACATCAATTAAAAACTAACCGTTTTCATCATCATTACTGGTGTTGAAATGCTAAATCGGTAGAACTCGTGTACGTCCATACTGGATACGGTTATATTCTAATCATCATCGCTATCGTATGTATAACCCACTTTTTTAATTTAAAGTCTGCCGAATATGCTGCAGTACTTTTAAACAGTTTCATCAATTAATATTGACTTATATACTATCAGCCCCACTTTGAAGGCTTACACAGCTATAAACAAAATTCGAGACTTTTCAAGAAGTCGACTTTTCTCTTGGAAGCTTGATTAATCAGCAAAGTATATGAAGCTTTTAGGAAGCGCTATTAACAGTTTCCGAAGAAGTCCCTTTGAAGTTCATTGAACACCGAAACAACAAAAAAATCGTTCATTATCATTACGTTATAAGCAAAACTGAGAAGAACATTGAAATATTACCGATTTTAATAACAGGTCTTTATTCAAAGCGACATTCTACAAACTAAGCGGAACTTTAATTATTGCTTTCATTTCAGTTGGATGAAAACTCAAACTTTGTCGAATCGGCAAAATAATGACGTCATGTTTATGTTAATTGCAATAGTTTTGTTGACTCTGTGGAGTAAGTACATAATATAATTGAGTGAAATATACAATATCAACAACAAAGTTAATCAGAATTGTACAGATAACAAATAAACCAAAAAAAAACTTTTATTTACATGCACTAAAAAGAAGAATATAAATTTTAAAGTGAATTAATTAAACCCATCATTTCGATACATTCTAAAATTTTAAATGACACTAAAGCTTGTCGCGAGAAGTATCTATGTATTTCTTATTGTCAATCAGATGTCACTTATACATATTTTCCACACCGCGCTTTACAAACATGGTTATTTTCAAACACAACCCGTAAACTTCTTCCGGAATTAACTTAGTTCTGAAAATACATTTTCCAGCTGTTCTGCAACTTTTTATCCGCGGAAATTTTCCGTACTTCAGTAGCTCACACGTGACGCAGAGAACAAAACTTCAAATGAAAGTAGACACATAGGGATCTGGCGGAAAACAACTTTTCCTCGCGTTTTTCCAACACCACCCACCCTTGCTCTAGCAACATGTGGTAAATAAGCTCAAAGAATCATTAGCGAAACTGAGGGCCGCTGGGTTAGAAGTTTCTTGTGAATATAACGAGTTTTGGTTCATGTTAGATGCGAGCAGATCCAGAAATAGGCCAATACACAGAGGATTTTTCTGTAACAAAAACACTAGTAGCATACCGACTGCGACGCCATCACATGAAAGACAGTTATTATTTCTTTATAAATTTTTTAGTTTTTTTGTGTTTTACTTATAAAAAAACTAATATAGCAATCTGATTACTTCGATATGGATTGAAATAGGAACAAAATTTACGACCAGATCGGATCATTAGTAACGGAGAAAAATCGGGAAAACTAGAAAATTTTACGATTTTTTGAAAAATTCATAACTCCGCCTTTTCTCAAGTTGTAGGATTGCCCTATTTCAAGAAAGCATTGAATCATGAGCACTATAGTTGGCAAAAAACAGGCGCTGTCGGACCATTGGTTTTGGCACAATTGCAATTTAATTTTTTTTGCAGCGTGCAAGGATGCTCTAGTGATAGTCCGATTTCAATTTCTCAAACAGATTTTGAAAGTAAAAGTAGAGACCGGGAGGGAGGGAAAGCGTATTATCCTAACCCGTTCATTAGAAGAATTCCCCTCATATCCTGGTTTCTCCTACTACTCGACCACTTACGCGGTCTCGGCCGTTCTCAGTCATGAATGAGAATATTCGTTTTGTGGTACTATATTTATATTTTTTGAGACCTTTTTGAGGACAATAGAACTGTTCATATAATTTTTTTGATATCTTGTTTAGTTTTCTAGTTTTTGGTGTTTATAAAAAAATGGTAGAATTTCATTATTTTTCGTTTTCGTGTAATGTGAAATTAAAAAATCTGTCACCGTCTTTGACTATTTGGTGGTTTTATAAAAAAAAAAGTATTCTCGTTAAGCGCCCGAAAAATTCTTGGATGGGGGAGAAGGGGAAAAATAGGAAGTGAATAATCAAAAATCTGGGCACTCGGCACCCGGAAAAATCTTGGAGGGGAAGGGGGTGGTAAGTTATAAAAAAATCCTGCCTCTGAAAATTTTGGGGAAGGAGGAGAGAAAATCATAAAAAATCCGGTAGCAAAACGACTGTAAAATTTTTGGAGGTGTGAAAATAATCGAAAATCCGTGCGCAAAGGACCTGGACAATTTTGGGGAGGGGAAGGAGAGGAAAAAATTTACTTCATTCATTTTTGAAGTTATGGAGAAACTTCAATAGAATTTTTTGTTGACCTCTTTGGGACTATGAAAATGTTTTCATACGATTTTTCGATATCTCGATTCGTTTTCCAGAAAAGTAAAAATTTAACGCAAATTTTTTATTTTTTTTAACGATTTTCCAATTTTAATCGAATTGGAGAGGAACGGTTTGGAAATATCCATGTGGTTTGTAAAGACGTATACGAAGCAATGTGTATAGAATAGAAAAACCAAAGAATTTGTGGAAAATATTATTTTTTTCTCCGATTCGAAGAAGCTCATTACGATTAACTCCAGTAGGAAGTTCAGGAAGATGATGACAATGATGGCATGTCCGTTGTAGTTTCGATAGAATAGTCGACGTGTTCTTTGGAAACAAGGAAGGAGGAAGTTGAAGGAAATTGTCTGCATTCTCTTATCGAAGAACTGTTTTTTTTAACAAACTCTGTCGAAATGGATCACCTGATTACCTCTTCTCAGAGAAGAAGTAAGAAATGAGAAGTAAGAATGGTGATTGATTGATAATGGACACCCCATGGTCAAGTTAGCAAATGTCAACATAAAAAACTTTTTTACAGATTTCATTCTACTTTGCCAAAAAGATCTCATTATCTCCAAACCTTAAGCGCGTTCTGATAACATAGACAGATATAGTTTCCGAAGCTTTTTTTTTCAGTTAAGCAAATTCAAAATACTATCCGTTACTGAAAAAAATTTAATAATTGTATTTAAGACAACAGTCCTGTAAACGCAATAATTGAGGGACAAATTGGATCATTTGCCCTTCTACACTTGTATAAATGTCCTTCATTTTTTTTTCAGACCATAGGAGGTTAAAACATCCAAAAATCGAATAACCTCCACAAAATCAAACTTTCAATCGATGATTTGTAAAATATCCCAAAGATCGACCTTTAGCAATTTATTCATGTGTCAGATTCATCACCAAACATTAGTAGTCTGGTTTGATTCTTTTTTGCCATTAATCGATGTTAAAAGTAACCGTATCCCGCAATGGACCTTTACATTTATGAAAAATAAATTTTGAATCGATAGAATCGAAATCGAATCGAAAGAATATCTCATTTGAAAGTGTGCCGCTGACGTCACGTTCATCGGAAACAACCCCCACCATAATCCATGTTCCGAAACATTCAATATCGTTCTCCTCAAAAATATAGATTCTAGCTTGGTATAAGCCATTGAGAAATAATTGAAACTTCGTCACTTGATCAACTCATAGAAAAAAATCCACATATTAGGTACTTTTTATTGTATTTGTAACTTTCAAATTTCCTGAACGGACCATCCTGTCGATGAAGAACGAGCAATGACAACAACGCAAATCATTATGACAGTTCTCATGCAACAAAAGTGATCTCTAGATTTGAGGTTAATGTTTGTTTTTTTTACATTCGACATTTAACTGATACCACACAATATTCTGTGCTGATACATTCATTAATACTGTAGCGAGGTGTTATTATGACCGATCTGGTGTGGATTTATATGTGTATTGAATGGGTGGTGTTATGCAACAATGAGTCAAGCCACATTTTTTAATAATTGAGGTATCACAGTCATTGAAATCGCCAAAGTGTTATTCTGCAATATGTAAAAATGATTCAACTCGCAATTGTAAGGTGGCTTCATCCACTAACGATAGTATTAGGCCTCATTACATCATTCCATGATCTGCTAAACTATTTTGATATTTTTTACGAAACTAGCTGACTGTGGAAGACCCATTATTGCATAATATCATCCAAATATGAAAAGGCTTCGTGAAGGGAAGTTCAGATAATTTACCAAGGGTAGATTATGAGATGATCGACTCATTCTATTTAACAAATATGAATTTATTTTTTGCAATGACTAAAATTTAAAAACGCTCCTTGAACGCTGCTTGAATACAGTAATATTCAGTTGGAAATGTTCTTCACAAAAACAATTATATTTCTGCTTTTTACACAAGGTTTATTCATTGCTTCGAACCACATTTTACAATCCGCTTCATAGGTATTTAGGAGCATAAAAAATTGTTTATTAGAATATTCATTGGTGTTCAGACAACCAAGTACGAAGCACCTTTTCGACATGTTCACAGTTATTGGAGGGATACAGGATACAGGAATTAGGAAAAAAAATTAGAGCACAAATAACAAAAACATTTCAAAACTGAAAACCGCATTAACCTCAAAAGGGAAATCAAGTAGGGCCTGTTCGTTTGCAGCATACATTTTTGATGGATCTGCTCTACTTGTATTAAATATTGAAGTAGGCAAACGATTTAAACAGAGACAAACGATTCTTATTGATGCTCCGTGAATCAGACGAACGAACCCATCTGGAATCAAATGACAACTGTCATACGACACATTATATTCAAATGAGAATTTGAGATTCCACGGTGCACAACTTTTACAACGTTGCCAAGTCTAGTTTTGATGCACGTGACGTCACGAAACCACTTTTCTTCTTATTATAGAGAAAGTAGCCGTCAGAAAAAATAAATAAAAAATCCCGAGTGATATTAGCGTATACACTTTCTAATTCAGTGTTCTCTCATATGTCGTGGAAAGGTCCATTACTTTCAATCCCTCAAGTGACAATTGCGTCACTAAAATCGGATTTTGAACAAATGAAGGCTCTGAAGATGAGGTGCTCGGAAGTTGACGGGCCTAGAAGTTGTACAGATTTTTTGGTGTTCAAAATAAAAACAGGAAGTTTTTCCAAGGCCACATCTCAATTTTTTTTCAACATGTGAAAAAATTTACAGAAAAAGCCCGGAAAAATTTGGGGGTGGAGGGGTAAATTTTTATTTTATAAGATATGAAAAAATTACAAAAGATATTTTTGTACACTTGTTCGTCAAGTCGAGCTCTACTTGTAGCAATTTTAGAAATTTAGTTTAATTGAACGGTTCGGTTTATTATTGAGTTTAAAAAATCGACATATTTCGGAAAATCGGTGGGAAAATACGGTTAGCATTTTCGGATCATAATCAAAACCACACACTTCTGTAGGACATATTGAAGTATATCCTAAAAATACATGGAATGTATCAAATCAATCCATGAACCAGTATTGAGGGAAGGAGGAATTGCAGGAAAAAAGGGAAAAACCCCGTTAACTTTTTCAGATTTTTCGATAGCGAAAAAATTCAAACTGACTCGATTTATCGAAATGGTTAAAATTTCAAAGCGATATCACGAAGGGTTTTTAAATGTTAACAGACGAAGCTACAGACAGACAGACAAATGTTACCACCTTTCTTTTTGTTCTCGAGATATTCGCGGTTAAGTAAGTCAAATTTTTTTCTTCTTTTTTAGTAATATTGTTCGGACTATTGACATTACAGAGAAAAAATGTTTGAACAATTTTTGTAGAGTTTTGGAAGGCGAACAATAATAATAATTTGTGAAATTTGAAGATATTTGAGTTTTCATGAAAAATTATAATTTTCCAAAATATGGAAAACTTTAATAACACGACTTGTAGATCTATTCAAGAATATTAAAACTTGTGGAAGGCTTTCGCGGCCATCGTTGAATGAATGATGGTTTTTCGGGTTTTTAGGCCGACGTTTATTTAGAGAAAAACTCGACGTTTCGCCAACACGAGTGGTTGGCATTTTCAAGAGAAATGTTTACAGTTTCGATCACTGAGCACTACTTGTTTGGTATGCGTTGTCTCAGCCAGTATTTATGGGTCGACGTACTCGTACCTGCGTCCGGTGCCATCGTCCCTGCGTCGGGTACCCCCTCGGATTCATTAATTTCCCGGTATGGTGTTATTACCGTTTTCTTGAGAACAGGTAGCCATGCTTTATGCAATTGTAACCCTTCTTCAATTCTGTTGAAATTGTTGGGATGTTTTTTGATTTCGATTGAAACATTTCTCTTGAAAATGCCAACCACTCGTATTGGCGAAACGTCGAGTTTTTCTCTAAATAAACGTCGGCCTAAAAACCCGAAAAACCATCATTCATTCAATATTAAAACTGTTTAGATAAAGTTTTCGATATCCTGTATCGTTTTCGAGTTTTGGATGTTTAAAAATTTTTATCAATTTTTTCTGTGTTCCACTTTTTAATAGAGTCGGTAAAAACAGTTTAGAAATATCAGTGTGGCGATTTCAAGTTTTCATTTGTTTCATTAGTACGGCCAATATCTCGAATTTCCTTTTTTTGAACATTTCCCGTACTAACAATTTCCTGTATTTTTTTGTAGATTTTCTAAAATCGGTAAATTAATTGGAAAAATATCTGAGATAAGTATTTCGTATTTTCAAAAAATGATCAGTTTTCTCAAGTTTTTCCTTTTTTCCGATAATTTTTATGAAAAATAGGTACTGTAGGATTTGCTCCCCTATTCGAGCTCTACCCGTCGCATTTTTCGAAATTAAAGTTAAATGGAAAAACGCCGAAAAAACTCTCTAAGCACTTTCCGATAACTTTCAAAAAATGTACTCTTTTGTAGGACATATTGAAGTATATCTTCGAAATTTATGGAAGGAATCAAAATAATTCCTGAACCTGTATCGAGGGAAGTAGGAAAAAAATACGGAAGATCCCCGTAAAATTTTTACAGATTATTCGATTGCAAAAAACGTAAAACTGACAAATATCGTTCTCGAGTTATTGAAATGATTCAAATTTCAAAGTGATATCTCCAAGGGCTTGGAAAATATAACGGTTTGTGAAAACCGTTATAAGAGGTCCTTGTATGAAAAGTGATTTTTCCAACAGACACTCCCAAAATGTTTATGAATTTTCAACAGTATTACAGAAGAAACAAACACTATTTCGGTGAAAATAACGAAACTCACACATTTAATGCCATTACAAACCAATTAGGATTTGATTAGAAACCAAATTACCTAATCTCACAGTGCTCTCTGTCCTCTTAATGATGGCGCGAGTCTGCAATGACATTTTAATGAGAGCATTCGCCATGATGGAGCACCCATGGAAATGAAGAGTCGCGCCAAACTCGAAATTTACAAGTACAAATTACTAGACTCGGTTGATTGTGGATGTACGAGGGGGGATGGTTTCTTCCTCATCGTGTTCGACAATGGGACGTAATCAAGTGCTGTGTAAATTTCAGCGTTTATTTGCGTTGAAAACACAACTGGTTTGGAAAAGGGTAGGGGTGCAGTTTGGTATGGTAAAGACAGCTGGAAGTTTACAAATCACGAACATAATAAAAATATCTATCCCAGAATATCACCACATATTCCGCAAGAATATTAATATCTCAGTTACCAAACATTTTTTCTAGCACTAGTAACCCCACAAGAAGTAACAGGTGCAATAACAAAGATGAATTTCTGGAGGTGCATTTTTTTTCTGCGAACAGGCCAATGTTGGTATTTTCTGGGCAAGATATGACATTGAAGTCTCGTATTCAAGAAAATTATGATACATGAGTCATGTCTCGTTCGAAAGATTCGAAAAATAAAAAAAATGAAAAAAGTGACAGTAGAGAGTCTAAATTTGGAGCAAAGGTATAAACTTAGAAACTGAGTAACTTTGTTTTGGAATTTTAAAAAAATTTCAAAGAAAAACAGATTCTGTGAGGATTTTTGGAAAAAAAAGTCAAAGGACCCCGCACAAATCAAATGGGAAATGGATCCCTGTCGAATTGGCAGAAATTTGGATATGTTGTAGTTTATATCCTTCTGATCAAAAGTCTCCATTGGCTCTTGGGCTTGATGATTCAAAGCTAAAGATTATTGCAAAATTCGTATTTTAACAGGTATAATTCCTTCTATTCCAAAAAAATCACTCAAAACTCCAATTCTCAAAGATGGCGATACTGAAAATGTTTCAAATCAGGTACAGGCCTATTTCACTTCAATAATCAATTAGCAAAGTCTTTTAAAGAAAAATAAAACAAGACTTACTGCAGATTTATCAAAGTCTACTGTCGACATCCCAGTATATGGTTCAAGAGAAAAATAATCTATCAATGTTGATGCAATCCATTCCTTGACAAAAACCATCTAAGAATGATTAAATTCGAGCACTCGTTCTATAGTTGTTTTTATAGATCTGAAAAAGGCCTTCGATACTGTCGATCACTCCATTCCCTTAGAAACACTAGAAGGTATGGGTGTAAGAGGTCTAGCACACAACCTATTCAAAAGCTACCTAACAAGTAGAACTCAAAAAGTTAAATTTAGAAATCATGTGAGTAAATAGATTAACACTAAATGTGGTGTACCTCCAGGAACAGTATTGAGGCCAGTGCTATTGGTAATTTACTTAAACAACCTACTTGAACAGGAAACAATCGGCCAAATAATCAGATTCGGGGCGACATTGTGATATTTTACAAAAATGAAGACTGGTACAATCTCAAATTTAACATTGAGAAAGATCTTGGAAAAGTCAAAGACTGGTTCGACAGCATATTACTTTCGATAAACTTCGAAAAAGCTATATACTTACCCTTTAGTAGTAATGAAACATCTTTGCCAAAGCATAATTTAAATATCCAACAATATTTTTCAATTAAACCTACAAAAGAAAAATAAAATACTTGGGTATTTACATTGACAATCATTTACGATGGAACCACTATATGAAATATCTAACACCTAGTCGTTTGTTAAAATAATCAACATGTAACTATTCATGTTAGGAAAACAACATCGACATTAACAATTTAAAAAATCAATTTCACACGTTTCTACTTCATATAGATTCTCATCTCCACAAAGCTGGTTGTTCAGGATATTTTTAGCAGCTAGTCAACAGATTTATATTGAACCTGTTGCAATCATTTTCAGCGAACATTTCATCTACCAATTCAGGAAATTAGAAATAATTGCACTTTGACAAATTGTAAAAAAACTGTTCCGGTTGGATGATTTCATCTGAAATTGTGAAAATGAAGCCATCTACTCTCCAAAAATATTAGTGTATAATATGAAATTCGACGAAAAATTAGTCTCGCGATGTGAACTTTCCACCTCGAAACTCATTTCATCGATTATTAGTCTACTGGGAAAAACTATTGTCATCAGCGAGACTGATGAATATTAAATGGAGACGAAATAAAAGCTACCAATTTACTCAAAAACATATTCTGTAACAAGTCTGCTGACAATTGTTTCAACATACAGTGTCATGAGTAAGGTTATTCTGGACTTTCATTGTCTAAAAAAGAACACAGAAAAATTCAATTCTCTGCAATTTTTATTCACGACGTTTCAACTGTTAAAATCTACAGTCGTTATCAAGTGTATAAATGCAACACTCTCAGGGATACTTATATGTATGATATGGCTAATTTTTTGTCATCAGCATATGGGTAATTTGCCTGTGTGCAGGTGAGCTTCTTAAAAACAGTGCCGGGCCCCTCCGGTACAGCATTGTTAATTCTTATCGCAATTTCAATTGATCCATGCCACTAATTAAGGGTTTTCATACATTACGGATTTCTATGCTTGCTTGACTGAAGACATTGTTGTTCATCATATATGCACTCCCTTCAAACTTCCTTCTATATCAGCCCTCTTCTTTATGGATGACTTCGGCTTCAGTCCATTCAATATTGTGTTGGGTCGTCCACACATGATCCGCTATCCCTGACTTTGATGTTTTCCTCGTTGAGTGTTTCTCTTGTGTTCAGCGAGACTAACGCTAAGCGGTCTCTTAGTTTCTCCAAGATATCACATATAAGAAGTATCCTTGAGAGTGTCGCATTTATACTCTTGATCACGACTGTAGATTGTAACAGTTGAAACGTTGTGATTAAAAATTGCAGACAATTGAATTTTTCTTTGTTTTTTTAGACAATGAAAGTCCAGAATAACCTTACTCAAAGTGAAACAATGTCAACCACTTTCAAACATACAGTGTCATCTTTGGTACGTGTAAGAAACCAGCCTACCTCCAAAACATTATCTGCTCAAATACATGTATACAATATTGTTAAATGACATATTAATACATTGAAATAATTCTATGGATTACAATAATCACCAGGGAGTAGTTGGATTGCTCCTAATGAGATAGTTAATTGATGGCGAATTACAGGTCTACCTGATCATTCAAAACTAACTTGTTACTACGATATTTTCTGATAAGTCTGAGTTTCGACTTCTGAGGGCTGCCGTTCGTAAGCTGGTTAACGAAAAAAAAAATACAAAAAAAAAACAAAAAAAAAACAAAATAAAAATAAATATATTTCTCCAGTGTCACAAATGAACTATGGCTTTTCGAATGACACAGCTAGCACTTTAATTAATTTGGAAAAATTACTTCTGTGATTCAATAAAATTGAGAGAAGATTCCACACACTTTTGATTTCCGGAAACTTCATTAGTTGCTATGGGAATGATACAAAATACAGGCCTTTAATTGTTCGAAAATATTAGGTTTGGAATTTTCAATAATATTCAGTAGAAGTGGAATTTTGTAATTGTAACTTGGCGCAAGCGTCGTGTTGGAAAAAAAATTCAAATGGTCTGACTTTGGAATATCACAGGCCTGGATGTATGGCTCATCGATTTCCTTGGTTTTTATAGGAAATCTAAACATCAGTTCAAGAGGCAGACATGTGCGCATAATATAGTACACATTTTTTACATTTTTGAAGCTGTCAATAGACAACGTAGAGGCAACATGCTGGCAGACTATTTTTCCATGGTCCTTTTCATTGTTTTTTAACGAACAATTCAGGTCTGCCTAATTTGCACTTCATATACAGTTTTTAAGTCATAAAACTAACTTCAAAAATCAAATACTACAATCAGAGCCCTAGATGTCTGCCTCTTCGATTTTTTTGAGTTTACAGGATGACTGCGACCATTAGCCCCAGAAGCAGACATGTGCGCATAATATATAGCACAAGGAGATTAAACGGTATTTAACAGGAGAGTCTAATCCCCATAAGACAATGGGGACACTTATGGAAAGAGGTTAAAGAACATTTGTGACGAAATGTGACGTAGTTGGACATGTCATGGCCGCCATTCTCCATAGACAGTGACGGACTAGCTATTGGTATATGAGAGTTACATGTGATAGTTTTGTTTCTTGGTTCGGGTTCGACTCTGTACTCATGTCCAAGTACGTCACTATGATGCGTCGATACTACAAGATTCTGATTGGCTAGAGCTTATTAAACCCTCCTGTTAGTTTACTCTCTTTAATATAGCACACCTTTTTTTAACATTTCTGAATCGCTGTCAATTGACAACGCAGCGCCACCATGGTGGCAGAAGCGGTCCTTGATATTTCTGAAGGTATAATTATCGCTATTAATAACGTCTGCCATGTTGCCGATTATATAGAAATTTTGCTCGCCACCTTCCTAACTAATACTTGCAAGAACGAAACGGCCCGAAAAACAACATTTTTTTGGTCCTTCATACTCTACTCGTCACTCAACATGCTCTCATCTCGTATGCATTCCCGCTCGAAAACTCCCTCTCGAATAGACCAGCTTTTCAGAGTTCCCCCATGGAACTGTCACCACCGATAACCCCCTTTCCCGTAAAATGCTGACTGCTACGGCCTCTTCACTACCGAAATCTAATTATTTTTGTATTAGACTAAGTAGGCTCTCGGGTGAAGTTCCAGCAGAAAACAATCGGTTTCCTGCACCGGCGTGATGAGAATTCACGAGTTTATTTAATGAATTGAGTATTAAACAAAAATTTTGATAGCGGAAAATGGAGATTTTATATTATGGTGAGGTACAATGTCTTCCGAAGAGGCTGGGGAATGAGTGGTTGGTGTTGTAAAATTCTAATTATCTTGGACGAGTTAGATTGCATTCGGGAGACATAATAAATATGTAGTCTACTTCTTATAGGGGCTATGGATATAAAAGCTACTCATACTATTTTTTTAAAACGAGAGCAAAACAATGTGGTGGCAGATCGATAAATGTGTGACATCCCCATTTCCCTTTCTGCTTTTTTGAAATCAGGGATATCACGGATGTCTTAAAAAAAATCTTAATCAAGACTTGGTACAACAGTTCCTATTATTTTGTAATGAAAAGTTAATAGTTTATCAACATCACGGTATTACATACCTCAGTAAGAAAATGCTTTGCCTCTTGTGGAAATCCGCAAAAAAAGCCCTATTTTCCCCCCTTGGCACGTAAATAGCTTGAGAGACTTCATCCCTGAGCAAAAGGAAATCAGAAATGATTTTTTCTCTGATTGATGAAGGGTTGTATGGGTGTATGAAGATAAAAATATTTAAAAAAACATTCTTCACGTATTAAATAAATGAAAAGGATACTAACACTTATTTGTGGGCATTTTTGTTCATTGCCGCCATCAAAACGAACGAATATTTTGGAGTTGTTTCATTTCAGTATTTAAGTCTATAATTTTCTTAGTTAAATGACTTTCTTCTTTTTCTTCTCGATGTTTCCTTTTTTCTGTGAATAATTTTACAAGAATGTGTTGCTTTCGCGAAAGGGAATTCTTTGCATCATTCCATTCAGAATGAATAATATTCAGTTTTATCGCAGTCAACTAACAAAGATTTGATTTAGCCGTCGACTAGTGGAAACTAATTATAGGTACTGAATTCAGAAATGGAAATGAATTTCTTTCAAATGACTTGCTCGTCAGGTTAATCCTTCCACACAGCTGGTGAGGAAAAGAGGGAGCATCCTAAAGCCAGTGTGAAGTCTGGCACTGGGTCGGATCGGAAAAAGGAAAAGATAAAACTCACTCTGGTCGATCGAAACTTTGAAATGTTATAATTTTTGCAATAACAAGCTTTTTTTCAACTTGCTCTGTGTGTTTGTGCGTGTGTGTTTATGTGTACGTTTATGATGGTGGATTCAAAATTTCTTGAATTCTCATTCGATTACATTCAAAATTGGTACCTATATGGGAGCTTTTGGGGTGTAATTTTATGATTTGTTTTTGACATTTCAGAATTCAACGAGGTGGCTACAAAATAGCAGACGAAGTATCTGCTTTGAAATCCGATTCTATTCTAAGTTGATATAGGTATAGGGATTTTTGTGGACGGATATAATGATTTTTTTGTAAATATTTGATCATTCGAAATAACGGCTCCAAAATGATGGACGAGTTTTATGAGTATGGTCAGATAACGTTCAACAATGGAATGTGGGGTTTCTTTGGGTCGGAGATTTTGACTTTTTTTGTCATAATTCCAGATGGGGGTCCTAAGATGTATGATTTTTGGCCAGTATTTTTCAAAATTTGCATCTAGAACTTTTTGGGACGATCTCTTATACTAAAAACTCAGCTCAGTTTTTAAAAACTCAATAATTCCAGATGACATTTTCAACGAATGATCTAAAAGAATTCCACGTCTGATTTTTCAAGTTTTCAATTTTCACCAAAAATAGAAGATAACCCCTTATTATTTTTGAAAGCCTAACTATCAACCTTTTCCTAGAGCCTCCCACATTCGCTATGCATGATCTGGGAACGATGCTGAACTATGAGGCTCCCTTTTGGTAAAAAGTGTTTTTGCAAATATATAAAATTTTGTGTCAATATGTTCATTAGTTTTAGCAAAATTTTTCATTTTGTTTTCCGATATATTTATTTTCTACCAAACACAATATATTTATATTTCAAACGTTGCAAATATATCGAAACGTGAATGCCCATATATTTACGCAATTCTTCATATGCTTCCATTTTTTCAGTTCTAAGGTATTTGACTACAGTTCAATTATTTCATCTTTACCCGTGCGTCATCATTGTAATGCATATGAAATAAGTCGAGAAATTTTAGTCAAAACAAAGTCTAAATGTAAAACGACGTGGCTGATATCCCGATAAAAATTACAACGTGTAGATAATGAGATAAGATAATGAATTATTAAATTAACTAAGTTAACATTTTCAAATTCATGGAAATGGCGAACCTCCAGACAATGAGATTTTTTTTAAATTCAACTGAACACAGTATATATTTCAATTATTACGAGTCCGGTAACATCAGGTTTGATTGGATAATGAAACATGGGGGCAAAGATATGTTCATAAAATTTCCTCTTTTGGCCAGTGAGTTTACTAGAAACTTTTGACCTACCTACTCTAATCTAATTTTTTGTCTCTAATGTTTTTGGTCTTTATTTATTGAATTAGGTAAGGTTTTTTTCTCAATAGGGTTTCTACCCTCTGAATTACTGTTGTATGAATATCCCGGTAATACGGAATTACAGTCACATATATCAATTGTGGGGTTAGAAATTTCAAAGATTATTTGTGAAAAAAACACATTGTATTGTATTTACTTTGAAATTAATGATTGTAAGAGACGTTTAGTTTTGAAAAAAACTGTTTTTATAATGTGTCTGACTGCAAAACGAAGTAAAAGTGGTGACAAACAATCCCCAATGACATAAAATAATGACGCGATTGATGGTACTGCTCTAGTCAATACACTATTTGGCAAGTTTAGTTGAAATGTAAAAACACTGTCAGCTTTATGGCTACTTCATTTCACTGATTTGAGTTTCAATGGATCATCACAATACCATAATTCTTTGCTTAGAAGACAAATGTCAACGAATTTTGATTCGCTCATAGCGGTTGATAGACAGATATGTTATTTCTTAGATCATAAATTGATGACGCATGGGTAAAGATAAAATAATTCAACTGTATGAATAATCCAATGATTATTAAAAAAAAAACTAATAAAAAAATATTCTGAGAATATATTCTGACGGCTGCAATATTATTTTATATTCTCGAGAGTGTTCTAAGTTGCGTAGATAGCGCAATCTCCTGACAACATAAAATAGATCGAATTCATAAATATATGGTAATGCACGTTTTTATATATTTGTAACGCATGAAACGTAAATATATTGTGTTCGATCAAAAAAAAATATATCAGAAAGCAAAATAAAAAATATTGCTACAACTAATAAACATATCGACAGAAAATTTCATAAATTTCAAAAACACTTTTTACGTAAACGACGCCACTTACTGAACAGCGGAATAGTTAAATCCCTATAAAATTTTGATTTTTCAAATTTGGTGTCTTTTTCATATGAAAATTGCAATAACTCGGAAACCATAAAAGATGGACCTAAACCAATTGCAGTTCTGGATTCTGCTGTTGGTCCACTTTGATGCAGATATGTTTTTTTCAATTTTCAACGAGAAAAAGACCCTTGTTTTTTACAAAGGCCTAATAGTCCAGGAGCCCGATAAAAATTTGGTCAGTCATTTCCTCTCAAGCGATATTCAGTGGAATGCATCAGAGAGTCGTATTATGAAGATTCGTGAACGTCAGCTGCGATTCCGTTGGTGGGGGGGAGGATGATCAGCACAGTAGCTTCCTATGCACGAAGAAAAAAAATATATTCAATTATGTCCTCCTTCCCGGAAACATGTTAAATTGACGCAATCCGAATATAAGGTAAAATTTTATTTGAGAGGAAATCATAGAAGGTACAATTTTTTTGTGTTCGACCAACTAGCTGTCGTATAATACACCATGCTATAGTCAGCTGATTTTTTCTTTCTTCAAGATATTGCATTAGCGATAATTTAACATGTTTTCAGGTAGGAAAACAAAATTGAATACATTTCATTTTCTTTGTGCGTGGGAGGCTAGCACCGCTCATCCCCCCACGGAACCGTAGCTGACGTTCACGAAGCTTTATAAAATAACTCTCTGATGCATTCCACTAATTTTCGCTTGAGAGGAACTTGGTCATGGAAATCTGTCACTGGCTCCCGGACTATAAATATATGCTCATTCTAATCAGATTTATGCGTTTCTGATCTTGTTTATTCTTTGTAATTTATTACATAAGCCTGCAATTTAGTGGATGCATTATAATTTATTGAGTAAATCAATAATTACTGGGAAATTTCGAAGTAACTTTGGTGGATTGATGTCGATATTTAGAGAGAAATTCTCCGCCCCATTCTCTTTTCTCCTTGGAGACTACAACGAGAAGCACTCAATACTATTTTAGCGAAAACAAACATTCAGTAACTTCCGTAACCCCAAATGGAAATTTTCAGTTCCAACCTATAAAATCAATAATTAATTCACTTAGAGAACGAAAAAGAACTGCACAAATCGAATTCTCGTGTTTTGTTAGGCAACCGTTCAGACTTCAAACAATACTCGGAGTGCTCCGTTTCAAAGGAGACGCTCCTAATAAAATTTTAACTTTAAACTTTATCCGGAACGACCTTAACTAACTCCGGCAGCCCGGAATAGAGCGCTCCCCAATATCTCCAACATACAAGGCCCGATCTGGATGCAGACCACGTACGTTTTTGAATACTTTCCCGGATCCCCGGTTTCTGGCAGATGGGAGAAAATAAGCGGATATAACGTTTTCTATTCTGGTGTTTTTCGGTGGTTTATGAAAAAAAGATGAACAAGAGAATTTGATTGGTTTTATAAAAAAAACACAGTGGCCCTGATATAGACCAGTCATCAAAGCGTCTATGGAAAGCAAAAGTTTACTAACCCTCAATTGTGTTTCACATAATTCTTGACAGGGGTTTGTTTTGTATTTTATATAGTTTGATTCATTTTTAGTTTTTATATAAATTGATACATTATTTTAATATTTCATCAATATTTGGTTTATTATTATTATTTACTTAGAAATCGAATTTCCCCAGACAAAAACTCTGATAACATAGGGTACAAGCGAGTTCTCACTTGTGGTTACATCTATGAATCAATCAACATATACTTTATTGTCGAAAGAATGGAGTTCTTAAAAACAAAGCGAGGAGATATAAGGTATAACTAAAAAAAAAAGAAGGGGATGAGAATAAAAATGTGATAAAAATAGGTATCTACGAATATCCGACATCACCACCGATATAAATAGGTGTACTGGTCAATCTATAAAGTTGGATATGACAATGTTTTATTATATTTTTTTCTGTAAGTTCATTTATTGATTTCTAGTTTCATAAAACTCCACCTCTATCGAGTCTACATAGTCCCTAAAACACCTCGGAGATTTGAATTTGGAAAAAAAAATGATTCGCAATCATAAATGATCACCGAATCTGACCTAAAAGAAGCAAAATTGGAAAAACAAAATTTTCCAACAAAACATGTTTTTTCCAAGACAAAAAATGTCATGGGAAATTTTTGTAGATCTGTTCGAGAACAATAAAACTATTTATATACATTTTTTGTTTCGCTTTCGAATTATTGGTGTTTTATTAGAAAAAAAAGGTAAGTCCCTTATTTTTCGTTTTTTAAATACTTCATGGACTATTGATATTACAAAAAAAAACATTTTTCTAAATTTTTTGTAAGTTTTCAAAAGGCGGTCAAAAAAGTTATTATGTAAAATTTGAAAATCTGTCGCCGTCTTCGAGTTTTTGGTGGATTAATAAAAGAAATTTCAATATTCCGTTTATTTTTCAAGATATGCACAAATTTCATATGTATTTTTTGTAGACCCAGTTGAGGACTATAAAATTGTACATTCACATTTTCTGATTCGTTTCAACTTTGTCCAGTCACGAAATGCTCATTTTTTTTAAAGTTCATTCGATTTTCCGAGATTATTCATCAAGATATGAAAGGAATTGACCTGTAGGCCTATTCAAGTAGAATAACAGTGTAGGAATACACTTTTGTGAAAATATAGAAGTTTTGTAATTTATTCACAATTTTTTTTCTTTGTTTCCCTGTCTAATCGAGTTGGAGAAAACGGTTTGGAATACCAGTGAAGCGTAATCGAAGCAATTCAAAAAAATTCTATTTCATCATAAGTACGCTTTATATCTCAGTTTTTTCGTTATATTGAAATATTTCCTGGGCTATCGATTTTTCCAAATAAATGTCTCCTCATTTTTTGTAGATTTTCTGAAGCGGTCACACAAGGTGTTTTCCGATAATTTTTTTGAAAACTTCAAAATGCTATGATTTGTTCGTATAGTAGAGTTCTATCCATTGCATGTTTCGAAATTCTGTGTCGATCATGAGTACGGCGTATTTTTAGTGTTTTTCACTTTTCGGAAAATCACCCAGAAAAGCCGTGATCATTTTCCGATGCTTCTCAAAAACTATACATCATAGTAAGGCATATGGCACATATCTTCAGAAAATTGAAGGGAAAATTATCACTTCCTGACCGGCTATCGAGGAATGTATGAAAAACAGGAACAGCCCCATAAAAATTTTCCGGGTTTTCCGATCAGGTGGTACATTTTTCTAAAGTAGAAGTGAAACACACCAATGGTTGCTATATTTTTTGCAGTATTTAATTTTCCATGTACCAAAAAATGTTCATCAATTTGAACCACTTATGTAGAATTCATGAAGAGCCACAATTTTTTTAATACTTTCTTTCCAGTTGTGAATCATTCGCAAAACAAAACACTATAAAAAAAATATTACAACTGATGGGTTTACACTGGCTGGTTTCATGAGACATATTTCTGTAACTAAGTATAGAGTTTTTGTTGGGAAAGTATTAAAAAAAGTTGTTATTATTCACAACAAGAATGGTCCACTTATTATTTCTATTTATTATTATTCATCCTAATGTATTTTCGTGTTTTATTGTATAAGTCGAAATATATCTATGTATTTACGTATGCGCATATCAATCAACTAGTTATTTCAATTTTTATATTTTCATAGTTTTATATTTGTACAATATTGGATTTTACAATTCTGCCCTCTTCACATTGTTACATTTCATATTTTACATATTTATATTTTTACAATTTAAAATTCTACATATTATATTTTCATATTTTTCAATGTTTAGAGTTAACATTTTCACATTTTACATTTTAACTATTTTACATTTTTACATTTTTATAATTTTTATATTTTTACAATTTAAAATTTTCGTAATTCCACATTTTGTCATTTTCATATTTTATATCTGTATACTTTTATATTTCCAAATTGTTTCATAACGTATAATATTTGTTTATTCAGTAATGAAGCATACTTATTATGATGGAACATACTGTAATATATTTATAGTCCAATTAACTCTAAAATAATTTATTTAACGAAATACAATGACACAGTACTCTAATTTACATAACAATCACTCTAGTATTTATATTCGACTTTCACTTCACTAACTGCAAGTCTGTCTGCTGCGTCGTTCTTTTTATATTAATTGTTGACTTCTCGGAATTCTCCATCGAATCGTCCGGATCCATCGAATCATCCAGATTCTTCTTGGTGCATAGCGTATCGAAGGTCATATGCAGCCTGCGTGAGTGTTCAGGCCCGGCATCGCCCACAGCTTCGCCACAATACACAAGAAACCACGTACAAGCGACGGTTCCTTTGGAACCAAAGCTTCTGTGGTACCTACCACTTGTTTATTTACTTCAATAATATATACACACTCTTGTAAATTTTTTCTTGGTAAATAAACTTTATTATTATTATTATTATATAAAATGGGCCTACAAGGGGTTGGGTAAAATATACTGATTTTACAGACTCCCATTGAATTATTTTTGTCATTAGTATGTGAAAGAGATGCCAATGAAATCAGTGAAAAATCTCTAGGGTAAAATTATCCCAAATGTATTCTAAAAGTGATACTCGAGGAAAGCTAAATCAAAGGAAACGTGGTATTTGACTTCAACTCATAAATTTAAAATTGCAAAAATAATGCATCTTAGTGAAATATGCGATATAGGTAAATATTTCTCTTAGAATTGAAGACGGCACTTGTTATGCCCATTCAAAAACGTGGTGATATCACCAATCCTTCAAAAAATTAGTGAAGAAAAAGTTGTTGAAATTTTTATCAAGTGGAAATATAATAAATAAATGTCAATTCGAGTTTCAAATTTCCAAAAATACTAATGACGCAATCTTCTCATTTTTTCGAAAGGGTATACATGAGCTTGAATTAAGGTGAAGCTATTGCAGCAGTATTCTGAGATTTTTCAAAATCATTTGATTGTGTTAATAATGGAATCCTGCTGCATAAAATGCATCGCTTTGAAATAAGAGTGGTTCTGTTTCGAGTGGTCATGTCTTGAGAATAGATCACAAATAGTAAAATTAATTGTGGAGTGCCTCAATGATCTATTTTGGGTCCTATCTTGTTCCTACAATACATTAACGATCTCACTACACTAAACGAACATTATTCATTAGCATAATAAATATTGAAGGATCCTTCACAATTTTCACAGACGATTCCACATCATTATGGCAAGGAAAAATACACAAATTTTGAAACAACTGATGGTTTCTTCAGATTTATCTAATGTTGGTTCTTGTCACTCTTCGGCAAATACTAGCTCTAAGATTATTTCTGGTGAAGGTAAGTTTATTGGGCTTTATCTCGAACCAAAAAGAATAGTGGTGTCACTTATTATCACTTGAACACGAATCCGAAATAATTTCGTGGGGGTTTCTTATACTTTTCGAGTTATGACCTTTTGAATTTTGAAAATTGACCATTTTCAATCTTTATTTTCTAAGCGAAATATCGCTCAAAATGCCTCCTTCATTTTGTTGACACTTATTTGACGTACTAATCAACTTATACTTCACAATTACAAGCACTAACACCAAACGTTTTCTGTGATTTTTTACCGAAAAAATAGTTTTTTAAAATGGTCGATTTTCAAGATTAAGTCATAACTCAAAAAGTATAAAAGATGCTCCGAAACTCTTTTGGATTCGTGTTCAGGAAATAAAACAGTAACACCACTTTTTTTATTTTTTTTTTGTTTGGTGTCTTGGCATCGACTATTATGGTCATTAGCCACGTGTTCTGGATAGGCCTTGTTACTACCTCCATGCGCCACCTTAGGAGCAGCACTGTTAATCAGAACGCAACAGTGAATCGTGCAGGACTCACCCCAGTCCAGCCACTAGATTTGAATAATTTAATCGGTCAAATTAAATTAAAAATCCCAGCCGCAACTGGGGCTCGAACTCCGGACCTTTCGACCCAGAGTCGGACGCTCTAACCACTGCGCCACGCCCCGACATCACTTTTTTTTATGGTTTCGAGAAAAAGCCCGATAAACTCACCTTTGCCTTATTTCTCAACATATTTCAAATTGTCTTTCTTTATGCTAAATAAAAAAGACGAATCACACAAAGGTAGAAATAATTTACTGAAGTATGCTGAGATAGTTTGAATGTGCATTCCTTATTTAATGAATACGTCACAAAAATGTTCCTGACCTATACTATTAATTCAATGCTAAATACCGTTACACTTTAACGTCATGTCGAACCGACAATATTACAATCCGCTGGAGCACGTAATCACAGCTTAAACGAGCATTATTCATCAGAATAATTTCATAACGACCCAGGAAAGAATGATATCACTACATTTTAAAATTTCCACCAAACATGACGGCTTACATAAAGAATAATTGGAGTACCTCGAGGAAACTTTCGTATGGCGAAGTTCCACTGCAAAAAAGTATGCAACACGAAATGGAATTAATTGTATGCAGATAAGGTTGCAAAAACTAGTGCAACGCAAAGCATGAATCCGCTGCAGAAACTTCATTTGATTAAGCTGCTATCTCAGTGGATCAGCTGGATTAATCGATAAGCTATAGCCAGCGCCAGTGGCATACCAAAGTGAACAAACAAAAAGTGAAATCTCCCTCAATATGGAAAATACATAGATTTTGATTGAAATACAGGGTCTTTCAAGACGAGCGTTCGTTGGAAATATTCCTTACATTTTTTAATTTCGCATCAGATTTGTTGATTTGTTGACTGGTCAGCTTTGATGTGCAGAGCCTTTACACCAATGTCACCATAGAAGAATCCCTTAACATCATCAAGAGGAAACTGGAAGAAGACATCCAGCTTCATGAAAGGACTGACCTCCCCGTACAAGCGATATTGGAACCACTGCAGTGCTGCCTACACAACTCATAATTTCAAGAAAAGAGCCGTTTCTTCTCCCAAGTTGATGGACTGCCAATGGGATCTTCTCTCTCTCCAGTAATCGCCAACATATACATGGAGTGGTTCGAGGAATTGGCTATCAGAGAGGCAAAATACAAACCAAAACTATGGTTAAGATACGTAGACGACACCTTTATCATTTGGAACCATGGAGATGAACACCTTGGGGAATTCTTCGCCAGAATGAATAACATGAGGGATTCAATCAAATTCACAATGGAAAAGGAAACTAACAGCACCCTATCGTTTCTCGATGTGAAAGCTGAAAGAACAGACACTGGAATCCTCACCTCTGTTTACAGGAAGAAGACACACACAGGGCAGTACCTCAACTACGGCTCTAATCACCCAAACTACACAAAGAGGAGAATCGTAAGAACGTTGGTGGAGAGAGCATTGTCTATTTGCAACAACCAGGAGTCATTGGAGGCGGAAATTAACCAAATAAAAAACGACCTACGCCGAAACGGATACTCCGAGAAGCTCATAGGAGAAGTTCGGAAACAACTCGAAAAGACCAAGACAACCGAAGAAAGACCACAAAACCCCGTTCTCATTCTTCCCTATATCAGGGGTATCTCCGAGAAGATCAGAAGGATCGGAAATAAATACAACATCAAGAGTTGCTTTCAATCCGGCAGTACCTTACGAAGCTTCCTCACCAAGACGAAACCATAGAACATAACAGAATCCAGCAAAAACTGTATTTACAAAGTCCCATGTGAATGTGGAGATTCCTATATCGGCGAGACCAAGAGGCCATTATCAGTAAGAATAGCCGAACACAAAAAGTGGACTCAACGAGGGGAAACATCAAAATCGGGAATTGCTGACCACGCCTGGACAAAACACCACCGAATTCTCTGGGACGAAGCTAGTGTTCTTCATGGAGAGGAACATTGGTTCAAACGGAAATTTATGGAAACCACCTACATAGAAGCCAATGGTGCCTTCAGTCAACCAAGCGTGGAAATTAAAAACGTATGGAAACCGCTCATGGACCGTTTTGGAGGGAAAAAAAGTGCAAAACCACGCGCGCCACAAGACCGCGCATAATTACACTTTAATTATAGACCTATAAAAGGTCGCGTAGCATCTGATTTTGTCACTATTCACCAGAAGACGATTGCGGATTCAAGCAATTGAAACGTTGTGAAAAATTTGAAAGAGATAGAAATCTTTCAACCATTAAGATGATGGACGTCCGAAATATAAGTAATCAAGTTACTACATCGTCTAAAACATTCAAACAGATGAAAACCTGATATAGCAAAAAAAATTACATGAACTAAATAGTAGTCCTCATTTAGGTCTAAGGAATTTTTCTCACATTTTGAAAAATAAACAGAGTATTGAATTTCCATTTATATAAAACCACCAAAAACCTGAAGACGGCAACAGATTTTCAAATTTCACGAAATACCTTTAATGATCGTCTTCTGAAAATCTACAAAAAATGCCTTTGAATTTTTTTCGTGATATGAATAGTCCGGGAAAAGATCCTATGAAATTTTATGCTTAAAAAACGTATTTTACGACTGAAAATATTTTTTTTATTCATATATCCGAGGTTATGCCTTAACAATAGGTGTTTTAAGTGCTATATAGAATCGACAGAGAAGGTCAAGAACGGTATTTTGGATACATTTAGAGAATAAGTAAGAGAAAACCATCAAAAATTCTTGTTATTGGTGTCCAATAAAACACCTAGACCCTTCAACTTCCAAGTGATTAAAATCACCATGATAATATGAATATGTTGAAGACAATAATAATAATAATAATAATAATAATAAATTTATTTCTTTGTTCAACATACACAGAGTATAAGGACATTACACAATGGAAATGTAACAAAGAAAACGTCATCATAAAGTATAGATAAAAAAAACAGAAATGCACAATACATTACTTTCCAAAAAAGATAATCCTGAAACGTACACGAAGGAAAATACAAAAAATACAGTAATTTCCAATAAAAATAAAATACATTCAACATATAGAATATTATATAAAAAACTCATCAAGAGTGTAAAACGTTTTATCAATAAGGTGTTTCTTCAACCGAGCCTTGAAAATGTGTATATTGGAGGCTTCCTTAATATTCTTGTCAATCTTATTATACACCTTACAACCCATAAAAAGATGCGACTTCTCATATGATGTTGTACGATGTGCATCTGGTACAAGAATACTCCCATTTCTTGTGTTATAGGTAGATTGTGGATTACTCTTAAATTTATCATGATTTTTGTAAACATATATGCACAATTCATAGATATATACACTTACAAAAAATTTGAGATGTCATTTTAAATATAGTAATCAACAAGTCTTAATGTCATTGAATCTGAATTTATTGAATAGGAAGTCTCAAATTGTTATTTTGGCGAGTGATACCTACATCTGCATCGTATTATGCTTTGTTTTTATGTACTAGACACACTGTTTCTATGAATGAATAACGACGGAAGGGTAAGGGTTTTTATTTGATCAAACAAGATACTTTGGGTCCAACTTTGCAAAGGTATCGAACTGCACGTTTTTAAAGAACAAATATACCATAGAAATTTTGTTGGCTGCAGATACCCCAAAATGGTATACCATATCTGATATGTGATTCTATCAGAGCGTGGTATACTACATTCGCAGTGGCTGTTCCCAGTTATCTTGACACTATCCGCATAGAATAACACCCAGTATTTACTCGCATACGTTTGCTCAATGACAACCTCGGTGCTTAAAGGGATATCTGGTAAATTTCACTTACATGATAAGAGCTTAGTTTTATCTATATTCAACGAGAGCAAACTGGAGTTGGACCATCTTTTTACAATGGATATATCATTGATAATGCTGGATTGTAGGCTGTCAATATCAGCCTCATGCCACAAGATGGTCGTGTCGTCTGCAAATATAGTAAAACTGCGAGACCAGCCAAATCGTTGAAATACAATAAGAACAGAATAGGTCCCAGTACAGAGCCCTGAGGCACACCCTGTTTGACCGATCATTCGTCAAGACAATGATTTATAATCGTGGATTTGTGATGGGCATTTTGGAAAAACTAGAAAGACTAGAGCTTCACAACCGAAAAAAAAACTACCGCATTGCTTGGAATCCGTCATTCTTTTCTCAAGCAGCGTTAATATTAGAGTTCTATTCCTTTCTCGCGATATCATACCGACACGATACGCTACTGGTAGTGTTTACTCACTATGGTAGTATTTGGCAAAGACCGGCTGACCAACCAAGCATGAATCCATGTGAAAATGAATCAGGCGAGGAGGCGAAGATGGTTTAGTGAAAGCGCAAATAATAACAAATTCGCAATAGAAGGGAAAATATTATCGTAGGTATATAAAACGGGGAACTGATAGTGTGGAATCATTCTGTGTTCCTCGTTTGTGTACAATGAAGCCGTACCAAGTAAGTGCACAACGTTAAGTGTGTTTTGGCATAAAAAACAAAATTAGTGATATCATGAAACCCATCCCAGCTGATTTTTTTTACAAATAAATTCCTTCGTGAAAGGGATAAAAATGGGTTTTGAGATTATTTCAAATAATTTCAGAAGACCATCTGGATCGTTTTTCATTAAGAGCAAACACTACCTTGATTATACGGAAATCGGTTCCATGCCTTCAACTTTTTTACGATTTTTTTCAACAAATGTATCAACGTATTTGTGCAGATTCGAGAACTCAAGTGATTTCTGGTTACGATTATTTTCAATAAAAAAACTTGATAGAACTTGAGGAATAGAAATAATTGAAAAACTCCTGAATTTCTCTTTCATGAAATCAATGGTTTAAAAAAAAAACGATTCTACGATAGAGAAATTTGTATATGAATGGCGCTGTTATCGAGAACGGACATGCGCTGTTTTGCCAATGGGCCAATCAATAGAGGATTTTTTCGTAACAAAAATATTAGTAGTAAACCGACAGTCCCATCACATGGAAGATAATCCGTAGTCATATTCTGTTATGTTTTGGAGTTGCCACTATAATTTATTGATTTTTTATAAACATTTAAACATAATTTAGATATAAAAACAATCGATACTTTATTCAACATAGGCACATAATTTTACCTATGAGAATATCAACACTCAATAATAATGATAATAATAATAATAATAATAATACTCCCTCATAAACACTCGAAGAGTCTACCCAAAGGCATAGCCTTTGCGAGTAGGGGACGAATATTATTACCATTTACCGTGGCGCTTTTTTATTTCAACAGTTTTATCGTGATTATCTATTACTAATGTTTCTCACTGGGGTAGGTCAGTTTTATTACTTGTTAAAGGAAGAAACGTCGTTTTATCAAAATCAATAGTAAGCAACTTATGATTGAACCTCTCAATAATGGTGTTCATAACATAATTTTTCAGATTCTCCCAGTTATTAGATCTATAAAATATAACAGCATCATCTGCGAGGATTACTATGTTTCCAGATGATTGAATGCTAAGGAGATTGTTTATGTAGATGATGAATGGGACTGGTCTATGAACAGTCCCTTGGGGTACTCCGCATTTTACCAATGCATTTCGAATGTACTACAAGTTTCATCAATCTTGACGCACTGTTTTCTATTATCCAAATACGAACGAAATCATTTTTGTGCAATTCCACTTCTTCCCACATCCTGCAAGGATTGTTCATGATCAACAGTGTCGAATGCCTTTGCAAGATCTAGAAATACACCAATGGCAGGTTGGATATTATCGATCGTTTTACATATTTTTTCCGTTAAGAATTGAATGGCTTTTTCAGTAGACTTTCCCCTCTGGAACCCAAATTGATTTTCAGAAATTATTTTGTGTTAGTTCTGAAATAGCTCATCCACTCTTGTTTTTAATATTTTTTCAAATAATTTCGTGAAAGTAGTTACTAGAGATATGGGTCTAAAATTTGATGGTAGACTTTTATCACTTTCTTTAATGTATTTATTTGATTATTGCTATTTCAAACTCGGTTGGACAAATTCCATTTTCTATTACTGAATTGAAAATATGACACAAAAATATAACTCATAAATTTTTTCAGCTTTTATGACATCTATGTCAGGTGACTTATTATTTCTCAGAGCTAAAATAATTTCTTCGATTTCTTTCTCATTTGTAGGTTAGAGAAAAATTGAGGAAGGGTCACTCTGGGTGGGGAAGGAGTTGGTGGAGCTGGGGGTCGAATGATTTGTGCCAGTTCTGGTCCTATATTAGTTAAAAAAATCATTGAAGGTCTCAGCTATTTGTGGCACAGAACAACATGGTGGCATTTTAATTGCAATAATTAGCACCCTATATAAGATCAAAACGTTAACATTTGCATGTAAATAACCTAAGATTGACAGTTAGAACATATCCAGCCTAACTAGAGCCAATAGAATATGTTGAGCAATTAAACTGCTACGATAAAAATTAAATAAAAAAAAAAACTACAAAAAACTCATCTTATGAATAATTATTTTCACTGTTACAGGTAATACTCCACGTTATATCAATATCGACCATTGGTCTTGCCGGTAACTTGGGAGGATACGGAGGAGGTGGAGGTTACGGAGGAGGAGACGGAGGTTACAGTGGTGGGGACGGAGGCTACGGAGGTGGTCACGGCGGTTTCAGTGGCGGATATGGGGGTGGAGCATTAGGAGGAGGAGGCTTTGGAGGGGGCCTAGGAGAAGGCTTAGGAGGAGGCTTGGGAGGAGGCGGAACCCAGATACAAACCATCACCCAACAGGTACCAGTACCTGTTCCCCAACCCTATCCGGTCACGGTGAAGCGGCCTGTACCCGTTCGAGTACCGCAACCGTACCCTGTGGTTGTCAATAGACCGGTGCAGGTGCCAGTGCCACAGCCCTATCCGGTGGAAGTGCCCCGGCCAGTTACGGTTACAGTTACAAGACCGGTCCCATATCCGGTACCACATCCAGTTCGAGTGCCAGTCCAAGTACCCGTACAGGTAAAGATAAATCATTTAACCCTTCATAGGTCAAATTGATACAAAACGAAAAGAATGCTTTTTCATTTTAAATCGCACTGAAGAACTCGATGTGATGATAAAACAATATGACATTGATTCGGAGTATTTTTTTCTCGGTGGTCGATATTTCGACCAGTGTCCAATCAACAGCCAAGAATACTGCATTTGAACACTGGAAATATCAAACACAAAAAAATCTAAATTGTAGAAACGTTTCAATAAGTATTTTAAATTATAATGGAGACCAAGAAACAAACACTTAAACTACTTCTAGCCATCGTTCTCAAAGTCACACGCGGTAATATCGCCACAAATGTAGGTCATGTCAAAAACAGATGAGAATATCATCCTAGCGGCAATAGAAGTTGTTTTGCTAGATATTCCGGTATGAAAAGAATTATATATGTTACATAACTGCAGTAATGGTATCCAGAATAACTAAACAATAAGTTGGAGAAAACACCACAAGCACAATCGTAACCTCCAAGGCCGCGTGTTACTAAATGAACGCTGGTCGAAACGTTAGCCGCAAACCTTACCATCTGCGCAGGATATATAATCTGGTCGAAATAAAGACCACTACCTATAAATGGATGTCATATGATGTGTTCTGGCTAAAAACAAAACCGGCACCTGTTCGGTGACTATTTTCTCTGTGGTCAAAATATGGACCAGTAACCTATAATGGGTTTAATCGAAAATTTCGAAATAGGTCTAAGAAATGCCTGCGAAAATAAGTCCAGAAAGTTTCAGAAACTCGATACTTTCTGAAGCTGGAACCAACTCTTTGAAACGTCTTGTAAGATGAATATACTATATCATATATACAGGGTGTTTCCCTGATTACTTTTAAAATAGAGGGAGTTAAAGTTAAAAAATATTCTCATTTGATAACGAATTGAAATACTAATTTGAAATTTGGCAGGTTGGTATTGAATATAAGAAAAAAAAATTAGGAACAATATTTTTAATTTTTTTACCAAAAATCTTGTGGATTTTAAGATATTTTACACGTATGGTAACATGCATTGGCTAAAATCCTTGATGTAAATCAAGATTCAAAATGGCCCCAAAACCGATCCCTGAGGAATACCATGTTTTACAATTTTGTTAGGAGAAAATTATCACTGATGAATACCGATTGATATCTGTTACTCAAATATACAGATACGAAAAAATATCATCGATATGGAGCGTGAAAGTTTGTAGGATGAAAGATTGTGGAGTTACTTACTGTAATTTCCGAATCACTGACATCTGGGTTGGTGCAAAATTGATTGCTGAGATGCTGAGAGAGGTTACCCTGCTTTTTATACACTGACTAGGTATAGGGAGATGATGTATGAAACTATCAAACGAAAACGAAACATAAATTTTGAAAATTTCTTGCTTTATTTAGATGAATCAGAATGTTTTGAAATGGATATTCGTTCAAATCAAACTCCAAGAAATATAGATGATATTGACATGGGTCCAAGAAAATCGAATGAATAGTCCGACTGAGAACCATTCTGTCATTTATTTTTAATAATTACTTTTATCAAATACAAAATGTTTTCTTCAAGACATAATACCGACGAGATCAAAAGCATAAAGATACATCT
The DNA here is from genome assembly GCA_944452925.2 of Chrysolina oricalcia. NCBI lineage: Eukaryota > Metazoa > Arthropoda > Insecta > Coleoptera > Chrysomelidae > Chrysolina > Chrysolina oricalcia. Next base: position 66,060,095 of record OX101819.2, read on the forward strand.
TTATCTTTGATGACAATTACAAATATACTCTAATAAAATATATTTCCGAGTGATTATAAATGTACAATTAGACCAGTTGGTAGAGGGTCGGACCGAAGAGTACGAGGATTCGATCCTCCACAGCGTAAACTTTTTTGATTATTATGAAGATGAAAAACATACTTTCCAAATAGATCGCTTCAAATTTGGATATTAGATTAATCTAAAGAAAAATTGCTTAGTGGTAAATCCCAACAAAAATTATGCATTTGACAGCTTAATGATATACTTTCTATGTGATCGAGAAAAAAATATTCGCGCCTAGTTATTCATGAAGATAGAAATTGTTCGTTTCGTGAGTACCTACAATTGAATTAGTATTTAAGAGTTTTACTTTTGCATCTGTTGCATACTGCTCAGCTACAACTATTGAAGATAATCAATTCGTTTACTAATGAGAAATTAAATAATACACATTAATTGTAGGGTTTCCTATTTAGGAAATAGTAGGAAAATAGATTCATTTGGCTGAACTTTGGTTTACTGGAAATATGATATGGAAAAAACAATTCAACGTCGCGATTGTGGACCCTCAGCCAATTGTTATGGTACCATTTTTGTTATTTGGAAATGTCCTGTTGCCAAGTTCCTCTTCGGATTACTGAAAATCTGATATGAAAAAAACAGTTCAACGTCTCGATTATAGACCCTCAACCTATTCTAATGATACTATTTTTGTTTTTCGGAAATGCGTCGTTTCCAAGTTTTGGTCTTTTTGGATCACTGGAAATCTGATATTAGGATAGTTCTGAGTAGATACCATACTATTCAATTAGATGATTGGGCAATGATATTTGAACCTTGCAGAAATGCGCCAATGTTGCCAAGTCGTGGGCGCTGGAAATCATTAAAAAATATTTGAGGAAATTTTGCTCGAAAAATATCATTATAAATATTTATCCTTTTTTATCAATTTTTATGATAAAGTTTTTGAAAATACTTTTGGAAATGTGATTACGCATGATCCAAATAACCATTTTTATTTCATTTAGGTTAGCTCACTTTAAGTTAAAATGATATACTTTAGAAATTTTTGAAATAACTATACGATGCGAAACAACGTTGAAATGCTCAAGTTCTGGATTCTCTGTCACAATGTCACAAATGATCATACTTCTTACACCGACTATATAACTGGTCAGGAGTTTGGCATCAGCTTCATTTCCATGGAAACAAAAATTACAGCGTGTTTCTTTCTTCTGGTAATTTTCAAAATGTGAGCGCAGCTGTGATTTCACCTTTCCATCCTAATCGGAGATCGAATTACCAGCAACTTGGATAGATAGGTTAGTTCGGTTAGGATAGGTTGTGTCCCCTTTTTGAGTTTAGAAATTCGGTCCATAGTCGTAAACGTGGGCAGTCAGAAGAAAGCGACACGCCGAAGGCGTGTCTCTTTCTTCTGGTAATTTATAACAGCGCATTTTTTCAAAACAAAAATGGCACCATTAGAATCGGATGAAAATTTATATTAATAATCTCTACTGAAAATTTCTATCAAGCTTATTTGAATGATTTCCCGCATTCATAACTTGGCACCAGCGCATTTCAGCACAGTCAAAATATCGTAGCAGAAACCACTTGATTGAATAGAATAATGTCCACTTCGGCCCATCTCCATATCAGATTTCCAGTAATCCCAAGTGATCAAAACTTGGCAACGGCAACAAAAATAGTACCATTAGAATAGGTGAGGGTCTATAATCGAGACGTTAAACTGTTTTTTTCATATAAGATTTCAAGTAATCCGAAACAACAGGGCATTTCCGCAAAACCATTACACTTGGCCGAGGGCCCACAATCGCGACATTGGATTTGTTTTTCATGGCAGAAGTCCAATAAACCATATTTTTACCATTCACTTTCCACCCTATAGTTAGTTTAGAGAGAACAGCTTTTCGGAAATTTTCAAAAATGTGAAAAATAGGTAGTCAGTTTATCCGACACATCCGATACCTATGTTTTTTTTTTAATTTTCGACAATTTGATCCCCTATCAGCGACTACTTCTGTCTCAACCTAGATGTCAGAGACTTGTAATTTTCATTAATTAGCTCCATGATCTCTCATTGTACAAATTTCCACGCACCACATCGATAACGATTTTTCAGCAAGAAAATAACAACTTTTAATATTCGTACCTGTTTAATGAACCAATAAAAATTACAGCTACGGATATGTATTTCCGTATAGCAATGGAATATATTTTAATTGAATTTCTCCATATCGAAGATCAAAGCACTTTTCTAGCTCTCCAGCTCTCCAGTATTGTAAAGGACCGGATGGATATAGAATCTTATCAAATGCATTTTTATTCTACGTAACTTCAAAGACGTAATATTCTTCAGAAATTCCTTAATTGGATTGTTATTATTTCGTATTCAAGTCTTATTTAGAGAGAAACATATCTCGAAGCAATAGTTGAAAGTACCGAATGTTTCGCTAATCATATTATGAAATGGAATTAAGTTATCAAAGGAGTATAACGACGATAATATTCTTCAGGTACTAAATGAATGAAATGGATATTTCCCCTCATTTTTGGGAATTTTTTATCATTGCCACCATCAAAACGAACGAATATTTTGGTATTCTTTCATTTCAGTATTGAAGTTTATCATTTATTTAGTTGGAAGACTTCCACATTTTTCTTCTCGACGTCTCCTTTTTTTGTGAATAATTTTACAAGAATGAGTTGTTTTTTCTAAATAAGAAATATTCAGTTTCTTCAAAGTCAACTAATAAAGGTTTGATTTAGCCGTAGACTAGTGAAAACTAATTATTATTTTCAATTCGGGATTCAGAAATGGAAATGAATTTCTTTCAAATGCCCCCCCTCCCTCAGGTTGATTCTCCCACACGACTAGTCAGGAATAGAGAAAATGTGTAATAGCCAGTGTGAAATCTGGCACAGGGTCGGATCGGGAATGGGAAAAAATAAAACTCTTTCTGGTCGAACGAAACTTGGACATATAATTTTTACAATTACCTACTAGCTTTTTTTCAACTTGCTGTGCGTGTGTGTTTATATATGCATGTGTACACGTTTATGTCGAATCTAATATCTTCCAGTTGACTTGAAAATTTTACAGGTGTTCATCACTTGGAGGACAATACTTCATGACATTGTCATATTATTCCACAGTGGTGCTACTCTATTAATACATAATCGAAAAGTAGACGCTTCAACAGAAAAAATGGCGGCTGGCGAGATTGAAAAAACGAATTATGCTGGTGAAACTTTTCAGTTGAAAATGGGTACTTTTTTCGGAATTTGTCGAAAAAAAAAGGAAAAATTTGTATTTCGCTACAAAAAAATCAAAGCTTACTTGAAACATAATAAGTTATATTTCCACCAAATGTCTTAAAAAAAATTAATTTTTGTGGTAGAAAAAAATTAAATACTGAATACTTGGTTTTTCCGATTTTCCCGGAAAATTAGAGGTAATATGGAAAAATGTTTAATACAAAAGTTGTAGATATTTTCATTTTCAACAACTTTGCCATTCAACTTTTTCCGATAGGAGGTCAACTTTCGTTCCATTCTCGTTCTCCATTTTTTCGACACCGATTAATTTTTCCCGTCCAGTAGGTCTCATGGATTATTTTTTCTCGCTTTCATATTTTTTAGCGTTCATCAGTCTATTCAGGTACCTACTATTTCACGGAAACTTTTTGTATTTTGTTTTTGTTGTTGCGAAGTCTTCTGAATTCAATACTTGCAAAAACCACAAAGTTTCTCAACAATTTTCATTCAATTTTCAGGTACCCGTACCCCAACCCTACCCTGTAACAATACCACAACCCTATGCAGTCAGGGTACCCCAAACCATTATTGTACCAGTTCCTCAACCAATCAACGTTGGAGGAGGAACAGGAGGGGGTGCTGGTTTTGGAGGTGACTTTGGAGGATCGGTGGGAGGTGGACTGAAAGGCGGTCTTGGGGGTGGTTTTGGAGGTGGTTTCGGAGGTGGTTTCGGAGGTGGTTTCGGAGGTGGTCATGGGGGTGGTTTTGGAGGCGGTTATGGTGGCAGCCATGGAGGCGGTTATGGAGGGAGCGGTAAAGGCGGCTACAGTTATACCACTGTGCAATTTGGTGGGCACCAATATGGTAGCAGCTCCAAGCACTAAGAACACGGAAGAATAACCGGTATAATTTTGGGGAGTTTATTCGTATACTTTGAACAAATTTGGGCAGTGAAATAATTGAAATATTTTCTACTCGTGGTATAAGTAAATTACGTATTGAATCACGTTTTTTTTAGTAATGGTCAAATGTTTTTTTTGTTTTCGCCACAAAGATTTACAGGTAACCAACATTGAGTACACACGAAAAATACATTTATAAATATAGTCTAGTTAAACTCAAATATTTCACATTCCATGTTATTCTATCTATTCTGTTATTCTACCTACCCAAGTAGTACACCTATATTGGTAGAATATTGTTTTACAATATTGTGAAAATATTGGAAATATTTGAAATGCAATATTGGCAAGAATGAAATGTAAACATTCTCGGCGGTATTGGTATAATATTACTTGAATATTGGCATCAAAATATTTAGAGATATTATATAGTCAAAGAATAAAATGTGAACATTTTGCGATATTGGTCAAATATTGTTTGGAAATTTTTAAATTAGTATTGATGAAATATTCTTGAATCAATAATGGCCTCAAAACATTCAGCGATATTGAGTTGATCAAGGTGACACCAGAGTCTGCCTTTACGTCGCCTTAACCATTAAGTGAGCTTTCTTGAAAACAAATTGTGAGAAGTTTCTTGGGATTTAGAAGATGTTCTATATCTAGGTTTGATCATAATATATTTTAATATAGTTTATCGATTATTCGGCCAATATTGCATTTTTGATATTGGTAGAAATTATTCAACCAATATTGACTCAGTAACAATCTATATTCAGATTAGATTGAACCAATATTTCACTTATAATATTAATATAATATTATTTTTTCAATATTCACCTATATTGGATCAATATCAATTTTTCATTTACATTGTATCTATATTGGCCCAATATGGAACCAAGATTCAGCCAATATGATGTGCAATCTGGGTATATAGAATAATAAAAAACAAACACCAAAAATTACCGTTTTATGTAAATTCAACCAGATTTTTTGGAAGATAAACCTCACCAATTTTCTCAGAGTATTTGTACAGTTTTGATTCTACAACGTCATATAACTCATATAAAGCTCAATATAAGGCTTTGTTAGTACGAATAAATTCTTCGAATTCTGAGGAGACTCTGGTAAAATATATAAATCAGAACCTACTCAGGATGATTGTGATAACATACATACATTTTCATGTAGGGTGGTTCACTGTGAAGCTAGATGGAAGTATATTAAGACCTGATCTCAATTGCATGAAGTTTTGATTATTCCATTTGGTTTTTCTGAAAGGCCCTGTATCATTCACGAGAGCTCATACTGATAATCTTACTGTAAAACATGTAATCATTGAATATATAAATAAAAAAATATGAATATCCAAAATTGTCTTTTTACCTCTTTTTGACTAGACACGTACAGGGTATACCACTATGCGATGAGTCGATATGTATATGGGAAACTACTGGGGTAATTTTTCTGAAAATTGGGTTTTTCGAGGAAATCGTTTCAATTAAAATATTTTCAGTTGTCTTCGTCTTCCAGAAGTGGACTCCAACTATTTTTTTAATGGAACACCTTGTTTTTTATTTTATTTTTAGAGTCTACTATGTACTTCAACATAATTTTATTAGAATCATCATACAGTGACCGCCAAAAAGTATGTACCATATGGGAAAAATTTTTATTATTGGAGTATTGGAAAAAATGTTCTGGGGAAAAGTTTGTGCATGTCCGATAACCTAAAAATCGATTTTGACACATGTCACGTGATCGCTAGAATGGCGGCAAAATGAAAAAAATTGCAATGCAAAGGCAAAAAAGGGGTAAGATGGCAAGATATCAAAAAAAGTTATTTGAAAAAGTCACTTAGAATTCAATTTTATACACATAAGAGATAATTCAAAAAAATTGAAAATAGCAATTTTTTTAAAATATTTTCCCATCTAATTAAAAATATTATTTTTTTTTTCATATGAATAGCTTGACTATACTGAAACATTTGCATTTTAATGATAATTACAAAACTTTCTCATTTTATCCACACCAGAGGGCACTAAATTAAAAAAATTGGTTTTTGCCAGAACCCTCGCTGTTACATTGGTTCTTATCTAACAGTTATATCAGAATTCCAAGACTATTGTGTTGATATGGCAATCTAGAAACACCATGTTTCCTGATTTTAATCAAGTTTCAATAATAATGCTGTATGAGCGTTTTACTTTGCACATAAACTTTAAGAATCTTTAATTTGACGCACTATTTTCAAGTTTATGTGCGAAGTGAAACGCTCATGCACGATTATCATCGGAACTTGATTATAATCTGGAAATTACCATGTTTTTGGAGTGTCATGTCATCACAATGGTCGTGGAATTCGGATATAACTGTTAGATACGAACCGATGTAACAGCAAGGGTTCTGACATATTCCCACTTTTTCAATTTAGTGCCCTCTGGTGTGGAGAAAATGAGAAAGTTTTGTCATTATCATTAAAATGCAAAGGTTTCAGTATAGTCAAGCTGTTCATAAGAAAAAAAATTATATTTTTAAATAGATGGGAAAATATTTTTAAAAAATTGCTATTTTCAATTTTTTGAATTATCTCTTGAAACTTCGTTTATGTGTATAAAATTGAATTCTAAGTGACTTTTTCAAATAACTTTTTTTGATATCTTGCCATCTTACCCCTTTTTTGCCTTTGCATTACAATTTTTTTCATTTTGCCGCCATTCTAGCGATCACGTGACATGTGTCAAAATCGATTTTTAGGTTATCGGACATGCACAAACTTTTCCCCGGAATATTTTTTCCAATACTCCAATAATACAAATTTTTCCCATATGGTACATACTTTTTGGCGGTCACTGTTTGTCTTGAGGGCTCAAATTTTCAGTTAATTTGTTTTTTGAAAATTTTGATACATGCAGCCCTTCACAAAAATATTACTTTTTTGGAAACAAAAAGTGTCTGGTCAAAAATTGTCAGAATTTACCCGAATAAAACCTGAAGTTACCTAAATTGTAGAAACTTTTCGAAAAAATTATACGGAACATCCCCATTTTTCCCAAATTCCAGTCGATTCTACGCTAAAATACATGGGAAGTTTGTGCTTACACTATATCTAAACTGAACGGTTTTAGTAGAATCTTGGAAAAACAATATTAGCTAATAATTTACTCTAAATCGAAGTGAAATTTTTTATCATGTCCCGTTGAGAATTTGAAAATCACTGAAAAATCGGTTATGAAAAACTAATTTTTTTGTTTTTTTTGCATTTTTACCGTTATTTTTCCATTCGAGCATTAAATTTTTTTCATGTCATTTTGAATTCGACGTTTCAACGGAACCATGACTACTGCAAGAGTTAAAAATTTTAAAATTTGTAAACTGTTTCGAACGAAAATTTAACTTTATTAAATTTAAATTCGTATACGATCAAAAAATAAACAATTTGGTTTGAAAAAATCATAGCTCATTCAAAACACAAAGGACATTTTCAACAAATTTCATAAAAAATAAATTGTTCGAGGGAGATAAAAATTAAAAACAAAAAAGAACGATTTTTAGCGAGTTTCTCGTAAATTTTGAGGTTATGTTGAAAAATGATTGGTAGAGAAGTTTTGAATTTTTTAATTATCTACAACTTTCAATTCAATAACGTAAATATCATGAAATTTCATTAAATTCAGTGATTCTAATTGGGTTTGGTTTAAGAACGTATTAATTCAAAACTTAGTTATTCCGGCGTTCTAATTTTTTTTCTTTCGGCATAATAAATGATTTTGGCCGATTTCTTTGTTTTATTAAGTTGAATTTTATTTCCCCATTCAAGAAATACAGGTACTTCAATATCCTTTGTCCCACGACTATGTTTAATAAAATATGGATGATTAATTTAATTTCGCATTGTTTTAATCATCACATAAAATATAGGACTGCCCGAATACACAGGGTGACCCTAAACCTAAATAATTTGGCAATTGCTCGTTTCAGACGTCGTGGGACAGAGGATATTGAAGTACCTGTATTTTTTGAATTGATCATTATAAACCACAACTGTGATAGTTTGCTGAAATCGTTTCATCGGGAGGAACATAAAAATGCCAAAATATACAGGGTGTTCCATTAATAATTTTGAATCTGATGTCACGTGACCGAAAACAAAAAGCTCATTGGGTAAATTATCAAAAAAGGTGCACCAATTGCTTTTATTCAGAACCCCAAAATTACAATCTCCACTACTTTCGAGTTCCGAGATATTCCATGTCCTAAACTTCGTGGGCCACCCTGTATATCCGGCAAAAAATACTCACTTTTTTCGGGTAAAAAGTAATTTGATGAAAAGTGATATTTTGTTACCTGTCAAATGTTTTTCCAGTCACAAAAAAAACTTATTTATCTCCGACTATACAAACCACCACAAATGTTATTGTCTTGGTGTCTTACCTGAAACAAAAAACACAATATAAGTAAAAAATACGTGCTTGGGTGATTTTAATGAGAAAATTGACATAGAGGCGTAATTTCGATTCAAAATTAAAAAGATTCTTCAATCTCATACAACTAGACTAAAAAATATGACAAGGATAAATGGAAATAGTGAGAGTTTAACCGCATCCCCATTTCACCATTTTGAGTGGTTTCGTGTTTAAATATTTTTTGCCTTCAAAATTGGAATCTCAACAACATTTTCCACCTGACCCTTGCCTATTACTTTTTTTCTTTTTCTCAAAAATTATGGATCAGAGTTTTAATTTTTCGAAACATTTGTTTAAAATAGAAGAGCCTCTGTCAGAAACGTGTTCAATTCAACTGATTTGTGTATGTGTTTTCCTTCTCTATATAAAAACACATTTTCCACCGGCATTTGTAACATCAGAATAGAAAAGTGGCTCAAATATTCTTTATATAACCGGTGAAAAACCCTGCTACTGCCAGTGTATACTCTGAATCGCCTCTAAACTCCCCGTACACGCTCCAAGACGGAAAGGAAGCTCGTCTGAGAAAAATTCATAGAATTTATTACTCTATCGCTAAGAATTCATGATATAACCGCTGTAGCGTACTGAATTTCACCATGAGAATGGGAATCATATTTCGGAGGCAATAAAACCCAAGTAAAGGGGAAAATTGATGCCTTTTTCTACCCTCCCGAGGATCGGATTACTTCTATATTGATCAGCGAGAGCATTGTTAATGCAGTTAGTTGAATTTTATGGGTTTCCGACTCTTCAGGAAAAAATAGCGAATTTATTTGGAAGTCGTGTTTTACGTTAACCTCAGACAATGAAGATGTTTATGATTTGATAATAAGCGATTGATAAACATATTTGATTTAATTTACATGAAAATTTGTACATACAGGTCTTTTTTGGTGTCGTTTGAGCATGATTTTTCTTGCAATGCAGAAGACGACTAATTTTCGAGTTATGTACATTAAAAAAAAACTCCTATGTTCCACGAACAATTGGTTTATCTCGAATACCCCATTCCAGTGGAAAAGTTTTCGTCCCTGTCTTTTCAAGATTTTGCATTGTGATATTCTCAAATTATGGCTTACTAGAATACTATCAATTTTGCTACGAAGCGGTTTTTTCTCAATAGAGAAATATAAATAATAATGTAATAGAATTACACTGTTGAAATAACTCAAGTCATTAAAAAAATCCTATATATTGAAAATAAATCGAACATACTGAAAAGAAATCTAATATTTTGAAAAAACATCCAATATTTCGAAAAGAAATTCAATATATTGAATTTTCCGTAATCTTGAAATCAGTCAGTTTTTCGATATATCAAACAGTTTTTTTGACACGATTTCGATGGATTCCTCAACTCATAAAACAGCTGCACTTGGTTTTCCAGAAAATATTTCAACTTGGTTGAGATCATACACGGAAAACCGTTTCATGACGTTCAAATATACTACTGTTACTTCTAGTGAACAAAGTGTTAAAATGGGTATTCCACAAGGTTTGCTTTTGGGTCCATTATTATTTGTGCTATTTGCAATATCATCTTGTTACCAATATGAATGTCAGTCTGCCAGACTTCAACGACACAAACGATACATAAATCACATTTTCCACGTTCAATCAAAAACAGGTATCGGATATCGAGTGCTCCAAAACAAAAAATGAATCAACCTTTGTATTTCCATTTCCAGCGAGTTTTCGATGAAGGCAGAAATCAGCGCCCTCGCGTAACCAATTTTTCCGTAGTACATACGATTTTCTAGGAAAATTCTAACTTTTCACATCAAAGGATGCACTAATGAAACAAATCCTGACGTGCAGCAATCAAAAACTGATCGTCCTCGTTAAGGATCCTTTTATGTACATGCCATGCATGCAGTGTCTACGTCACATCATTAGAGGACATGCCGAATTGGATATTATTGTAACAACATGATTATGTGGTTGGAATACATTTTATTATAGAGTTGGATATACTGTAACGAAGTATCATCGAGGGACATAATTGATGAGCTGGCAAGGGGTTTATGCCCAACCCTTATAATAATTCAGATAAATCAACCATGATATAATGATCTGTATTTGTAAATTATTCAGTTCGAGTTGGTCATTGAGAAGGTTCTGAGAATTTTTCCATTTATGAATTTCTCTATACTTTCTGAAAGATTCAGCCTCGTGCCCTCGTTGTGAACATAAAGAGCTCAAAATAATGGTCAAAAGTATGGTTTTCGGTTAATAAATGGTTGAATCTGTTTTTTCGTTTAAAAAGCGTTTCTTTGTTCAGTTAGGCGCCTTTTGAAGGTTCTACCAGTTTGACCAAAATAAAACTTAAGACCACAGGTTAATTTGAACACTACACATTTTTCTTGTTTTTCCACTTTACTTTGTTGATTTCGATATGTTTGTCCAAAGTATTGTAGATATTGTGTTATTTTTAATAATAATAATAATAATTTTATTCTCCAAAAAAGACAATACAAATATTGTATAGGGGTGGTCGTTATAATCTAAATAATCAATTTTTTTTTAATATAGGTATTAATTTTCTTACCACAATCGAAAAAAAGTCAGGAAAACGTTTTACTTGAACCATTTTTTTCCGTGTGTGAAGACATGTGGTTCCTCTGTTACAGATAACAAAATTTCACAAAAGTCTTGGGATTTTTCTCTGATCGAGTCATCATTTGAACAACTTCTTGATTCAGCTTCAGACTTTCCAATTGAAATGGTTCGTCTGAAGGCAGTGAGTATAAAGGAATTCGGAGCTTGGCTCAACGCACTTCCCGATCCATTCTGGAATATCTTCCTACCGATTCCGCAAAAAATAGAAAAACTTAGTCTGTCACGTTGTTTGAATTATTTTACTGATGAAGAAATTTTGGATGGTGACGAGAAACCTATTTGTTCGAAATGTCGAGTGCACGAAATCCATACCTATTTATGAATTTCGGCGGGCACTAAAAACGGCTTACTGTAGACACCCTTTCGAAGATACGTGGCACATGTACAATGATTCTTGGGTGTCACCAATTTCATCAACTTTACTTGTGGGCAGAGAGGGATATGTTTTATTTTTACTAGTCCTGCTCATAGTGTACCCTTTATTGTTGTTGCTTCATGTTATTTATTTATGTTGTTTTAATTATACATTGAAAATTTTATTTATCATTTTATTTTATTTTACCTATTTGAAATTATTTTATTTCAATTTATTTCATTTGTTTTGATTTATTTAAATTTATTTTAATTTAATTTAATTTGAATTAAATAAAAATAAATTTATTTGAATCCCTACATTACATTAAATTGAAATAAATTAAAAAAGAATAAAACAAAATAAGTTATATAATAAATTGAACTAAATTTGAATAAATTACATTATATTGAATGGAAATTAAATCAATATAAAATATTATATTATTAATATTATAACAAATTCATAAATTATAATATTACAACAAATTGACGCCCAACGTGAGCTTCGTACTTTGTTGCATTTTAAATGTATTCAGTTAGTTGATCAAATGTTAATAAAAAACCTGGGAATATTTTGAATTTATTTTTATGAATTCAGATTTTAGGGAACAATACTAACAAACTCAGTATTTTAGGGCGAAATCATAATGCATCTCAGTTAAATTATCGAAAGGACCCCGCAAACTCCTTATGGAATTTGGGTCCCGGTGGATTTTTTTGAATTTTTGGTATGATGTAGTCCATGTTATTCTCAACCAATGTTACCATTGCGCCAACCTAAAAAAATGAACAGTTTTGCTGCTAGGGGGCGTTGAAATCATCCCGTGCGCAGATTAGACTATTTGTTTTTGAACCCGTTAACAATATTTTCACTTGTTTCATTGTTGCTGATGTTGTACAATATTGTACTGTTTTATAAAAAAAATTCTTACTCCCTCCCCTTTTTTCCCCAACTCCTATTACGAAACGCAAAAAAAATATTACTCGAGTGCCTTCACATGTATCGTCGAATGTTTAAATATGCCTAAATAAGGGAAATAACAGTTTTTATGATTGTCCTCCCACCCCCCCAAATGACACAAAACGAAAAAATTTCGGTGGATTTTTCTGAATTTTTGATATGATGCAGTTCAAGTTATTTTGAATAGGAATAAATCGGGTGACAAACCCCAAAAATGAACAGTTTTGATGCTAGGGGGCGACGAAATCATACCTTGCTCAGAATAGACTATTCTTTATTATAGGCGGAAACGATATCTCTACGTATTTTTATTTCATTTTGTGCCGAACAATTGTGTAAATTTTTATAAATTGAAAATATAAAACCTCCCTGAAGGGAGGGAAAGGTGAAATTAAACAACTGTACGACTTCCTCAATTTCAGCTGATTAAAACATTTATTTTGATAAAGCATTTACAAGTAGTCGGGAATTAATTTTCTTCATGTTTCAAAATAGGGGTGGGGGTAAGGAGGAGGTTTCAGATTTTCAATTTATAAAAAATTACACAATTGATCAGCATAATCTAAACTAAAATACGTAGAGCTATTATTTCCGCCTATAATAATGAATAGTCTATTCTGAGCAAGGTATGATTTCAACGCCCCCTAGCATCAAAACTATTCATTTTTGGGGTTTGTCACCCAATGTATTTCTATTCAAAATAACTTGAATTGCATCATATAAAAAATTTAGAAAAATCCACCGAAATTTTTTCGCTTTGTGTCATTTGGGGGGTGGGGGGATAATCATAAAAAACTGTTATTTCCCTTATTTAGGCATATTTGAACATTCGACGATACATTTGACGGCACTCGAGAAATATTTTTTTTGCGTTTCGTAATAGGAGTTGGGGGAAATGGGGAGGGGGTAAGAATTTTTTTTATAAAACAGCACAATATTGTGCAACATCAGCAACAATGAAACAAGTGAAAATATTGTTACCGGGTTCAAAAATAAATAGTCTAATCTGCGCAAGGGGTGATTTGAACGCCCCCTAGCAGTAAAACTGTTCATTTTTTTGGGTTGGTGCAATGGTAACATTGGTTGAGAATTACATGGACTACATCATACCAAAAATTCAAAAAAATCCACCGGGACCCAAATTCCATAAGGTGTTTGCGGGGTCCTTTACATTCAGTCCAAAGAAATGAAAATTTCCTTATGTGCCATTAAGTAGAAATATTTAATATTTACAGTGAAATAAATCTAATTAAAACGAATGACGGTAAAGTTAGGTGAAGTTAATCACGAGAAAGAATTCGGGGTTGAATTTCCGTAATACAATTCTCCGAAATTTATGAAATTCCAACGTGAAGGGAACGAAGGGTGGATTACAGAGACGTGGAATAGAAGCAAGGCAGAAGATGAATGCGCGAGGGGTTGACAAAATGTCATTATTCCAAACAACAGAACTGACTAGCTGCCGAATATAATAGACTCGAGAAGCTGAAGCGGGATATGAAAATTCGAACACAAGAGAAAGGAATGAGTTACGCATAGAAAAACAAGACTTGAATGATAAAATCCCTTCAGCCTATAGAATATGAAAACAGAATACACATTCTATTTTTATATTGTAAAGGTCTATGGCGAAGTCAGTTGACTTTATTCCTTAAAAATATTGGCAATAATTTGAACCGCAAGCAAATTATTGTTCAGAGCAAAACAAAGTTTGTTTGGATCTGTGCCTAATTATGTTGGATGAAGCTGCACGTAACAGAAATCAAAGCGTTTGATAGACACATATCAGTTTTCTGCTAGTATACAGGGTGGGTCACGGTCGATGGTACCTTAGACGTTTACGGAGAACGGGAAATAGGATCATTCTGAAAATTTGGTTTCTCAAGTAGTTGCTCTTGGTCTATCGATCTAAAATATTTTCAGCAATGCAGCGTTGCCGCTTATACCAGAAAGTAGCAGCGTCTTTGTTATTTCAAATGAGTCACCCTGTATATTATCGCATTTTTGAACTTGTCATTCCTTTCTGATTATTTCTGCCTCATACTTCCCTATACCTATCTCTAACGGTTTTTGGGATATTGGTTATTTTCCATATTTTTTATCCAAAACATAGCTCGAATTGAATGTTTATTTCTGCGGTATTTGGATTCTTAGGAAGTTGCAATTTTGTGTTTAGTTCATCCAGATCATGTACATTGATTCTGTATAGAGAAGTTTGTTCTGCGTTATACAGGGTCGTTCAAAATTCATGATCTTACTGCTGGATACGAAAAGGGTTGAAAGTGCGTTTTTTTAAATGGAACATCCTGTATATTATGAAATATCTTGAAAGATGACTAAATTCCCTTCGAATTAATATATTATGTTCCTATACCTAAATAGCCAGAATTCCGAGATATTAGCAATTTTCACTTGTAATCTCCCAAGTGCTTGAATTATTGCCGGAAATTTTTCGAGTAAATGAATTTTTTGAAAATTAACCGAGTCGCGAAGCAACGAGGCTAATTTTCTTTGAAAATTCATATACGAGATAAATTTACGACAATTAATTCAAGCACGAGGGGGATTCGGTAAGAAAATTTCACACCGAGAAATGAAAATCATCCAACAATTCATAAGAAATATCAAAGTTATTATTTACAATTCATTATTCTACCCGAAGCAGTTACTTTTTCTTCAGTCCATCTTCGCCCGGAGGGGGGATAGGATGAATGGAAGGAGAGGACGGCACCCTGCTGTTGCCAGCTCTGGTGACGTGCACGATGCCTTTTGACAGTGCCAAGGGTCCCCATATAGAGAGGGCGCTGGTCACATTTATTGATGAAAATTTTGTTAAGTATTTTACATATCAATATTTCAGTGGTTATAAATAGTTCAGGTGAAACCATCGTTAGTTATTTCTTATGAATTGTTGGATGATTTTCATTTCTCGGTGTGAAATTTTCTTACCGAATCCCCCTCGTGCTTGAATTAATTGCCGTAAATTTATCTCGTAAATGAATTTTCAAAGAAAATTCATGTACTCGAAAAATTTCCGGCAATAATTCAAGCACTTGGGAGATTACAAGTGAAAATTGCTATTATCTCGGAATTATGGCTATTTAGGTATAGGAGCATGATATATCAATTCGAAGGGAATTTATTCATCTTTCAGGATATTTCATAATATACAGGATGTTCCATTTAAAAAAGAGCACTTTCAACCCTTTTCGTATCTAGCAGTAAGATCATGAATTTTGAACGACCCTCTATAACGCAGAACG
This sequence comes from Chrysolina oricalcia, assembly GCA_944452925.2. Lineage (NCBI taxonomy): Eukaryota > Metazoa > Arthropoda > Insecta > Coleoptera > Chrysomelidae > Chrysolina > Chrysolina oricalcia. Next base: position 66,075,951 of record OX101819.2, read on the forward strand.
AACTTCTCTATACAGAATCAATGTACATGATCTTGATGAACTAAACACAAAATTGCAACTTCCTAAGGATCCAAATACCGCAGAAATAAACTTTCAATTCGAGCTATGAAAATAACCAATATCTCAAAAACCGTTAGAGATAGGTGTAGGGGAGTATGGGAGAGAAATAATCAGAAAGGAATGACAAGATCAAAAATGCGGTAATATACAGGGTGACCCATTTGAAATAACAAAGATGCTACTACTTTCTGGTATAAGCGGCAACGCTGCATTGCTGAAAATATTTTAGATCGATAGACCAAGAGCAATTACTTGAGAAACCAAATTTTCAGAATGATACTATTTCCCGTTCTTGGTAAACGTCTAAGGTACCATCGACCGTGACCCACCCTGTATACTCTACAGTCTAATTTTCTAGGAGAAAAACTTCCCATGTATCAAATGATATTGGCTGAACGCCAATTTCAGTTTAGAGCAATAGAATCTGGAAAAATAATATTGAACCGATGGAACTTATTACATCTATAAAAAAGTTTAATTTACAATCTGCAGTTTTGGCTCCGCTTTTCGTATGCATTCACACGGTACTGATAGACAGACACCCGATAGGCCAATCACTTTAGAAATAGATAAAAAATAGTAGATCTTTGCAAACATTCACAAATGTTCTCTTTTTGTTGAAATAGTCAATTTTAAACAAGTCTGTTTATTTTTTAGAAAAAAAAGTCGCAAAATGACGGAAACAAAGGATATATCATCCTTTATCGTTCCCAAATTTTGTGACCATTTACAAGTTTGGCATCCGAGTAAATAAATTATTTATTCGTCCTATTTTTCATAACTCGACCAAAAAATATCTAAAAGAGTGGCAAACGCAAAGAAACGTTTCTCTCTATGTCAAGTCTCGCTGAATCTTTGCCACCTCCGCCGATGACGGCAACATATTTTTTTTGTTTATTTTACACTAAACATTTTGTTTGAAACCTGAATTGATTATGGAAATTATACAAAAGTTTTTGTATCGGTCCGGAACATACTGAATTTGCCACTACCACAGATTTCGGAAACTTTTTCAAATTTGAAAAGAAGGAAGAAAATTCAAGATTATTTTTTTTATTTAACAAAGTTCCCGAAATCAGTGTTGATGGCAATTTTACATGATTTCTAGGAAATCACTACCTACATTTCCGACAAACTCAAAAAACTTTCCATGATTTCAGCAACGTATTTTTTTTTGTTTATTTTAGACAAAAAAATTTTGTGTGCAACCCTAACTGATTATGGAAAAAATGCAAAGGTTGTGTCTATTCCAATATATTGTATTGTGCAAGTTCCTTCCTTATTTATGTTTCACAAAAAATCGCTTATGTGGGAATTCAGGCATTCTTAAACTCACATCCTCTCTGAAGAAATTTAGCAGTTTTCCATTTTCAGCTTCTTGAGAAGTCGCAAAGCTTCTAAAAGAGCGTTTTTTGTGTCTGAGATATTTATCAATAAAATATTTCCGTTGTCAGCATATGATCCAAAGACATCTTTTCTTAATTCTTTTCGTTTACTTGCGCCAGCCAAACTAAAATTCGTGGCGACTTTTATATGAAGATAAATTTCGTCCGGCGCCGGCGCTTGATTCAACTGAAAAATGTATTCTTCAAAGCAAATTCTTGCCTTTTTGGTCTCAATCCAAAGTTTTGTATTATTTTATATATTCTGTGACCTTGAAAAAGTTGCCGTAATCGACGTGTCTTATTTGAGTTTAAATAAATTTTTATTTTTTAGCATCGAGTAGCTGGACTAAATTTCAGCGAAATAAGCCAAAAAAGGGCTTCTTTAAAAGTTTTAATCCCCTTAATTTGGTACCTGTTTTCAAACATAATAATATATTCCTTTTCATACCTATAACGATATTTTGGTGGTAGTAGATCCAAGTTTGTAGTTCTGGCCGCTTCCAAAACTGACTGAAAAATTATCTCAACAGAAAAAGCTGCGACGGTAAATTTGGTTTTGAAAAGATTTAATTTTTCTTTGTTGCTAGGATTATTCAAAGAGACAAATTAAATATGGATATTCATTGTTGTTTGACTTTCATTTGATGAGACTTATACCAAGGCCATTGAAAAATTATTCAAACATACTTGACAAATTTTCTTTTTAATGAAAATTATAGCAGAATTCTAATAAATGTCTTCATTTCTCAGTCAATTTGTTTACTACAACCACATAAATATATTCTTCAAATATTCGAATGTCAGTATACTCCCAAAAAACTAAACAAATTCATTCTTCCGTACTAGTGCGAAATAACGTATTTTTTCTACAACCACACTCCAAAACATGCTTTTCTGTATAGTTTTACGTTCGCAAACATGATTATTTCTCACAATAATTGAAATTTGCCATTAGTGTGCCGCAAAGTGACATTTCTGTGCCAAAATTTTTCAGTACCTAATTTCTAAGCAATACAGTTTTCGTGACAGCAAGGTGAAAGTATATTTTGAAAAATCTGCATTTCGAAGGTATATTCGATCAGGCAACTTCAAGAATGAATAGACAAAGTCTATTGGTTTATATAATATGAGGAAATTTGTCGTACAAATTCATAATATTCTGAACAAAAATCATAGACATCACTACTGCTGTCTCAAATACCCACTCACACACTATCCATTGCTAGGCAACGGAGCAACATCTATCGAATCATTTGAATGTCAACAAACGTCAAGCATAAAATATTCGTAAAATATTCTTGCCCCGTCATTTTTTAATGAGATTGAACTAAAATGGATAGCGACAGTTCTGAAATTGAAAATACTCCGCCAGAACTAAGAGAACAAGTTAATTCATTGTCATTGAATTTACTACCTTCAACTTCAAGAGGAAAATATAAGAATGAGTCACTGACATTTCATTCCGTCTTATAGTATATAGTTTGAATTGCAGCACTCGCTTGCGCTCGTGCCGCAACTTTTTCAAACTCGTGAGCACTTTTCTGCACTTGTTGCACAATATACTATTCCGCACTAGTGAGTTCGAAAAAGAAAACTTTTCCGCACGCTAGTAAAAAAATATTTTATACTTCTCTCTCACTGAATTCTTATCTCATAATACTATATCACTTTCCGACGAAACCAATCCGCTCATCTTATAATCATCACTGATAATGTTTCCTACGCCGACTCGGTGCAGGAATTAAAGAGGATTGCCTCGTGTAAAATTCCTCCGGAACTCTGCTATCCCCTACCCTTATAGAAAAATCCGTATAATCCAGGAAATGAAGCACCTTGGCTCGCAGTTTTTTCGTCATACATAGATTTTCTTGAAATTTTGACATTAGGTAAGGGATAGCCCAAGGATTAAAGTCTATATCAAGCCGAGGGGCGCTTTTATCCTGGGGGTGGTTGCCACCCTATCTCAAGGGTGGACATTTTTTATTACATTTGAACCACAGGAATCGAGGGAAAAACTAATTTTGAGTAAAACATGTTCTATGCATTATTCGCGATTAACTTGAAATATATGTATTTCATCAAAAAAACTGTGGAGAGCCTATGAAAAATCAAAGAAAATTCTTTTTTATAATTCCTGTACGACCAACACGGACCCAGCTACGGCTGGTTAATGCTTTTGTTCGCCAAATGCTAAATTTGAGAAACTCGGAGTCAAATAGCGATAAAACTGTGCATTTTACGAGGAAAACTTAGAGAAGTTTTTTTCAAAAACATAAAAAGAGCTTTCTTTAAAAGAATTTGGTAGCATCAAAATTATGCGAGTTACGATGAAAATAAGGTCGGTCCCTATATTTTTCTACGAAAAAATCAGTGAAAACAAACCTAATAAAAATTGATATCGCCCTTCTGTGATTTTCTTTATTTATATGGATGATCAATAGATCCTAGAAGTTTGACCGATTTAAACTGCTCAATTTTTGAAAAATTGGAACTTAAAGTGAAAATCGATATTCTGCAATTTTGTAAAAAATGCCCTTTTCTTCAGAATAACTCCTAAAATACTGGAGAAACGAAAAAAATGCTGGGTATCGAATTGTACCTTTTTTAATTGGGACAAATTTCCCTCTATATAGATTTTTTATATGATGAATATTTGGCGAGATATCACCGTTTAAAACCTCTATTTGTGAGCGAGCACCACCTTATTCAACCCCCTTTAAACTCACCCCATTTTAAACCTGACGGATTTAATGGGATTTATTTCACATAGCCTTGTATCTCTTGAAAAACCTTACAAACCAGTTTTTTGGATGAACTTTCTATCATTGTAAATAAAAGAGCAATGTTTAAAAAACCACACTCAGGTGCTCTGGTGAGGATTGAAATAACAATTTTTTTCAGCAGATAGGTGTATTACATCTCAACTGGTTTTTTCAGATTTTACTAAATTTAAATTAGCCGAAAAATTGTAAGGTTAAGAAAACGTGAGATAAATCAAAGTCGTTTAAACTGGTTCATATTTGATAGGTGTGTAGGAAATCTAAAAATAAACAACTTTTTCATATAACATATCTCGAAATATTGAGAAGGTACCTTACATTTTGTAATTTTTTCGAAAAAAATGTTATATTTGACAGGTGTAGCCGATGGATAGGAAGACATCGTGAAAGTCAGTTCGCATAATTTTCAAAGCACAAACTGTTCACGAACTCTAAATTTGCAATTACTGACTTAAAAAAAAAATCCCATATGATGCGGACCTTCACGGTGACACTGTATGTAAATATGCAGTGTATTTATATGTAAATAAACTCTTGTGAGTAACTTTACTTATTAATACCTATTTCAGTAGTATATAAGTATTGCAATGTTATAAGGGGTGGTTTTAAGGGTTGAAAATTTGCAAAATAATGAAATTGGTAATCGTTTAGGCAGTAAGATTTTTAATTAAAAAACTTTTATGAGGGCTGAAAAGTCATAAAATGAAATTAGAACATTTTTTAAGCAACAATATTCTTAAATTATAATACTGTGATAAATAATGAATTTTTTTGAGGGGAAATCTTTTTTTTTTGATCAAGCAACAATAGGGGTTGATTTATGAGGGTTTAAAAGTTGCAAAATGAAATTAGTCGATAAGTATTTAGAGCAACAGAATTTTCAAATTAAATCGATGTGATAAGCTTTAACAAGGGTTGATTATTAAGTGTTGAAATATTTTGAATTTGTGTTCCGAAGCATGAAACAATAATTATTCCGAGTAAGGTTATTCTGGACCTTCATTGTCTAAAAAAGAACAAAGAAAAATTAAATTCTCTGCAATTTTTAATCAAGACATTTCAACTGTTAAAATCTACAGTCGTTATCAAGTGTAAAATGCGACAATATCAAGGATACTTCTTATATATGCTATGGATAATTTTGTGTCTTTAGCTTAGGGGTAATTTGCCGGTATTCAGGTAAACCGGACCCCTCCGGTACAGCATTGTTAATCCTTATCGCAATTTCAATTGATCCATGCCACTAATTAAGGGTTTCCACACATTACGGATTTCTATGCTAGCTTGACTGAAGACTTTGTTGTTGATAATATATGCACTCTTTTTAAACTTCCTTCTATACCAGCCCTCTTCTTTATGGATGACTTCGGCTTCAGTCCATTTTATGTTGTGTTGGGTAGTCCAGACATGATCCGCTATCCCTGACTTTGATGTTTTTCCTCGTTGAGTGTTTCTCTTGTGTTCAGCGAGTCTAACGCTAAGTGGTCTCTTAGTTTCTCCAAGATAAGCTTCACCGCATTCACAAGGGATGCGGTAGATGCAGTTTTTGGACTCAATGTCAGCGTTACGTGGTCTGTCTTTGTGAGATGGCTGCGAATAGTTTTACCTGACTTGAAACATGTCCGTATTTTGTATTTCGACCCAATTCGCCTTATTCTTTCCGATAGACCTCTAACATACGGAACGCACAGGGTGGCTTGTGTCGGCTCATCTGGTTTCTTGTTCTTATCCCCCCTGCGGGCTAGAACCTCTTCTATATGTTTTTTTTTGGGGTACCCATTTCGTCGCAGATCTTTCTTGATATTGTCCAATTCGATGGTAAGACTTTCATCTGTGTTACATAGGTTGTAGGCACGGTCCACCAGCGATCGAACAACCCCTCTCTTTGTAGCACCATGATGGTTCGATTCGAAGTTCAGGTATTGTCCGGTGTGAGTCGGCTATCTGTATACTGATGTTTGGCACTTATCATTGTTCCTTTGAACTGTCACGTCTAGAAAAGGTACCTCAACCGTCTTGGGTCTCCTTTTCCATAGTGAAGTTTATGGACTTTCTGATGTTATTCAGATGTTCCAAAAAGATGTCAAGTTCCTCGTCTCCGTGGTTCCATGCGGCCTATTCTCGAATGTCGAGTGGGATTTGTCGCATTCGACATATGTCTATGGAAATTGTCGCACAACATTGGCATGAGGTATTCTCAAATGGGTTCGACATCTAAGTCGCATGAGACAAATTTTGTCGAATAACATGAGCTGGCAACACATAGTGTTCTATGCCCCTTCTCTTGTACAACGTTATTAATAATAACAAATAAAATTACATTTGCTTTTGGAAGTAAGATTACATCAGAATAAATAATGTAAAAACATGGAAAGTGAAGCCAAAAACAATAATTGCAGCCAAAATCAAAAGCGAACTTTAAAAAATTTAATGCAAGAAAAAGAAAATGAGCCTCTTTTATCGCAGAAATCTTTAGTTAATGTGAAGGTTTTAATACTTTTTTCTCAGGTGAGAATGTAAATGCCCTCTTGTATATTATTCGTCTCTCTCGAGGCCGCTGATAAATTTCCTGATTTTATAAATTTTCTATAGCTATTACTGAAGATGCTATTCTCTCACTACAAAAATCTCAAAGTATCAAAGAATGTTTTGACATTTACTATAAACTATTGGACCCAACCTATAAATTTCGCATCTTATGAAATTCTCGCATTCGACATAATTTGTCGACTGCTTTTGACCATTCTACAATTTGTTTATCAAAAATTTGTGAATGCGACATTTGAGAATAAGAATATTCAGATTTCGTTCGACAAAGAGCATATGTCGCATGCGATAAAATTTGTCACGGTTTGAGAATAGGGTCCCATATGACAAACGTGTCGTCAACATATCTCAACCACATCTGAGGTTTCTTATGGGCTGTCTCTGTAGCAACAGTTTCAAAGTATTCCATATAGATGTTTGCTACAAAGGGCGATAATGGGGATCCCATCAGTAGTCCGTCTTCCTGGGAGAAAACGCGGTCTTTTTCTTGAAAGTAGCAATTTCACAGACAGCATTCTAGCAGGTCGATAATGCCATGTACTGGTAGGTTCGTCCTGTTCTTCAGCTATGTGTCTTCTTGCAGATTTTTACGAATAATTTTATTATTATTATTATTATTGATTTTTTTTAATTCTAAATTTACTGCAAATCGAGGTTTTGTCATTTTTTCAGCTCTTTTTACTGGACTATGAAGAGGATCGCTTCTTGTAAAATTCCTCCGCTACCCCCATGGAAAAAGCCGTAAGCACCCCTCCGAGACGACAGCTATCCTTTCGCGGCCAGAACGGCTTCGACTTTCCGGAGCAATTAGTCGGCAATTATGCGGGTCTTAATATAAATTCAAGTTTGTTATAGCATGTGTTGCTATAAAATTACAGCTCGGGTGGAGAATTTACGGGGCGATACTTTCGAAAATTTATCGTTTCGTTCCCCTCGACCGCAAAAATTACCGAGCAAATACAAATTGCCGAGATTCTGCCTGATGGATGTCTGAAAGGATGCCGCAGACAATGCGGGAAGATGGTGGGTTATTTGGTAAAGAACAGATCCAGAAATAGGAGGATGTATTGATATCTAGTTAGCCTAGCTGGCTCTGCCTTAGTGGATTCGTTGTTTATTCTCATAACTATATATGTTAACTCATTTTGGTCAATACTGATCGAACATTACTGTTATATATAAATATGCTCAAAATGTATACATGTTTGATATATGAAGATGAATAAACATTATTATTATTATTATTATTATAGACCAATTCCCTGCATAAACAAAATATTGCGTTACCATAGCAACGAACAATAACCTATTAGAAGTGTCAGTGTAAAGTTTGACGTCAAAAAATTAAACCAGTGTTACGCAATAAACGAAAAGAAAAAATATGTCCACCGAAATTGTGAAAATCGAAAAATTGGAGTATCGAGCCATCATCAGTAACTGTATTTAAAAGGGTTAAGAGGTAAGCAGATTTACGAAGATATGCTTAATACCCTTGGTGATCAATGTCCTTCGTATGCGACCGTGAAAAATTGGACTACAAGCTTCAAAAGAGGTAAATTTTCCATTGAAGATGATGACCGATCGGGAAGGCCAGTTTCTGTGTCAGTCCCCGAAAATATCGATGCAGTTCATGACATGATTTTAATAGACCGTCGAATTGGGCTAAAACGGATATCTGAAGCACTGCATATTTCATAAAAACGCGTTCATCATATAGTTCACGTCAATTTGGACATGAGAAAAATTGCTGCAAAATGGATCCCCAAATGTTTGAATGTTGACCAAAAGCGTGCAAGGGTAGTAGCATCGCGTTCGATCTGTGCTCGATTTGAAAACGATGTAGACTTCTTAAACCGAATTGTTACTATGGATTAGACTTGGGTACATTTCTACGATCCAGAAACAAAGCAACAATCTATGGAAATGAAATGAAATATTCAGTGTTTCAGATATCCGTTTTAGCCCATTTCGACGGTCTGTTAAAATCATGTCATGAACTGCATCGACATTTTCGGGGACTGACACAGAAACTGGCCTTCCCGATCGGTCATCATCTTCAATGAAAAATTTACCTCTTTTGAAGCTTGCAGTTCAATTTTCACGGTCGCATACGAAGGACATTGATCACCAAGGGTATTAAGCATATCTTCGTAAATCTGCTTACCTCTTAACACTTTTAGGAAAAAGTAAAGAATATGGGTCCAGCTGGGATTTTGAAATTTTTTTTACAGATGCTCTAAAACACGATAAAATGAATAAAAAAAATTAAATTTTGGCGCGGAAACACATTTTTCTATTTTATTTTTGAAAAAATAAATGTGGTTACTCACTTTCAAGACAAACAAATTCAATTTGTTGCATGGGTTATTTTACGTATTTTTTCAATGTTAATGAACTGTGTTGTATTGATAACACTTTCTACATATACAGAAGTATCAATTCATTAGCAGAAAAAGCTTCGAATAGTATGGAAAAGGTTAAAAAAGCTACTTTTAATAAATTTATAATTTGTTGACAAGTGAATAAATTGGAACTGCGACGTTGCCAATAGAGATTTCTGTTAGTCAAAGGGTTCATACCCTCGCGAATTTCACAATTTTTCTGGGAATAAAGTGGCTGTCAGTCATGCCGGACCATTCATTGTTGTCAGCCATTTCATCCGTATAGAAATTGCGAAATTCGCGAGGGTATGAAAGAGACTCAGTACCGCAAAAGTTCTAATCGACCAGACTGATCCACATGGACCAATTAGAACAAGCGTAAATTATTATCCAACTTTAACCCAACCTAACCTAACCTTATGTATACAGAATAACCATTCGAATTTGGATTAATATTCCAAATTAGACAAATCCAGTGTACCATCGTTCTGAATAGCCCATGCAAATTGCCATATGAAGTCTAGTCGATTGGAACTCTTGCTCTTAGACTCCGATAAAAAAACACAAGTTCTTAATTTTTTCCACCCTTGTTGCTAGGGGATTCGCCTTGTGATTGGTCCCTATAATGGCGGGAATTTTAAATGTCAAGACTCGTTATCATCATAGTGAACAATGACAGAGCGCGTTCTCTGGCAACAGAGATGGAAAAATTTATAACTTTTCTCTATTTTCAATAAACGCACAACATTCATTGTCGATTCAAAGAAAGACATTGATAATGATGAGTTTTTGTTTGTTAGCAGGAATATGCGTTTTTGTCGGTAGCTAGGTAGGTATCTGGATTGTTATGAAAAATATTTTAGAGTGTGAAATTTCTTTAAATCAAATTATTTCTGGCGAATTTTCAAATGTCCCACAGGAAATGGCATATAACGGGCGAATAAATATATAGGAAATTAATGTGTTGAGATGAAAATAAAAGGGTTTGGAATAGGGGAAGAATGCGCACACTTTCATTACAGGTTTACTTCATATATTCATATCTTCTCCAATCTATAATCTGATTTGAAATAGGAGCAATTATATAAAATAGACCATATGCGAGCGAAGCGAGCGCGTTCGGCCGACATTTCGCAAATCCGCGCGCGCGGATTTGCGAAATGTCGGCCGAACGCGCGGCCTTTCCTAACTGTTCAACAAATCTGTCAATTCATCTTACACCATCCTATGATATAATTTTAAATGAGAACTATGACATAAAATAGACAATGCGAGCGACGCGAGCGCGTTCGGCCGACATTCGGCAAATCAGCGCGCGCGGATTTGCCGAATGTCGGCCGAACGCACTGGTTTTCCTAACTGGTCAACAATTTCGTTAATTCCACAAACCAATGTTACAATTTGAAATTAGAACTATAAAACAAAATAGACCATATGCGAGCGAAGCGAGCGCGTTCGGCAGACATTTCGCAAATCCGCGCGCGCGGATTTGCCGAATGTCGGCCGAACGCGCTCGCTTCACTCGCATTGTCTATTTTATGTCATAGTTCTCATTTAAAATTATATCATAGGTTCGTGTAAGATGAATTGACAGATTTGTTGACCAGTTAGGAAAGGCCGAACGCGCGGCTTTTCCTAAATAGTCAACAATTCTGTCAATTTCACAAACCTATGTTACAATTTGAAATGAGAACTATAACTCAAAATAGACCATGCGAGCGAAGCGGGTGCGATTGGCCAAGATTTCGCAAATTAGATCATGCGGATTTGACATTTGACAGAGAACTGTATGTCAAAAGTTATTTTGAATGTTAATGACAGAAACCTTTAATAAACTCGATTGAGAATTCGATAAATTTTTTATTTGCTTGTAGTTTAACTTAAATTTCCATGAATACTTGTTCGTATCCTCGCGAATTTCGCAATTTTTCGGCAAATGAAGTGGCTGCCAGTCATGCCGGACCACTCGTTGATGCTGAACCATGTCGGCAGCCATTTTATTCATAGAAAAATTGCGAAATTCGCGAGGGTATGAACGAGACTTCTACACTACACTATTCCATGTAATAGAATTGGCAACGTGGCATTATTAACTTCGTGTTAAAAGTATCCTGTCATTTCACATCTGTCAAATAAACTGGTTGTTTATGTACATTGAATAAAAATCTTTTTGTCTATTTTTTATTTATTTTTTTAATTTTTGAAGTTTATTAGGTACTATGAATTACTCCATATGGTTGGATAGAAGTGTTTGAAGTTTAAGACAATCAGTTTGAAATGAAAAATACGTTTGAACTCCGTCCAACGGTTTGTAATTGTGTCTCTCAAAAGTAAGTTCCCACACATGTTTTATCAATAAAAAAAATAGAAAATGCTCTTTCCGCGCCAAAATTTCGATTGTTCAAGTGTTTTTACGGTGTTTTAAAACGTCTATAAAAATTTTATCAAAATCCCAGCTGGACCCATATTCTTTACCTTTATTTACCACACTTTTAAATACAGGTACTTGATGATGGATCGATACAATTTTTCGATTTTCACAATTTCGGTGGACATATTTTTTCTTTTAATTTATTGCGTAACTTTGGTTTACTTTTTTGACGTCAAACTTTACACTGACACTTCTAATAAGTTATTGTTCGTTGCGAAGGTAACGCAATATTTTGTTTATGTACTTACTGAAAACGATACTTACTTATATCCCGTCTCGCAAATCAAGCAAGCACCTGCGAAATATTGATCTGGGAATCGTAATACAATCAAAGATCCAATGCCGCTGTGAAAACAACAGAACGTCAATCAAACTTCGTGGTATGACCTCAAACCGCTGCAAAAGCAAACATAAGGTACGTAATTTAAAACCAAAGCATTGAAGAAACAGGGACATACACAGTGAAAAGACATAAGAAAATAGAGTATTTACGATCTCTATTGTCGGTCATGGGTAACTTGATATAAAATCCATTGAATAGAATCTAGTCGGCTTAATATGAATTTTCATTGAAGATACATGATCCGACTAATGGCAGATTGAAGAGCAGCACAGTTAATGATAAAAAAATATCGAGAAATTACTTACAAACCGATTTTTTTTTAAATTGTATGATTACGTTTTTTTACTTTGTATTATGGAAAAATATTTCTAGAGAATTTTAGGAATGCTCAGACGCACAGAATGTTGGATATAAATTGATATTGATATTTTTTTATTCAGTTGAATTTTCAAAAAAATTACAAATTCATACGATTAAGTTGGGCCAATGGAGACTCTTACTCAGAATTGCTCCAGCAACATCATGTAAAAAAAATCCAGCCATTTCCACCAAAAGAATTTTTCCATGAGATGTGTGCGTGGTCTATTACATGTTTGGAGACTTTTTCAGGAACTATTATAAAAATATTAATTAATTCCTTAATTATGCCGCGTACTGTACATGACCTTCTCAATAAACACATCCAGTTTTATTCATTCCACATCGAATTGATTATCACAAATGTAAACAATTCGTATCAAATGCGTTTTTAGAAGTGAAATAATACACAAGCACGGATATTTCAAGGCTAATAAGATTTCATCAATTTGAAACATTACTCTGGAAACCAGCCACATTCAATTCCATACTTCATTATTGGGACAGAACCATTTCTGAAATGATAAAACATTCCGCAACACTGCACGTTTTCCATTTATGGATACAACTATTCAGTTCAGCGCTATATTCATTATCTTTGCTCGGACTTAGTCCTCAAGAGATTTAATTATGGTCGAAGTGCTAGTGACCATCGAAGTGATTTCTCGAGGTCTTTTAGGCCAATCAATTTAGAAAAAATTGAGAAAAAATAGCAAAAGTATGCAAACTTCACAAAAGTTTTAGAAATGTAAATTATAAACATTATTTTATCGATAAAAATTTCAAAAAGGTTTCAAAATAAATAAAAATAATAAATAAATAAAGCTTTATTGGAGATAGGAAACCCTTATATTCAAAAATAAATTATTTATGGAAAATTACGAAATTATAATCTTAACGTAATATTGCAGTGAAATTAAATGATTCATAAATAAAAGCACAAATTACCATTGGATGAATTTAAATACCAAAGGACCCCGCACAAATGAAATGACAAATGGATTCCTGTCGAATTATCTGAAATTTGACTAGGTTGTAGTTTATACCCTTCTGATCAAAAGTCTCCATGGGCCCGAGACCTAAAAATGGACAGTTTTTCAAAAAAAAGGTCAAAAGTTGAAAACTAGTGCAGATCTCTCTAACGCAATCAAAAAAGAATTTGCAGCTCTTACCTTGGGTGGTCTATTCAACCGCTTTCGTCTACGTATGGCGATTTCACATTTGTCGGCATTTTCTTCTAAAAGCCTAAAATAGTGCGAGTATAACAATCTTCAAAACTTTAGCTTTTGTAGAAACTTCACATTCATTGACAATTCAGAAATTGTTATTATTCCTGTTGAAACTGAACAAAGTCATCGCCATTATACATGGTCAAAATCAAATGTGATCGCTTGGGAGATTTGCACAAGTTGCAACTTTTGACTCTCGATACCTAAATAACTGTCCGTTTTCAGGTATCGGGCCAATGGAGACTTTTGAGCAGAAGGGTATAAACTAGAACCAATCCAAATTTCAGCAAATTCGACAGGGATGCATTTCCCATTTGATTTGTGAGGGGTCCTTTAAATATGAACCAATCATGTACATATCATTTATAATATAACACTGACACTAGAATAACACATGTTTCAATATAAATGAATAGATGAATATAATTCAAAAGATTTTAAATATTCGATTATATTCTTCCTAAATATAGCAAGGGACTGGGAGTTTTTAATTTTATTGGATAATTTATTGAACTGATCAAATCCTTTGCAAAATAATGAGTTTATCCACTTTTTCTCATTCATTTTTGTTGTTCCTAATAGATCTAGTATTGTAATCATGAATATCTGAATTGAAGCAAATAAATTCTTGAAAATATATTGATGCCATGTTATTGATAATTTTGAATATGAAAATCATCTCCAAATAAAGCCATCGCTGGGAAACATACATGCCTTGTAGGGTATCTAACATAAATAATATAGGAGTGGCTTTACTACAATACAAAATGATTCTCATGCCCCTATTTTGAAGTCTTTGTACTTGATCAGTTTGATTCAAATTGAATAAATAAAGAACAGATGCACAGTTATCAAAGTGTAACTGTGTTATTATGGTCCTATACTCTGTTATCTTTGACTTCATTGATAACAAAATGACGAAAACTAAGAAAATATCATCACTATATCGGTATCCAATTTTGCGACCATTTCCAAATTTGGCAACACAGTTGATAAATTATTTTTTCTTACCTACTTTTTTTAATAACTCAGACAAAAAAATCTAAGAGAGAGGGACTAGCAAAGAAACGTTTCTCTCTATGTTAAGTCACGCCGACAATTTGCCATCTTAATAAATTCAGGTGAAAAAAAATTACTGTAAAATAGTCAACAAAAAATATGTTGCTGAAATAATGCAAAAGTTTTTTGAGTTGGTCGGAAACGTAGGTAGTAAATTCCTAGAAACCTTATAAAATTTGACATAAAAACATATTGCGGGAACATTTATATGTATATTAATTTCCAACAATACATATGAAAATGCATTGAAATAGTCGAATAGGAACAGCAGTAGCAAAATGTCAGAGCCCAAACAGTTAATTTAAAAAATTTAAATATTACAATACATAAAAGTCAACATATATACAGACGAATATATGTAAACTTATAAAATAATCGAAAACTGCACATTGAAATATTCTTCTGAGAAATAAAAACATATTTCATTCAGGAATTGTTCCAGTAAGCTATTGAATTTTTTCGAGTATTTGGATTATTTTCTATTCTTCAGGTAGATGATTGAAAACAGACAAACCCAAAATTGTGAACTGGAACGTCACATTTTGTAAATGGAATATGGAATTTTTTTTAGGCGTGTGCTAACGAAGTGAAAATCTCCAGTGAGAATAAATTTGAGGCAATATTTAAAAATAAATATGGTCAATTCATAAATATAAACAGATACTAAAGTCAATATTCCCAATTGTTTGAAAATGTCACTACAAGAATGTGTACTAGGAAGTATAGCTAATATTCTTAATATTCTCTTTTGTACTACAATAAGATATTTCGCCAAGGTGGAGTTGCCCCACAAACATATTCCATATATAGTTCGTGTAACAACCAGTACATGGTATTGGGCCACTAGCTGAAGACTTTCAGGTATATTTTTGAGATTTCTGAACATGAAACATTAGGAATTCAATCTCTTCATCAAATTTTAACTTTTCCAACTTATGTGATTATCGATGAAAGGACCAAGAAAATTGGTTTCATCTAAACTATTTATCTTAATTCTGACAGGATCGCACTTTCTTTGATAATTGTGAAATCTAATAATTTATTTTCTGCGCGATCAAATGTAGATAATTGGTACTGCAACAGTCCTGCATCAGCTCTAAGGCTTTTTCTGTTTCTTGATGCATACGAATTACGTTTTTGTGCGATGTTATCAATAACGTGTCATCTCGTGAACGCCTTGCAAGAATTTATCCAGATCGTTAAAATAAAGTAAGAAAAAAGTAGGCCCCATAATGGAACCTTGTGGTACACCAACATTAATGGGTTTACTCCTCGAATTGATGTAATCAACACTCTCAGATTGGACATTTGATACACATACGTACTGATGACGGTGTACCAAAAATGAAAAAATCCAAAAATCCATGCTAATGTGAAGCCAGTGCTTCTATATTCAACAAAACTAACACCATCATAAAATATCATGTAATCCGTCCTGAGAACAAACGATCTCTTAGCAGTAGCAGTCCGCAAATCCGCGCTAATAACTTTAATTGCAGAAAATCGGGTGTGATTTGCAAGCAAGGTTGGATTAACTTTCAATTTATCGCAGGCCAGTATAATCGTTTGTGTAGCTGCACATTGCCAAACTCTCCACAACGATCCTGATTAAATTTAAATTTAGTTACATAGTTTTCGCAGTAAATTACGCAAAAACTTTACATATTAGTGAATGTTTGGGTTTATCAGAACATAAACGAAGCATATCCTGCGACATTGATTTCGTTTCATTGGTGACATTAATACATAGAGTGTACATACATAACGTACATATATATAAGGTAAAACACGATTAAATTTCCACGGAACTTTTTATACTCGCGAGATGTTTTGCGACACTGTAGCTTTATCAAGCAATGTTGGTATCCTGACATATTTTTCTTTGGAACCTTGCTTAAATACTTTCCCCGTATGCTTATACGAGAATGTATTGATATCTAGTCAGCCTAGACCAGTTCCCTGCATAAACAAAATATTGCGTTACCATAGCAACGAACAATAACTTATTAGAAGTGTCAGTGTAAAGTTTTACGTCAAAAAAGTAAACCAGAGTTACGTAATAAATTAAAAGAAAAAATATGTCCACCGAAAATGTGAAAATCGAAAAATTGGAGTATGGAGCCATCATCAAGTACCTGTATTTAAAAGAGTTAAGAGGTAAGAAGATTTACGAAGATAAGCCTAATACCCTTGGTGATCAATGTCATTCGTATGCGACCGTGAAAAATTGGACTGCAAGCTTCAAAACAGGTAAATTTTCCATTGAAGATGATGACCGATCGAGAAGGCCAGTTTCTGTGTCAGTCCCCGAAAATATCGATGCAGTTCAGACATGATTTTAACAGACCGTCGAATTGGGGTAAAACGAATATCTGAAGCACTGAATATTTCATACGAACGCGTTCATCATATAGTTCACGTCAATTTGGACATGAATGTTGACCAAAAGCGTGCAAGGGTAGAAGCATCGTGTTCGATCTGTGCTCGATTTGAAAACGATGTAGACTTCTTAAACCGAATTGTTACTATGGATGAGACTTGGGTACATTTCTACGATCCAGAAACAAAGCAACAATCGATGGAATGGCGACACTCCGGTTCTCCAAGACCTAAGAAGTTTCGTGTCCAAAAATCTGCTGGAAAAGTTCTTGCTTCAGTTTTTTGGGATTGCCAAGAAGTAATCATGATTGATTTTTTGGATATGGGTAGAACAATAACTGGAGATTACTATTACTGGCCACTCTACGGGAAAAAAGAGAAAAAATGCGGAAAGCTATCCAAAGGTGTTTTGTTTTTGCAGGACAACACCCTGCACACAAATCTCATGTTGCCATGCAAAAAGTTCGTGATTTAGGGTTTGAATTACTAGAACACTCCCCTTATTCACCAGATTTGGCTCCGTCCGACTATCATCTCTTTCGTCAACTGAAAAAAAGTTTAAAAGGTCGTAAATTTTCTTCCAACGAGGAGGTAATAAAAGCTGTGGAGGACTGGTTTGCAGAGTAAGAAGAAAACATTTTTTTTGAAAGGTCTAGAGACGTTGCAGGTTCGCTGTAATAAATGTATCCAATTAAGAGGAGAATATGTTGAGTAATAAAATATTTTGACGTTGAAATTTTGTTTGGTTCTATAGTAGGCTTAGAATTTTTCAATATATCCTCGTATATAATTACTAGGTTTGCACAACCTATCAGTTAAAAACAGTGTACCTGTATGTATTGTTAACTTTCTTGATTATCATTTAAATCAATTACAAATAACAAAATAACAGTATACCTGGATATAGCTGAGAGAATAAGTTCAACAAAAGGAAAATTAATAAGGTCTAACAATTGGAATTTTTTAGTTTAATAATTTCTAAAGTTTCTTAGTAATAAAGCTTCGACATGAAGAATTTTTCAGTTCACATCAAGGTGGTGATCTTCAAAAATATGATATTTTAAAAAAATTTATTCTCTTTTTTGACATTTTGAATTGTATAGGAATAGTCATAAACATAAATAGAATACATGCATATATAAACTAATACACATTGAAATCTAAACACAAAATCTACTATTCACTATGATTTTTTTCTCGCAATTTTTGTCATGATTTGTTTATTTTTTGTAGTGAATAAAGATGCTTTATTATTATTATTATTAATATTATTATTATATCAGTCACTATAAAATATATATAAAGCCAAGAGTAACACATTAAAAGAATTCGTCAACAGAGTAAAAACATTTTTTCATTAGGTACAACTTTAATTTTCTCCTAAAGTTTGTTAGAGTACAACAGTGATTCTGATCGTTAGGCAAATTATTGAAAAAAATCAGGTCAGCAGTATCTGATGATCGGTAGGAAACTGTATATTTTGTCAATGGAATTTGGAAATTGTCTTTGAATCTCGTGTTTTTATCATGTACTTCAGACCTTTTGAGATATTCATCTTTATTTTGAAAATATATAAGCACAATTCAAATATATACAGTGAAGGTAGAGTCGAAATATTCAATTTCCCAAACGTATGTTGAACTTATTTTCTTTTTCAAATAACTCGTGTGATGTTCAGGTATGCGGTTTTTCAGGGTAAATTCCAAATTTTTTAGATTTCTGCATTTTTACTAAAACGCGACCCTACAAATTTGTACAATTTTTTTATTAACGAAACCCAAAAATTGAGACAAAAATGTATTATTTTAAAAAATTGCATAAACAAAACTACCCTGTTCGTCCAGTAGTAGTTTGAGCAGAAATTCTTCTGATTTGATAGATAAAATTCATCACGTTACCGTCCCAGATAATGCAAAATTAATCTCATTTGACGTTATATTATAAAATAAGGTTTCAAAGAAAAATATGTTAGTATACCAACATCCCTTGGCAAAGCTACAGTGCAGCAAAACACTTCGCGAGGATAATAAATTCCATAGAAATTTAATCATGTTATATACAATGGATTTCCATCAAGTGACAGACTCAATCCAGAACATTATATGAATTATTATTTGTTCCGAAAACAGAATTCTTTTGGGAGATCGTTTAATAACGAACAGTCGTTGCCGACCGATGATGAACCCTTTACTCCCATATACACCTACTAAGTAGCCTACTTAGTAGGTGTATATGGGAGTAAAGGGTTCATCATCAACTGCACTCGGTAGAAGCTCCCGGATGACTGAATTCAAGAGACAACTTGGCTTCTTAAATAGAAAAACGGCACATTTACTCCGGCCAATGCCGGAGCAAAGCCGCTGGTGGACGGAGCCTATTGGAAATTATATTCCGCATATACTCTCGCACGAAAATGTGTGTCATTTCATTTGGCTCATTTCTGTCCATTGATGACAAAGTGTGTAATGGTTTGGACGGGGAACAGATGGCTTTAGTGCTGTCTGTGTTGACCTACCCTTTGCACTGATGAGAGGCAACAACCTCGAAACTAGTCTGCAGGTGGTCACCCTGTCCAAATCAAAACATAATTCTGCTGTTTGGTCACAGAGGGCACTTGCAATTGCGTCCTCTGATATTTTTAGGAATGTTGCACAAGTATCTATTAGATTTAATTCAATACCCGACGTGGTCTAAGCCAGGGGAGTAGTTGTTTTCTGTCAGGTACTTGCCTTAATAAGCCTGCTTAGTAGGTGTATATGGGAGTAAAGGGTTCACCATCGGTCGGCAACCACTGTTCGTTATTATTTGTTCTGATTCTTTGAAGACGGAAATACCTGTGTTAGATTAATGTACAATAGAGTGTATCAACGATATGTGGGTGAACAATAGCTGTATATTTCAGTGTATATATTATTGTGTATTGATACGTATTCATACGTATTATGTGTATGTTTATATTTACGTATAATCATTTTTGATTAACAATCAAATTAATAAACTTATATCAGAAGCTCCTGATAATGCATATCTTCTGAAAAAGGTATGATTTTCATTTCATAAAACCAGAATTATTTCAATAAAAAGATTGGTTACAATCGGATTCTATATTTTTGAATAGTTGACAGATACTTCCTATATAGCAGTTAATTTGAACAAATTATTATGTGCTCTAGTAACGACGAGTGTTGATTCAGATGACACATGGACTTTGGATGGTGGGAGCGAGGGTTCAAATCCACGCAGCCACATTTTTTATTTCATTTTATGAAATCGATTAGTGTTTGATTTTTTCTGCATAAAGTTTTTTTATTTCCAAGTTGTCAAAATTTGAAAATTTCGTCGTACAATATACTATTTTGATTTGATATTAACATTTTACAACAATTCACCTTTCTACTCCGTACCTCCTTCCAATTTCCGTTATTTTCACCGTTACAGCCTACTTGATGATTCGATCAAACGTTCGATAACGGACAATTCAATCGATCGAAAAAAAAATTCTATCGAGCCATTCCATTGTTTTTTATTCGTAGGCAATCTAGTCACGGAAGAGTGATAACAGCCGACTAGAAACGGGAATGGAATAGATCTAATTATGATAATAGTAATCGACTATGCAAGTGTAAACACAAAACTGATCATAGGAAATTATGCATTACCTGGTACGGTGATTAAATCGTCGCATGGAAAACAAGCACGTGTTAGGGGTGTAGGGTTATGTGTTTGAAAATTTCAAATATGGCCTCTGCGGCTCAACGTATAATCAAATCAAAATGTGCTTTCATGTCGAGAAATATTATTGTTATTAACAAAGCTAATAAATGTAAATATAAATTTGTGTTGTGTTTTGTGTTGTGTCTATTAACATTCTCTGTTTCTATATTTTTTATGGACTGCAAATAAATAATGATGCCCTCAAGTGCTATATAAATATACTAATACCAAATTTTCATTACTCAAATTTTGAGCAGACAAATATTTTTTTGCAAAAGTTATTCAAAATAATTGAAAATATAATCAACTTCTACACTCTTTATCTCCGAATCGAAACGATTGCGAACACATATTCAAATGAACTTTTTATCTTAAAATTAGTCGAAGATTTACTCTTTGAAGTTTATAGCAGTACTTAATAAAAACCCTGTGTATCAATTTGGTTGGTGAATTTCGATTATTGTTTGTGTTCAGTGACGTCAGAGTGGGAAAATTCAAAGAGTAAGGTACCTTTAAATAGTGTTGGAAGCAAATACACGTGAAATAGCCTGTCAATATCACATGCTCTGATTTCATTATTTCCATGCTTCCATGTTCCTTTGATCTTTTCCCATTCTTGTTCTATTGAAGGCGAAAATAAATGCGAATAATTGTTTTCTGTCAGCACAATACATGCTCTATGTTTTTCAGAAAATAAATTTGTTCTCTTTGGTAAGTAAACAACGCATTTTTATTTTCTTAGAAATCATCAATTCCAGAAAAGAAGAGACATAACAATACATATTTTTAAGTGGAACGCAGATAAAGCCACATATTTTATGATGTATTAGTACATTATGCCACATTAACCGGAATACGAAACGAGCCGAAGGCTATTTTTGTACACCAGATAAATAATGAAGAACTATAAATATTATATTTATATTTGTATTGAATACAATAATATTAATCACATCTCATTTCTATAAAAAATCATACAAAATTGTAATTGATGGTATTACCTCGGGTATTACCATGAATACAGGAAAACTATAAACATTCTATTTATATTTATATTAAACATAATAATTGTCGATTTCTTAAAAATATTAAGATTTTTATTGTGCAGTTTGAAAAGTTTATTCCAGGTCCCTCTGTTCTGCAAGTGGAAAGAATATTTACATTTACTCTATTATTGCTAGTCTCAATAGAGTTCAATATTGTATTGGAAATGCTGATTTTATTCTGAACCGAATTTTCAATGTAGCCTTCCGCCACTGGGTTGGATTTCCAGCCATCAAGACGTTTTATGCAGTAATATCACCTCCGGAATCAACTAATACGGTTGCAGATGTCCTTCGAAAACATTGCCCTGTATATAAATTCGGATCAGGCAGGTTTAAATATGTTGCTATTTCCTTCCCTAAATTACCAAATTTATTAACACCAAATGAAAAATTATGGATCTCATTTTGAAACGGATTATGGCCATTTAAGTGTATTATTATGGTACGGTGTAGAAAAAAATATTTATCCAACAATATTCAAACTTTTGTTTTTTTTCATGTTTTTTTGAAAAATATGATACTGGACGCTTGTGGTATCTTCACACGGGTATTTTCACTCTTAGATGCGCAATTTGATAATCATGTTATCTTCGTTATGTTCGCTCTGATGACACTACCAAATAAATTTTCAGGAAAAAATTACTCGACAGAAACTGCAACGCTCAATTTAACACAACATATACACGATTTAATTGACTAAAAAGAATATTGTAGGAATTTTCTTTGACTTCGACACTTTGAACACCAAATTTGTGGCAGAAAAAAAAATTAAAATAGTAATTCGTGGAAATATCAATCAGTTGTTTGTGTCTATTTTGAAGAATAGATGTTTCCAAATGAAGAATAATAATTCATATACTATTTGATAAGTTATTCGTAAGTACTGTGTCCCCTCAAGGTAGCGTTCTTGGACCGCTAATATTCCTACTATATGTAAATGATTTTCCACCTAATATAAGTCATGGAAAAAATCATTCAATACAGTTTTAATTGATTTTTTCTAAGTTCATGCAAAAAGCAAAACTTTATTAAACTATATTCAGTGGAAAAAGAAGTTCTTTATTGCACTCATCTGTCATTCTACTTCAACGTGCTGTCATCATGACAAACATAAACCTACTACATATTTAGCAGATATTCTGTGAGATTGGCAATAGGTACTTCACTACGAAATATTCATATTGAAAATTGCACCAATTGTTCATTCACTTTCAACATTGAGGGTAAAAATAAAGTTTGAGTTAAATTGTTCGTAACGTATTAGTTCCTGTTTCAATGCAAATCGATATTAATAATAAAGTATTCAAGTTGCGCTTTTCATTTTCCTACACCTAGTGCCGCACCTCAATAAATCATTTTTTGCTTTTTGCATGAACGTAGAAAAAATGTTGTATGCAACTCGTGCAAAAATTGTTTATTGCACTCGACGTGTTGTCCAACTCGGCCTAACGGCCTCGTCGGACAATTTCACGTCGAGTGCAATAAACATTCACTTTTTGCACTTGTTGCATAAATAACTATTAATGACTGGTGTGTTAAAAACAGGCTCATTGTGAACCTGAACAAAACAGTATGAATGCACTTTGCAAATTCAGTTCGAAGTCTACATGATCTCAATCTGTTTCCGAAACAAATCTTTAGAATTGAACAGTTGGACAAAATTCTTGGGAACAAAGATCGATTCACTCTGAACAAGGCAAGAACATATTTTACATGTAAAAAATTTAATGAACGAGTAAAACCTCTCAAGAATAAGTTTGATACAAAATCACTTATATCAGTACATGATGGGTTCTATGATATTATGAGTAAAATAAATAATACAATTATAATACCAGAAAAAATACTTACTCCCAGTATGAAATAGCCTGCGAATCTTTACAAAATATTATTCAAAATATAACTGTTGGTACCAACGAGTTTATTTGTACAATCTCTTATGGGGCTTATTTGGATGGTACATGATACGAACTTCTTGCCTATTTTAATGAACAATGGAACGATGTTTCCAAATCGGAAGTATCACGAACCGTTTTCAAAATATACGGCAAAACCGAAATGGCTTGTTTTCTTTTCTTTGCGCTGGCGCGTCTATTTTCAGGAATATGGAAATATGTTCAGGAAACGTTATTCTCTGTTTTGAATTTGTTTCCATGTGCTGTAGTTCAATTTTCAATACAGCGTTTCGTTCTTCGGGGGCCACCATCTCTTCTATTTTTTCGAATACGTACCTGTATTTTTTTATGAATTTAAGTACCTAGTCCTTCTCTTACCGAGTTTAGATATTATGTATCTTATCTGATATACAGTAACAATAGAGGTAAAATGATGAAACTCTCAGGACTGATGGAAATGCTCAAAATGCACCTACCACCTGAATCGGGTTGGCCTAAGTGATATACACTGCCCGCCACTCGCGATGGAACAACCCATTTTTAAGGTAAAACATACTAGGGGGCAGAATAGGCTCAAAATTCCTACAGATTCGTGATCAGGACCACTAACTTACTACAGAGACACGTTTTCCCTGAAAAATTTCAGTCCTGAAAAATCCGAATTTGTCTCACTTCTCATGGAAACACCCCCGTATCTTCCGTAATTTTTTACGTAGAACCATGAAATTTCCAGAATCGATAGATACACTGGAAATGAACTCACTGCACGGGAATGGTTAATCTACGTAATATACACTGCACGCCAGCAGCGAAGGAACCACCCATTTTTCCATCGCTGCTGGCGTGCAGTGCACATCATGTAGGTTTTGTGCAGTGAGTTCATTTCTAGTGTATATATCGATCCTGAAAATTTCAGGGTTCTACGTATAAAATTACGGAAAATACGGGGTGTTTCCATGAGAAGTGAGACAAATTCGGATTTTTCAGGACTGAAATTTTTTCAGAGAAAAAGTGTATCTGTAGTAAGTTGGTGGTCCTGATCACAAATCTGAAGGAATTTTTAGCCTATTTTGCCCCCTAGTATGTTTTACTGTAAAAATGTGTTGTTCCATCGCGATTGGCGGGCAGTGTATATCACGTTGGCCCACCCCATTCAGGTGGTAGGTGTATTTTGAGCATATCCATCAGTTCTGAGAGTTTCATCATTCAACCTCAATTATTACGGAAGATACGGGGGTGTTTCCATGAGAAGTGAGACACACTGTGTGTTTCTACATTTTTGCCGTATTGAGACTGTTTGAACTAAGCCATCAAGCAATATTGGATAACATACACACAACCAGTCGGAAAAAAATGTTAATTAACTAATGTATAATTGATAGAAGAATCGCATTTAAGTTTTTTTGACCGCGGATTATTGTTCATTCATCTATCCAGTAGATGCCTGAATTTTTTCACTTCTTAATTTTCATATTTAATAAGTTAAAATAATATTTACGGAAGCCAGAGTCTCCGTTTTTGGCCGTATTTTCAACCCTCTGGGAAAATTTTGAATTTGGTCCTACAGTTCCGAGATATATGATTTTTAAAAAAATTTCCTCCTCTTATTGAATCTTTTTTCAAATTTGAAAAATGTCAAATAGTGTTTGAGATATTTGCAAAAAACCAAACCCCATTCTGTTTTATCAGTTAATTGTAAATAACTTTTGTAATTTTTGCAAGTAGTGACCCTTGAATTCTTTCAAAAATTATCCACACGCTAGTCCGAATCGAATGACACCTCTATCATATTTTTCGGAGACAGAGAAAAAAGTTTGATCCAAAAAGCACTTGTTCACTAGTATACTATTACGGAGCAGACTTTCCAGTAGCAGACAGCAACCCTGCCTTATACCAACGGGATGTCATCTTTTGATTTCACCCTGTAAGTCCAATTCCTCTGACGAGTCAAAGAGATCAGACGCGCTGATGTACCCAATGAAGACGACTAATTACGTATGTACAACATGACAGAATTGAATTAATTTTCTCTCTGCTCCCTCTTGTGTAGACGTGTATTCCTTCATCAAAC
Source organism: Chrysolina oricalcia (assembly GCA_944452925.2). Classification (NCBI taxonomy): domain Eukaryota; kingdom Metazoa; phylum Arthropoda; class Insecta; order Coleoptera; family Chrysomelidae; genus Chrysolina; species Chrysolina oricalcia. The sequence goes on from OX101819.2 coordinate 66,101,628, forward strand.
TCATCAAAGAATGACGAACCTCTGAACAGGGTACACTACTGTGGCATCAAATGAATGACAGATGCACGTGCTGATGTAATTATAGAAAATTATAATTAAATGAAAGAGGTCAGGACGGCGATCTAAGCGAAGACGTCTAACATAACATAATGAAAATGAAAGAGTTGGTTGAGGCGGGAACGCTGACCCATGCGAGCGGGATGGGAACAGATTTTTTAATGGAGTGATGAATAGAGGCATAATAAACAAAAGATGTGGGAATCTTATCATGTTTACCTTAGTGTAATTTACTATGGATTTCAATCAACTAATGACCGGCCACGTCAATTTTGAAATATTCCCAGGTGATCAGAGTCGAAATACGCAATATCATTCTATATAGAAGAAAATCGAATTTTGCGAAAATTTTGTTTTACATTTTCGAAATCGCAATCTTCCCTCAGACGTAACTCGACGAGCCGATTCCGAATATCGCATCAAAAGTTGAATTCGGCAAGTTTTTCGAAGAATTTTCTGAATGGGTTATCACTCTGAATCGAAAAACAAGTACATTTTCGGGTTCAGAAAGAAAGTTTCTATGAGATGGAAATATTCGAAATATGCACCCATCCACAAAATTGACATTCACTATATTAATTAGCGTTCTGATTCGAAAAACAATTACATTTTAGGATTGAGAGGAATATTTTCTATAAGATAAAGTGATACTTGCGAAATTACGCGTTTTAAAAATATTCCTAGACGATCAAACTGGAAAAATGCATTATTTTATATAGACGGAAATCGAATTTTGCGGAAATTTTATTTTCCATGTTTCGAAAAATCGCAAATTCCCATCAAACGTAACTCGACGAGCTGATTCCGAATTTCCCATCAAAATTTTCACTAACAAAAAATTGCACCTATACAAAAAATCGACAATTTCCAAATTTATCAGCATTCTGATTCGAAAAACAAGTACATTTTTGGATTCAGAAGGGAATTTTCCATAACATGTAATAATATTCGCGGGATTCCTCATTTTTGAAATATTCCCGGGTGATCAAAGTGGGAAAATGCAATATTCTATATACATTGGAGGAACTCGAATTTTTCGAAAATTTTTATTTTCCATTCTTATTCAAATCGCAAATTCCCCTCTGACGTAACTGATTTCTACTATCACATAAAAAATTTAATTTGACAAAGGAGTAACTGAAGAAGGGCAAATTTTTCGAGGAAAAAATACTCCCATCTTCAAAATCAACATTATCTGAATAAATTAGCATTTTGATTCGAAAAACAAGTATATTTTCGGATTCAGAAAGAAATTTTCCAAAGATGAAACAATACTCGCGGGATTCCGCATTTTTTAAATATTTCCAGGCGATCAAATTCAAAATAAATGCAATTTTTTTACGAAAAAATGTACCTATCCATAAAATTGACATTTTCTAAATGAATTGGCATTCTGATTCGGAAAACAAGTACATTTTCGGATTCAGAAGGATATTTTCGATAAGATGGAATAATACTCGCGGGATTCCTCATTTTTCAAATATTCTCAGGCAGTCAAAGTAAGAAATATGCAATTTTTTCAACGAAAAAATGCACCCATTCACAAAATCGACTTTTTCTAAATGAATTAGCCTTCTAATTCAAAAACAAGAACATTTTCGGATTCAGAAGGAAATTTTCTATAAGATGATGGTGACACTCGAGAGTTTCCTCATTTTCGAAATATTTCCAGGAGATCAAATTAAAAAAAATGCAATATTCCATTCATAACGAAATCGAATATTGCGAAATAATTTATTTTCCATTTTTTGAAAAATCGAAAATTCCCCTCAGACGTAACTCGACGGGATGATTCGAAATATCAAATCAAATATATCATTAGACAAAGGGGTAACTGAAAAGGGGCAATTTTTTCGAAGTAAAATGCACCTATACAAAAACAGGAAACACAATTATCATAACGGAAGACATACAGTGCGGCTTTTAATAATCCCCCCCCCCCTGTTAACTTTTGAACGGTTCGACGTAGAAACATGAAAAAAATACTACTACCAATACTACTTTTTGAAATAAAAAAAATAGTGATTGCACGATAGGAGGCGCAGGGGGGCCCATCAACTCAAAATTTTTAAATGGCATGGGGGGTCAAGTGTCACATCGTTGAAAAGAGAATTCAATTCTCTTTACAACCATCTAAATATTCTATCTAAGTATTTGGGGATACATAAAGGATAAAGTTTTTTCGACAACTAGTACAGATATCGACCATCTCAAACAAAAAATAAGAGATGCATGTAATAGCATTACACCCATCACACTAGAAAATTGCCACAGAAATTGTATGGACAGACAACTTATGTGCATTCAACAAAGAGGTCGGCAATTCGAGCATTTAATGTAGGTTATCATGAAGAATTCATTTTCTGTATTGGTTTTATTTTCACTCAAAAATTCAATATGAAATAAATTGTTTTCTGTTTGTTTGATTTCTTCTACTCTTAAGTAAGTTTATTTCCGAGGTAAATTGCTATCGTTCGTCTCTGAAACTACAGATATCTTTTATTATAGTGTAAACATAATTTTAATAGATACATTTATACAAAGCGTCACTGATAATTTTTATATCGGAGAGTTAGGTTTTGTGGAATCCATAAACGACCTAACAACAGGACCGTAATTAAAAATTATTGTCGCTGATGATGTTAGTTATTTTAAATGAAACGTTATAAAAATATCAAGTGTGATGTACCACTGAATTGTGATTTTATCGCTTTATCAATATTTGTACTAAAACAGACAGGTCCGTATTTGAAAAGAAATGTTGATGGTGGCCGTGTTGACACGAAATGTTTAATCAAAGATTCATTGTTACATTTTTATAGTACATTTAGAATACATTAAAACTTTCCTTTTCCATTTTTTTATATTTTCAGAAATAACAATTCTATTCGTAAAAAACAAATAACAGCATTTTTAGTTTTCCCTGTATAACTCGGGAAGGGCGAGACTCCCTGTAAATTTTCTTTGACCATTGTACTGTTCTCCACAATAGTTACCATTTCTCCCATTTAATCGTCTTCGTATCTGTTACGGTTTAGAATATAGCAATGTTACCACATAATAAAAGAAACGGCCTGTATAGGCCGTCAACCTGCTGCCAAAATGTGAAATGATTTTATAACGTATAGTTAGGGTTTTGGTATAAATAAATGAACAAGCAAAATTAGCGCAATCCCGTGGAAATTAATGATAGTAGTAATAATAATAAAAATAAAACTTTACTTTCTTTAAGACATGCATAAACACGTATAGCTTCAAGAATGTCCTATTTCTAAACTAATTTGAGGGTATATGGTGAATTTTCGAAACAACGCGACACGTATGACGATCGGTTTCCGTTTGATTTTTATTCGATCAATTATCGTTTGGTATGCTTGGCATACGCTGAACTATAATTAAAATACGTGATTTATTTATGCAATGAACAATAATCAACTAGTTTCTGACAAATTCTATACGTGTTCATGCATGTTTTTAAGAAAAAAAAGTATTATTACTATTATTATTATTAAAATCCACGGGATAGCGCTAATTTTGCTTGTTCATTGATCATTATATTAATAACTACCAAAACCCTAAAGGGAATACGTTATAAAATCATTACACATTTTGGCAGCGGGCTGACGGCTTAAAAGACATTTTTCCATCGTAGTGCCCGATTTCAAAAATATTTGGAATTCGGGGTTTTCGTCAGTTGAACTTTCACCCCACCAAATGAAAGAACGAAAAATTATTGACTTGGAAAATGTCCAAATTTTTTTTCTAAATTCATTAAAATCCCAAAACAATTGCGAATTTTGAAATTATTCATGAGATTTTTTTTGATCGCTTTCGAAATTTCTACAAAAAATGTTAATGAATTTTGTTCACAATATCACCAGTCCGGGAAACAATTTAAAAAAACGAAATATTCCAATTTTTTCCTAAAATCAACAACATCTCAAAAACGACTGGAGTTTTTCAATTTTTCACGAAAGCTTTTGTGATCGCCTTCTAAACATCTACAGAAAATAATAATAATAATAATAATAATAATAATAATAATAATAATAATAATAATAATAATAATAATAATAATAATAATAATAATAATAATAATAATAATAATAGGCAGGGGGGTCAAACAACACCTAAGGCCCTGGTGAGTAGCGACACCACCTACCCGAGCAAAGGATGCAAAATCGGACCGGCAGCTAATGCGCATCCGGGAGGGAAAAAGCAACTTTCCCTCCGGTGTCGGCCGTGGGTTTACTGGGTTAACCCCCCAGTAAACTCTACTACTCGGTTCCCAACAATCGAGGAAGAGGCCCCCACAACCGACCCCCTCGGATTAGGGGTCAAAGGCAAGGTGGTGGGGCCAACGATGATTTGCCAAATGATGACGACCGCGATAACAACGGACGCTTTGAGTGGACGGACGAATTAAGGGACGGACTTCTGCATTGCTACGAGAGCAGTGAGCCCGCCCGGAGAGGATACATGGCGAGAATGCATGCTCTGTGGTGTGAGAGACACCCAGAGCATGCAGCGTTTTCCGCACAAAATCTCAGGGATTATGTATCCCATCTTCGGACTCGAGGCTACGTTAGAGCTCCTTCTCAGCCGGTTATCGAAGTGGCAGATATGCCACGTGTCGGTTTGGCTGTGGAGGAGAATCGCATTGTTCCACTGATGGAGGATATCAGAACCCGCAGGGCGCTTCACAAAATGAAGCCCCTGAAGCCGCAAGAACTGGCACGGGTGGATGCGGAGATTGGTGATGTTCTTCCAGAAGAGGCTGACATCTGGCAGATCAATTCTGTCGTGTACGACGCCGCTCATGCTCTATCCCAAACAGAGAGGAGGGACACCACCGCTCTGGTAGGGAGGCATGAGCGACGTGTACACAAGATGGAAGCCAAGATCAAGTCGGCGAGACAACACGCGTCTCGTATCCAGTGTGTGATGGACTTCGTGGCGGCCAATAGGCCTTTCACGCCCGCAGTGCGGCGAATTGCCGCAAAATTGAGACGAGCTCACCACACATTAAATCAAGGTGTGCTGTTTACCATCAAACAGCACTGCCTTGATAAGATACGAATGCTAGTGGCTGCAAAGAAGTCACTAGTGAGGCGGGCGAGAAGTATCGCGGAAAACATAAAGTTCCGCGATAAACCTTCTCGCTTATTCCAAGAGCCTCCACGTGTTGTCGATAACCCGCCGGCTGCAGATCGGGTGGAAACATTCTGGAAGAATATCTATGAGTATCCGCAACCACTCAACGTAGATACTCCAGCCCTAGCGCAGTTCGAAGCATTTTGCAGGAGGCTTCGGCAGCCTGAGCTCAATGATCTGCGCATTCCGATAACCACGGAAGAAGTACGAGGGGCCCTAAAAGGCTCTAAGAATTTCGCTGCTCCAGGCCCTGATGGGTTGAATAACTATTGGTGGAAAAAGTTTCCAACAACCCACCGCCATCTGGCCAGAGTTTTCAACTCATGGCTAGATGGGCAGCAGCAGATTCCGGAGTGGTTTGTCGAGGGGCGAACCGTGCTCATCCCCAAAAATGGAGATTTGTCTGATCCAAAGAATTACAGGCCGATAACTTGCTTGAATGCGTGTTATAAGGTGTTTACGCGCATCTTATACACGCGCATTCTCTCCGCAGTTGATCCGGTATATGAACGGATAAATGAGCAAAGAGGGTCAAAGAAAGGGGTCGCCGGGTGCAAGGAGAACCTGCTCATCGATAGATGTATCACGCAGGACTCCGTGCAGTATAAGCGTAACCTTTCGATGGCCTGGATCGATTACCGCAAGGCATTTGATACAACATCACATGAGTTAATCATGCATTTGCTCAGATGCCTTGAGGTACCCGGTCAAATAGTGGGATGCATTGGACAACTGATACCACTCTGGAGGACTCGTTTCACCATAAGATCTGGTAGAGACATAGTCCAAACAGAGCAGGTCATCATTAGAAGAGGCGTGTTTCAGGGAGACTCCCTTAGCCCTCTTCTCTTCTGCATCTCACTATTGCCATTGTCCGTTGCACTCAGGAATACCCGTGGGTACAACTGCGGCACCCCCAGCAACCGGAGGCATAATGTCACCCATCTATTTTACATGGATGACCTCAAATTGTATGCCTCTGGAGAAAGGGACCTACATCAGTCCCTTAGGGTGGTGGAAGAATATACGCATGCTATCGGTATGGAATTTGGGATCGACAAATGTGCCACGGTTCATCTCAAAAGAGGACGATGCGAGGAATACGGAGAGGATGTCCAGCTTGTAGACGGAAGCATCCTACATCATCTGGATGCCGGAGAGACTTATACCTACCTTGGGGTGGAACAACGCCGCTCCCAAGAGGTATTCGCAGTTAAAAACTCTCTCCGCGGCAAGTATCAGCATAAACTCCGACAGATCTGGTCATCAGAACTGTCGGGGAAGAACAAAGTTGCTGCAACTAATATGCTTGCCGTTCCGATCCTTCTTTACTCTTTCGGAGTGATGAAGTGGACTAAGGAAGAGCTGCGACAACTTGACGTTAAGACTCGCAAAATGATGCATCTCAATAGGAGCTTGCATCCTAAATCGTCCGTTCCACGGTTATACTTTCCCAGACAACGGGGAGGCCGTGGACTTTTGAGTTTGGAGTGTCTGCATAACAGAATGGTTCTGGATGGGGCCTGTAAAGTCATCAGGAGTTCAGATCCCCTTCTCTGCATGGTCCGCGACCATGAGAAAGCAGGGATTGGAGCATTCCTTTTTAAGGCAGCTACCCGTGCGGCCGATGAACTCGGTCTCGTTTTCGACACTGAACGGGCTAACCCAAACTCTGTCACCGAGTTGGGACCCGTTCAGCAAAAAGCTCACATAAAAGCTGCGGAGACAGAGGTCCTGCTACAGCTACATATGGATAAGCCAATGCATGGTGTCTTCTTTCACAACATCGAAGACCTTGGCTTATCCAAAAGCATGACCTTTGCCTTCCTCAGGTCAAGTGAGCTAAAGTCGGAGACCGAGGGATTCATAATGGCCTGCCAGGATGGTGTCTTCAACACCCTTGTCTACCGTAGTCGCGTTATGGGTATAGACGTCCCTGACACCCGATGCAGGGCATGTCGTGGGGCACCTGAGACCGTAATGCATTTGCTATCAGCATGCCCATCTTATGCGGTCTCAGCCTATATCCACAGGCATAACGCGGCGCTACGAGTGTTGTACTACCACCTACGACACTCGTACGGCATAGACGAGACACCGGTGTTGCCTTATGCTCCGGGGGATATTGAGTCCGTGGTGGAGAATGAGAGATGCCGAATCTATTGGAACTACTCATTCCCCACCCTCAGGCAAATACAAGCCAATAAGCCTGATGTTGTCCTCCTCGACCACCAAAGTAGAACGATATTCGTCATGGAGTTTTCCGCTCCAGGCGAAATGAATATCGTTCGAAAAGAGGAGGAAAAACGGACTAAATATCGAGATCTTCTCTTTGAACTCCGCAGGTTATATCCGGACCATTCTGTCAAAATGGTGGTTCTGATTATAGGAGTCCTTGGTGGAATGATGGACACACTGCTCTCTAACTTGAAGATAATACCAGCTTGCCGAAATATGGCAGAAATCTTAGCAGCAAGAATGCAGAAGGCCGTTATACTTGGTTCGCTCCGTCTACTCAGGGCACACGATTCTCGGACCCAATAATCACTCACCCTACGGACGTGGGGAGTGTTTATTGGGGTTAACGACACCAGCGCGCCCTCCGGATGGGTCGGAGCACCGGAGACAGGGCCTGACTGGTACACTCCTAGGAGAAAAAAAAAATAATAATAATAATAATAATAATAATAATAATAATAATAATAATAATAATAATAATAATAATAATAATAATAATAATAATAATAATAATAATAATAATAATAATAATAATAATAATAATAATAATAATAATAATAATAATAATAATAATAATAATAGTTTATTCTTGTACAATACTTTTCTACATCATAATTAAAACCATATCAGTTAAAAATGATTGTGCAAAAACAAACGAATACCCACAAAAGTTTCCTTGCTCGTGGGTCTCATTGTCCTTATGCAATAAAGTTTAACCTTCATAAGTCTATCAGTAAAAATATAAAAAGAGTTTACGATGTAACAATAACAAATGTGTATATGTATATAAAAAGTGATAAATGTGTAAACAAGAGAATTTATTTTTAATTTGAACAGAGAAGATAATTTGTGCATTTAAGAAAGTCTACTAGTAAAAACATGAATGTGAATGAATATTTCCTCTTATATCAATAGTCCGGGAAATATTTCCAAGAAACGAATAATTGTGGACTTCAGAAAGTTCCATCAGATTTTGAAATTTTTCATGAGACCTTCATTGATCGCCTTCTGATCTACAAAAAATACACATGAATTTTTCATGTTATATCAATAGTCCGGGAAATATTTCTAAAAACAAAAAATTATGGACTTGAGCAATTTCCTTAATTTTTTCGTTTCAGAACCCGCGCCTCTCTAACTATGTAGTAATCAATTTCTCTGATAGTTTTACTGATGGTACAGTGACAAAGGAAACTACAGGTCTAATAGTGTAATTTTGATTTTATTGGAAATATGATCAGGATGTATAAAATCAACATGTCATACCCATGACAGGTTTCATGTCAGAAAAATATTTTCAACGCACAAGAAATAGTCCAACAATTCCATCATTACAGTGTGAAATTGCTTCTGAAGAGTATGTTTTCCAATTCTTCCGACCTCCCTGATGATCTTAGAAGAGTGAATTAGATTTTTGTCCACCAAAATGTATTGGAGGCCTAGCGAAAGAGATGCAATTCACGCATCAATGAAATGAGCGTTTTTCTGTGAGTGACACTTCTGAATAACATTCTCCCTCATCTTATTTATGGATAGGAATCTCCGATAGAAACTGGACACTCAATAAATAATCGAATATCTGAATGAAAATGCAAATTTTCACATTCAGAATTTTTCTCTCAAGTTATATACAGTCTTTCTCAATATCTATCAGGTGTAGTTCAATGTCCAGCGTGGCTTTAGCCCGAGAAGTAGTTGTTTTCTGTTAGATATTACCAAAGAGTAACTTCAATTTATAGTAGGTTCTTTCCATTTCCAGAGGAGTCATGTATTGTTTCAATTTTCAATTGATAATGTTTCTCTTTACAGTGCAATTTTGTTTGTGCAATTTTATAGGTCAATATAATTTAAGAGTTTGCGGGTTGACTTTTTCTTTTTCCTCGACATGCAAATGAGAATTGAGAACTGCGAATGCAAATTTTCTCCCACGAAACGGAGTAATCAAACGTTAAACGTTCGCTGACCAAGCATTAATGCGCTGCCTGTAGTGCCTGTCGCTTGCAACGAAAAACAAAAACATTGTATGATATTTTTTCATCACGAACTGAGTATCTCCCGTTTCGATAGTGCGCCGTATAAATTCGAATGTCAACAACACTTGCTCCCAGCTGTAACGTGGAACAAATACGTTCTCACCAGAAGAGCAACAAAAATAACGTTCCAATTCCATTGTTTTAATTGCCTGTTTCCGGTCTGTTTAATTCACATGCAGAAAAAATTACGTATCCATTATTCTAAATAGGGAATTTTCCGGCAAGTTAATTGTTGAGAGGGGATGTGTGGGTAGAATAATCGATCGCTGACTGTATATGTTTGATTACGATTAATTACTTAGATATTTCGTTTCTAAATTGGAGTTCAAGAGAAGAGGAAAGGTTTACCAAAAGGCACAGTGAGAGAGTTGCACACAATTGAAAAATTGGAAACACTTTTGTATAAACTGCCAAATAAGTAAATGGTTATTTTATCAGGAGACCTTAATATCAATTATGACAATACGAATCCACCCAACAATCACAGAGATATATTTGGAAGAAGTGTGTATCTCATGTGATAGACAATGAAGAAAATTAATACAATGTCCTACTACCGATCAATCTGATTATCATCAACGTTAATATCGACTCAAATTCTGAAAGTTGAAATTCCCAGAATGATCAGTCTATCTCGCTATTTGTTTTGTGATAGTGTTAATTCTTCCTTTCGCAGAGTAAATATGATTTTAATTTATGTTTAGAGAGTGATTATTTATTTCCATCAGGTTTTTGCTTTGGAATTTCGTTTTCCTCGAAAAAGGACTCAGTTTAGGTCTGTCATCTTCGTTTCTACCGGAAGCCCTCACATTATAAATAGTTTTTGAAGTGAGCTGTCGTTTCATTTTCAGTATAGAAACCACTTCTGCCTCGCACAACTCGTGCAATTTTTATAAAAACCTACGCCATCTTATAGAATTAGTAGGTAATAATAAATATTTATTCTACCATGAAAAAAAAAACATTATCCGCCGCCACTGTTTCATAAAAGATACACCGACACTGAATATAATCTCAGTTTTTCTGCTGTCTCAACTGAGTTCGTATGAACTATAGCAAACAATGTTCAAGTTCCAATAATTTATGGAACCCGCATTTTACGAATGACAAAGACAAAGACAAAGACAAAGACAAAGACAAAGACAAAGACAAAGACAAAGACAAAGACAAAGACAAAGACAAAGACAAAGACAAAGACAAAGACAAAGACAAAGACAAAGACAAAGACAAAGACAAAGACAAAGACAAAGACAAAGACAAAGACAAAGACAAAGACAAAGACAAAGACAAAGACAAAGACAAAGACAAAGACAAAGACAAAGACAAAGACAAAGACAAAGACAAAGACAAAGACAAAGACAAAGACAAAGACAAAGACAAAGACAAAGACAAAGACAAAGACAAAGACAAAGACAAAGACAAAGACAAAGACAAAGACAAAGACAAAGACAAAGACAAAGACAAAGACAAAGACAAAGACAAAGACAAAGACAAAGACAAAGACAAAGACAAAGACAAAGACAAAGACAAAGACAAAGACAAAGACAAAGACAAAGACAAAGACAAAGACAAAGACAAAGACAAAGACAAAGACAAAGACAAAGACAAAGACAAAGACAAAGACAAAGACAAAGACAAAGACAAAGACAAAGACAAAGACAAAGACAAAGACAAAGACAAAGACAAAGACAAAGACAAAGACAAAGACAAAGACAAAGACAAAGACAAAGACAAAGACAAAGACAAAGACAAAGACAAAGACAAAGACAAAGACAAAGACAAAGACAAAGACAAAGACAAAGACAAAGACAAAGACAAAGACAAAGACAAAGACAAAGACAAAGACAAAGACAAAGACAAAGACAAAGACAAAGACAAAGACAAAGACAAAGACAAAGACAAAGACAAAGACAAAGACAAAGACAAAGACAAAGACAAAGACAAAGACAAAGACAAAGACAAAGACAAAGAGCTTTATTTGTACTTCCACTTGGAGCCATCGGTTGATGGATGTACACGTCAGAAAGCACAGATGTGCAAAGTTAAAATGCTTAAAACTATCCTGATACATTCCGGAGTGGTTGCATCAAAAAAAGTTTTTTTTAAAATAATACAGAACATGAATAAAAATTTAAAAATTAAAAAATCAATGGAACAGTAATTCATCCTAACGATTAGTTACCTATTCTGAAGAACAATAACACTCAGGAATACAGAATTAAGAACATACAATTCACACATAGTATCAAAATGAATTAAAGTGAGGTAAAATACAATTTTTCTACAAACGTCAAAAAATGACAATGTTCGCGCATTGACAACAGTATGCGAAGTGGCACTTTTTTTCATTTTCATTCGTTACCATGACACCGTGCGCGAAGTAATGTGCGAAATATATTTCGCACACTGCATGTAAACTATATGGGATTTTCATATTCTAACCTATATGGTCCTCAACTCCTCAATCAAGCAAAAAACAAGAAATCGTTTATTTATTAATGTAGAACAATAATTAAGGCTTTCAAATTGTGAGAGATATTTTTCTGGCTTTATTTGCTTCACACCACTCTTTAAATTGCTGATATGCATTTTCATACTGCCGCCTCGATTTCTCCGGTAAAAGGTTGGAAATTACGGAATTGGCCGCATCTATCAAGTTAGGTGGGGTACTGCTTAGTTCATCGTCGCTCGAAATTTCCATTCTTTTACAATAATAAATATCACGCACGAAATTGACGCGAATAAAGTCACTCCAAAATAATTATCAAGAACTGTCACTTTGAAATAATTGTCAACAAATGCCATTTTATTTCCATAGTTACAGTAATTAATTGATTTGGAAAAATTATTTAAGCCAGTTCAATACTATTTTTCATAGTTATTACTTATTTTAGAACAATATTTTTGACGTTTGTAGAAAAAATTTTGTTTGCATCTCATGCGCGAAATACTTTGGTAATCTCGACTATTTTTTTTAAATCGGCTGCGCCTCGTAAAAAAAAATCAGTTCTCGATCACCAAAGTAGCATTTCGCGCACTAGATACAAAAATGACTATTTGCAACATATACAGGGTGTTTCTTAAGTACTTGTAGAAAATTTAGGAGCGCGTTGCTGACATCAAAATAAGAAGAAAAGTTCCTATAAACACGTGTCCGCAAGTTATTCGTTTCTGAGATACAGAGTGTCAAAGTTGAATTCTGATTTTTATTTTTTGTGAATAATTTCAAAATAATTTTGATATTTGGGTAAAGTTTGGTATCTGGGAATATTTATTATTAAGTTTGTTTAAAAATATATTCTTGGTAGAGGTCACTGAGAGCAACTGTTTTCGAGTAATTGACATTTGAAATGATCGATGCAAGTGATTTTGAATGACTAGATTTTTTAATTAAAAATAAATTCAATTAGAAATTAGTTTTTTCACAATTGACATAAAATTTGATTTTGTCATTGAAAAATCATCCCAGATACCAAACTTTACTCGAATATCACAAACATTTTGGAATTTATTCACAAAAAAACAAATATAAGAATTAAACTTTAACACTCTGTAACTTAGAAACGAATAACTTGAGGACATGTGTTTATAACCTCTTTTCTCATTTTGACGTCAGCAACATGCTCCTGAAGTTTCTACACGTACTTAAGAAACACCCTGTATAACTTATTATGAATATTATGGATAACATATTATGGATATTAACACATTACCCGTTTAAATGAAATTACACAGTGATGTTATCAGCGGTAAATTCCTCAACTGAGTAATAACAATTTTCTGTCAAAATTTTTTTCACTGTCGTTTTGAATTGTCTGAGACCCATATTTCGTATGTGTTCAGGAAGTTTGTTGAAGAACTTTATACTGGCAAATCTAGGAGATTTTTCATATTTACTCAGGTTGTGTTTTAGTACTGACAAAGAGTTGGCGTTCCTAGTTGGGTATTTATGTTGATCTGAATTTCTCTCAAACTGACTTATGTTACATTTAACATAAATCAAGGTTTTGTATATATAAATACAAGGCAATGTTAATATTTTGTGACAATTATTAGTAGAAGTATTTTGCGGCATGACAGCGTTATTTGATAAACATAGTTATTGCTCTGTTGTTAGAATCGCAACATTTCCCTTGGGTTATTGTGTACACCAGCTTAATTTTCCTTTGAATCCCACTTCAACTATCTTTATTTGTACATCACTTTCGAATACTTGACCTTGTTTGTGTTTGGTTCGAAGAGTAAATATGGAAATACCGCTTTCCTCAGATTGTCGTCTTAGTTACGTTGGCAACACTGAATCTCTAGGTGTTCTGTTCACTTGAGTCGTTTTCCAATTGACCCAAGGAGTAGCTCCGAGCTATTCGGGATAGTTCCTGGAGTGATCCCACATACCACGAACAATCAGGGGTAACAAGGTCTCAATGAGAAAGCGCCTCTGGACGACTTATATGAATTGTCTGAGTTTGAGTTACCGGTTCGAATTTTGAGAGAGAGACTTCTTGGCAACTGTACTTATTTGAATTTCTATCTCAGTCGAAATTATTTCGATCATCATAGATGGTTTTTGGGAAAATTCGTATTCAGATACTTCATCATATTGGTTGTGATATTTGATGCTGTATATTTTGGAAGAAAATTTCTTCTGCTGATGAAGGATTCTTGAGGTTTGAGGGTTTGTAGTGCTATTCTACATTTGTAAAACCGCTGGAACAAGGAACTAGCTATCAGACTTTTATAAGACAGTGAAAATTATATTTTACCGACGCCACTGTTTTATTTGCTGCTGGATCTAAAGTTACTGCTGAAAAATGACTGTCAACTTCACACTAGTCATTAGGTGAGGAAGTTGATAAGTAAAATGAGAAATGTAACTTTTCATGAAAAAGTTCCAACGACAGAGTTTATATCAGAATTTTGTTCCACATTCAGCCTCATTAAAAAAATGTTTGAAGTCTAGTGATTCATCGGATGAATTATCCACATAATATATTTCCCTATCTTTTTTAATTAAAAATTCAGGTCATCTGATGAGGCCATATTACCTCCTCATAAAAAAGGCCATGAGGTTTCGGAAAGGCGTATCTAAAAATAATTTCAGGAAACATTCACCTTTCTACCCTCGACAACCCCGAACGCACTTTTAATGTAAGTGCTATTAATTATCCTAAATTCGGAGGCAACTACTTGCGGTGTCAGGGTTCTGTTGTTCGATAAGAACCTTTGCCAGAGAAGGCATATTTCATTATTAGTCTGTGGGCTGAGGGAATGATCGTACTATGACACAGAAACTGATCGATACCTGCACAAATTCGGAGTCCGCGTAATGCCAACAGTACAAGATATCATCAATATCAACAACACTTTCTGGGCCTGAAATACTCGAATTAGGGCCTCTATTGGATATTTTTAGGCACCAAAGCCCTACAAATTCATTCTGAATAGATACGTAATTTGTTACATTACATTATTAGAAGCTTTTTGGTTTGGTAATAATGGACCTTTCCATTGGCCTCCTAGAAATCCCGAGGACCATCTATTAGATTATTTTTTATGAGGTTTCATTATAATATATTGTATATCTAGTAGTAAAAGCAATACATTCCCGAACGACAATGTAAATTGTTGGCCGAGGCGTTAAGCCGAGGACAACAAGCATTGAAGTCTGGGAATGTGCTTTTACTACGAGGTACACATACTATTTTTTCTGAAATCGCAATCAGCATTATCAAAAACTAAGGAATTCTACTTATTGTTTTCGTGAAATTTTCTCGGATCGTTTTCTGTACGGGAAAGTACTTTTTCGGCAACCATCCGGGAAGTGTTCACTTCCCGGAAACTTTTTCTTTGGGAAAGTAGCACTTCCCGGCCTAGTCCGAGAAGTACGTACTTCCCGGACTAGGCCGGGAAGTGCTCGAATTTTAATACAAATATTAATACAAACAAGAATTACAATGTTTTTGATGGTACCTATCTTCTGTTTGAATTTCAATATTTAATACAAATCATTCAGGAGTATCTGAACTCAAATTTTACACAATGAATTTTTGTCCACTTGTCAAAGTTTGAAGTTGAGGTCCCCTTTTGAGCCATTTCATGTAAAAGTCTTCAATGGACATTTTAATATTTTTGAACTTTTTTGTAATTTTTTATATATGTGTATACAGTGTGTCTCACTTACCATGCTCACCATGGGTATCTTTTTAATGGTAAGAGATACGAGGTCGGTTAAATGACACCAAATGTGGAGTTTATCAAGGCCAACTATAATGTGAAAAAATATTTTGATAAAATCCATTCGTTTTTGTTTATACAAAAATAACAGATTTTGGAGAAGACAGAAATCTTTGGGAGATCGTTTGCTAACGAACAGTCGTTACCGACCGATGATGAACCCTTTACTCCCATAAACACCTATGTAGGCTTATTATGGCAAAAACCTGTCAGAAAACAACTACTCCCCTGGCTAAGACCACGACGGGTATTGAATTAAATCTAACAGCTACTTGTGCAACGTTCCTCAAAACATCAGAGGACGCAATTGCAAGTGAACCCTTTACTCCCATAAACACCTATGTAGGCTTATTATGGCAAAAACCTGTCAGAAAACAACTACTCCCTGGCTAAGACCACGACGGGTATTGAATTAAATCTAACAGCTACTTGTGCAACGTTCCTCAAAACATCAGAGGACGCAATTGCAAGTGCCCTCTATGACCAACCAGCAGAATTATGTTTTGATTTGGACGGGGTGACCACCTGCAGACTAGTTTCGAGGTTGTTGCCTCTCATCAGTGCAAGAGCAGGTCAACACAGACAGCACTGAAGCCATCTGTTCCCCGTCCAAACCAATACACACTCCGCTGATTAGTCAATTCTGGTTCACGAGATGAAAGCAGTTTCTAGGCCGCTCCACCTAGCGAGCAGAGGAAGACACTCCGAATCTCCGGGTTGAGAGATTTAATCGAAGAAGACAGAAATCTTTGGGAGATCGTTTGCTAACAGATTTTGATCATTTTCATGTCTCTTGCACGTGAATTTTGACCCACTTCTGGCGGTCCTAATAACTTGAAATTTGGCAGATGTTCATAATTCCGGTGACAATGCACTATTGAGACAAAAAATAAAAAATGGCGGCTCTTCCAATATGGCGGACGAGATTTGTGATTAGGTCCAATTCCATTCAAAATTGGTATGTGGGGGTTTTTGAGGTCGGAGATCAAAATTTTTCTGTTAAAATTTATGAATTCAAGATGGCGACTTCAAAATAGTTCTTGTTTTTGTATAAATGACGATAACTCCGTTGTTATAAACAAAAAGCTATTACTGTGTCATATCATCTGTAAGAGAAAAAAAAGTTATTAAAAACTAAGTCATACTGAGCTATGACCTACATTTGAAAAATAAAAGTTGGTGTTGATATCTCAATTTCGAGAAGAGTTGATGTGAATTTCATATTTTTTTCGAAATCTCATTAAAAAACTGCCATGTGAAATTCCTATTCAAATATTTTCATAAATAAAGAAGTTACGGACGAGACATGAAAATAATCAAAATCTGTTTTGACATCTGAGGCCAGAATTGATTTGGAACTTCAGCGCCTCGACCAATCCATCTGTATCTAAGTCGCTAATTTAAAAATTCACGAATTCAAGAACTATTAGACAAACCAATATCAAATTTGATATCGTCATTGAAAAATACTGCCAGATATCAAACTTAATTCGAATATCACAATTATTGTGAAATATATTCGCAATAAACAAAAATAAGAATTCAACTTTGACACTCTGTATCTCCAGAAACGATTTACTTGCGGACATACACGTACTTAAGAAACACCATGTATATCAGATAAACTAAAAGTAGACTCTAAAATCATAACTTATGCATGCTCAGCTCACCGTTTGAACTTATTATACAAAGATTTAGAAATTAAAAATATGAAAGAACATGTAACAGAAATTATTAAGTACTTCAGAAATAATTATCTAGCTAGGCAAAATACTTACAGGCAGATAAATCATTAGTTCTGCCGAGTGACGTAAGATGGAATAGTATGCCAGATTGTTTAGAGGAATATGCAAGTCAATGGGAGAAACTATTAGTAGTATGTGAGAAGAATACAAGAGAAATAGTCTAAACGATATATAAAAAAGTTTCAATCATTGGTCTGGAACGACCAGCTGAAGATTACCTAAACATTTTGAAGCCTATAGCTGATGGATTTAAAATTTAACAGACAGAAAAATGCTTTCCTATTTGAAGCAGTAGAAGTATGGAGGAAATTGCAAGAAAAATTCCAGAACGAATTAGAATTATTGTTGGGTCAAATACAAATTTTTGAAAACCAATATAAACAGGTACTAACGCCGGCGCCGTATCATTTTGCGGCTTATATTTAAACCTTTAAACCACGTTTGAATTGACTAGAGCAGAACAAGATTCAGCATTAAATATCATACAAGAAATGTATGGGACTATTTCTGTACAAATACTGTAATGAAAATTATTGTTGTATTTGAAATAAGTATCGATCTAATATGAATAAATGGAATAAAATAATCACTTGATTAGATCCAGCTAACTCATTCGTAATCATGTTACCATATATGATTATTCCAGAATCCAGAGTGCAATAAGAATAATGACGAATATTGAAAAGACTGAACTTTGGTGATCTCAAAACTCAATGAAGCACCGAATGCAAACCGATAATTCTCACTTGAATTTTATTACGAAAAAGCTGACATCGATAATAAATTCAGTCCATAGAAATTCGAAAAATCCACTCTAAGCCCTTTATGATTCATGGTTCATTTTAGTTCGAATAAATAAAGAAGCGAGTGGCTGTGTGACGATGGTTTTGAATAACCATTCCTATCTAAAGAGTAAAAGCAATGGTGGTATGCATCATTTATATCCCATATTCCTCTCCAAAGAAAAAATAAATCAGATAGCTCGCGAGAATGCCTTGAGGGTGTAATAAAGTACGCCGAATAGTCTGTGGGCCAACGCCACGAAAGATTCTTGCGATATTTATTTAGTTATTGTCAAGGCATGATGATTGAATAGATAGATAGATAGACAGATAGATAGAATGACAAATATTCAATTATTGGACAACTTTACATCCACAAGTTTGCTGCAAGTCAGGCGCTGAACAAAATAATAATAATAATAATAATAATAATAATAATAATAATAATAATAATAATAATAATAATAATAATAATAATAATAATAATAATAATAATAATAATTGATTAGCCCAAGCTATGTATAAAAACATTTGAGGTTGTCACAAAACAAATCAATAAAAGTAAAAAAGTAAAAATACCAAGATTGAAACAATCTTGAAGTATTTAAGTATAAAATATATAAATTATATAAAATACACGTACATACAATATTTCTCCTCAAAGCAATATGAGGTTAACGGTGGTGTCTCATCAAATGAAAAAAGGAAAAATTCGTTAAGAGATTAAAAAGCTTCATTTTTTTTAATTTTTGTGATTGTCGCTTTGAGTTGTTTGGCAGATGATATTTTTAATGCAATCGGTAATTTATTGAAGAGCTTGATGAAGGTATAATTAATTAGTTGCTGAGCTCAAATGCTTTTTATTGAGCATCCCTTACCATAGGCTGAAAATAACTCAGCTAATTTGGGGTTTTCATTTACAAACTATCTTATCAAAAGTGGTATAGGTCTTTTATTTTGTGTGAAAAGAGCCTCTTACAGCTCGGCCTGCGCACTTAACGGCTGATATCGTATAGGAACCCTTTAAGCTGTCGCTATGTCAAGTTTCTTCAAAATTCGTACAGTATTTTCAGTGAGATTCGAGCACAGAATTTCAGAAAAAAAACGGGAAGAAAAGGATCCCAAATGTTCACCAAGGATATAAGCTTGGGATTGCACGTTGAAAGATAAGACCCTCGTCGTTTCAAACTCGAAAAAGTGAATTCTGTAAATGATATAGTTTGTTTATACTAGTTTCAAATACATTTTTCTTTAATTAAATTCAAAGTACAGATAACTACCTCTCGAATTATAATATTGATTACCGTTTGTCATCTCGGTTCAGAGATGCCACAAAATGAGAAAGAAAAAGAGCTGTAATCTTGAGTCATTTCCGAATCCCAAATTAACCTAGAGGAATTTTTTGTAGGCTATTATTTAATTTTCTCATTTCTCCGACGCTTCGTCGACGCTTGAAGGACTGACATAAAAATGACGTAGGAAATGAGATAAATCTGCTCGACTTATTGCGTATTTTCTGTCTGAGCAGCGTTGAGTGGAGCAATTGCTTACGTCGAAAATGCGGAGAAAAGAGATACATCGATGCACCAATCAATAGAGCATAAATAAGATCAAAAAAAATTCTAGTAGGAAACTGACTGTGCCATCACTTGAAAAACACTCCGTAGTTATATTCTGATATGTCTATTATTAATTTGTTATAAACATTTAAATACAAAATAAATGTTTTAGCTTATAAAATAAAAACTGATACAGTAATCTGAGTGCTCCGAGAAAAAATTTAGAGAATTAAATTACGAACAAAATAAGATTTTTTAGGACCCGATGGATCATTAGTAACGAAGAAAAGCTGGAAAAACCGGAACATATTGCCATTTTTTTTTAATTCATAACTCCGCTATTTTTCAAAGTTATAGGGTTGGCCCATCCCATGAATATATTGAATCATGTGTACTTTATGTGTACACAAAACAGGCGCTGTCTGACCATTAGTTTTGGCACAATTGTAACATGCATATTTTTGCACATTCAGCATCTTTCAGCGTGTCTGAATGCTCTAGTGATGGTCGGATTTCACCCTCTCAAACAGATTTTGAAAGTATATGCCATATTCTCATATTGCGCTACAATGATGCGAAATGCGTGAAAAATGCTTGCTAACATGACTGAAAACGACCAAGTCCGCGAAGGTTCCAGAAATATTGCACACAAGAGTGACTGCAGATTATCTTGAGAAAGATGTGTCTTAGCGGAACATGTTAAGAAGTTTGACCACCATAATATAAATTATGATTCTATGGAAGTTCTATCTGAAGAATCGTTATTAACCAAAATATCCTTTCTAGAAATGGCACATATTTCTGAAAACAGCAACACTATGAATTAGAGAACAGACATCAATCATCTGAGTGAAATATATTCTTATCTTTTGACGTTAGATAATAATTTTTCCAAAATACTTTCCGAAAATCATTTTGATTCATAAACCAAAAATATCCAAGTGGCATCCAATGATAGTGGGTGCTACAGTCTCAGACATTTATCAAAAGTGAAATCTGAATAAATAAATTTACTTACTTATATACGTACATCTTATTTCTATATGTAATATTAATTATTTTGGACAGACATTAGAAATTTTAATTATTATTCTTCAATAATGCACCTCATCTTGACATCATTGCAAGCATTTTCATCAAAGATGTAAGTCATCATATTTACAAATTGTGAAAGGCTTTCGCGGCCATCGTTGAATGAATGATGGTTTTTCGGGTTTTTAGGCCGACGTTTATTTAGAGAAAATATCGACGTTTCGCCAACACGAGTGGTTGGCATTTTCAAGAGAAATGTTTACAGTTTCGATAACTGAACACTACTACTACAAATAGTGTTCAGTGATACTACAAGTAGTGTTCAGTGATCGAAACTGTAAACATTTCTCTTGAAAATGCCAACCACTCGTGTTGGTGAAACGTCGAGATTTTCTCTAAATAAACGTTGGCCTAAAAACCCGAAAAACCATCATTCATATTTAGTCAAATTCATAATTACATTAATGCTGATTATATTTATTGTAGTTTCCTGAGGATGGAAATAATACAATTTCCGAAAACTTGGAAATATTTTAAAGAGTTCTCATTACTTTCTGCGCAACCCCACTAATTTATGTTGATTCTCAACTATAGTCAGCAACGAATACCATTCCTCTATAAAATTTACACCAGTGTTTTGAACATACACTTTTCTCACTTGTATCATATTTACTATTTTCGCAGCCGGTACAATCATCTAATGGCATGACAACATCATTGATAGCCTTCTCTTGAAAATAACTTGAGATACATCAAATATTAAAGAATGGTGTAATGCTAACCTAATCTCCTTCAACATCAACAAAATGAACTGTATTGCATACCAGTATTGTTCTACCTGATATTACTTTAGGACATGATTCCATAGTCAATGTCAATACGAACAAATTCCTTGGAATATACATAGACAAGGAACTGAAGTTTCAGCATCACGTCAAGGAATTGGAAAAAGAGCTTGCATCAGGATGTTATGCCCTGCGTATAGTAGCCAAAGAATTGGGTAAAGCAACAGCTAAAATAGTATGTCCTGATTGAATCGCATATTCGATATGGAATATCTTTCTGGGGATCATGTAACCAAGAAAACTTCCATGCAATCTTTGTCTTACAAAAACGTGCTTTGATATTTATGTAAAGTAGGATCTCGAGTATCATGCCGGTCACTGTTCAAAGAGGATCATGTTCAAAAATAAATCCAAGTATAAGTTCAAAGAAGGCATCACTCGACAAAGGGGTAATTTAGTACTTCCCATTCCTTATAGATAGATATATTTTCACCATTTTACATATAGCAATACAATTATGGCATGTCAATAAATAATAAAAGTATACAATGCATAAAATAATACAACATACAAAATTTTTAAAACTGTTACATTCATGAGTAAAACATTAACAAACATAATTAACATAACAAAATGGTAAATTCAGAGAAGCAATGTGTTGAGTGTATGATTCAGTTGCTTTGTTGTGTGAAGGAACTCGTCAGTGGAGTAAAAGCAGTGTTCAAGAATATAATTTTTTATGCGTTTTTTAAATTGATGAAAGGTTAGTGTTTTGATTATCTTTGGCAGGTAGTTGTAGAAATTAAAATTCAGAGAATTTTTCTGAGATTTGGTTAATCTATACCTTGGGGTTTTTATCAACTTAGAATACCTTGTACTATGCTCGTGTATATCTGATTGGGTTTGTAGTTGGTTGGCATTTCTATGTATTTCTAACAAGGAATTGTAGATATACATTGAAGGTAATGGCATGATGCCGTACTTTATAAAATGTGGATGACAATGTTCCTTATATCCAGCTCCAGCAAGGATTCTAAGTGCCTTTTTCTGTTGTCGAAAAATGGTTATTGCATGGGAGGCATTTCCCCATAAAATTATTCCATAGTTTATCTGCGAATGGAATAGAGAAAAATATGTCATTCTCAGAATATCAGGTTGAATTGTTTTCTTTAGCTGCCTCAACAAAAATAGAGTACTTGATAATTTGTTACTGAGCTGTTCTATGTGATTGGTCCATGTGAGTTTGTCATCGATAACTATTCCAAGTAGCTTGACAGTGTTTCCCATTTGTGAGTTTATATTAGAGGAGAAAGTTATTTTTTGTGATTTGCTTGCGTTCAACTTCAGTTTGTTTGCAGTAAACCAGTTTTCAGCACGTTTTTCAATATTATTAGACGAAGAAGTCACTTCCCCATGGTTTTTACCAGTAGTCATCAACGTTGTGTCGTCGGCATATAGAACGCTTTTATGGGGTAACAGGAAGTTGCATAGATCGTTTATACAATTAAAAACTAATTGATATATAACGCAGCAAAAATGTACAATCATATTCCTTGGAATATAAGAAGTATTACCTAAAGAGTATAATCGGTTTAGACAATATATGAAGAATATTCTTCTTGAACAGATTCTTTTTCAGCAACCTTACCCAACAGGGACAATTTATAGTTTTAGTTCAGTTAATTCATTTATATTTACTTCCTATTGCGACTGAGATACCAGTATCAGGATCTATATATTTATTTTTTCTACATTCATGCAAAAGGCAAAACTTTATTGAACTATATTCAGTGGAAAAAGAAGTTCTTTATTGCACTAGTGCAATAAAGTTTTTATTGCACTCATCTGTCATTCTACTTCAACGTGCTGTCATCATGGCAAACATAAACGTTTAAACCTACTACATATTTAGCAGATATTCTGTGAGATTGGCAATAGGTACTTCACTACGAAATATTCATATTGAAAATTGCACCAATTGTTCATTCACTTTCAACATTGAGGGGAAAAATAAAGTTTGAGTTAAATTGTTCGTAACGTATTAGTTCCTGTTTCAATGCAAATCGATATTAATAATAAGGTATTCAAGTTGCGCTTTTCATTTTCCTACACCTAGTGCCGCACCTCAATAAACCATTTTTTGCTTTTTGCATGAACGTAGAAAAAATGTTGTATGCAACTCGTGCAAAAATTGTTTATTGCACACGACGTGTTGTCCAACTCGGCCTAACGGCCTCGTCGAACAATTTCACGTCGAGTGCAATAAACATTCACTTTTTGCACTTGTTGCATAAATAACTATTTTCATTTATTACATATATTTTTAATTTAATGTGCTGTATTTTAATTTGTTATACAACTTCGTATACATTATTTGATTTATTATTTTATAAATTGTGTTTAATGTTACATTTAATTTATTTTTTCAACGTTCATGCAAAAATCAACACTTTATTGAACTGTATTTAGTGGAAAAACTGGTTCTTTATTGCACTGCGTGCAATAAAGTCTTTATTGCACTCATCTGTCATTCTGCCATACCGTTCCGTCATCATGACAAACATAAAAGTCAAATCGACGCCATATTTAGCCCTTTTTCTATGAGATTGTACGTATTACGTTTTAAACAGTTGCATATTATATATTATTGTCAATCATATTTATTACATACTAGGATTATAACATTACTAAAAAATGTAATTTGATAAAAATAAAATTTGTTTATTTGAATTTGAACGAAAGATGTCTTCCTAACACTTTAGTACCACCTATATGAAACAGTTTTTGGTTTTTGCAGAAACGGAGAAAAAATATGGGTGGCAACCCGTGTAAAAATTGTTTATTGCACTCGACGTGTTGTCCAACTCGGCCTGACGTCCTCGTCGGACAAATCCACGTCGAGTGCCATAAACACTTACTTTTTACACTAGTTGCATAAATAACTGTTAAAGTGTCTGTGCAGGAATGTATTTTTATGATCTGATTTCCGTTAGATTTTATTTGACTAACACACACTTTATTAATGAGGATTAATTTCTTTCGATAATGAAGTATATTTTAATTTTGATTTTCATAAATTGCTTTTTTGTATGATTTTGCTCCTTGTCAAATAGTTTAATGTAAAATCATTTTAAAATGAAATCCTCGATCGCTTCGGGATCTCCGGTTTTCCATTATTCTACATTCTATTATTTTTCCAAGCAAAAACATTTTCAAAATATTTTGAGTGTCCAATCGATAAATTTCATAGGTCTTGTGATATAATATGAGTATTATTTTTATTATTGATATGTCAAAATATGTACCTTATATATCATTATTACTTTCCCAAAAACATTCAAATCCAAAGTTATTCAGATGGTAAATTTTAAACGGAATACACTGAATGAGTTTTCTTGAATAAATTACAAGGAGCGGAGACTTCTGAAAATTATTCAGGGAGAAGTCATCGTACTTGACAACGTCTTACTTAATAAATACAGACAGTCTGGCAGCCATGATAAATTTAATAATCTACAATGCTTATAAATGCGGGCGAAGGAGTATAATTGAACCACTTGGATGTAACAGGAGGATGAAATCATGCCCAAAGAAAAACCTGATCTCTTCACATTTGCATGAACAGACGAAAACAATTATTCAATTTTTACCGGATCCAATTCGCGATAGATGAAAGAGTTTCAGAAAATAGTTGCCAATAATTATAGTTCAAATATTTGACATTCAGCTATGCCACTTGACAACTGAAGTATCTATTGTGAAACTCTTGTCGACAATTATCCTCACATTGAAAGAAATAATATTGTAAGTGATAATAAAACGACTTGGTTAACAATTTTCTTGTTCTTGTCAATGAAATATACCAAACTACTGATTGTTGCATTGCTACAGGAACAATATGGAAATTGTTATCGAAAGATTGTTAGAGTGACAATACATTCCAGTTGAAAGAATATTTCATAGTTTCAAGAAAAATATGCAAATTGTTATAGAAATATTGTTATTTTGACAATATATCTCCTTGCTTAACAACCAATCAGTCTATTTCAAATTTTGAAATTCAGCCAATAGAATCGGAATTACAGTGAAAATATAGCCTTTCGCTGTATTTTCACGGTGATAAACCTGCTTAGTTTTTGTTTTACTAGCTGTCAAGTGAAAATAATGATTTAAATTATAAACGTCAAATCTTTGTGTTTTGACTAGATTTATTTCTTAATCAATATGAGCGATCGTTGGGGACAAATGCAATTCACGCATCAATGGAATGAGTGATTTTCTGTAAGTGATACTTCTGAATAACATTCTCTCTTATGTTTGTATGAAAGTAGTTGACAATGCTTCAGTTTGAGTAAGGTTATTCTGGACTTTCATTGTCTAAAAAAGAACAAAGAAAAATTCAACTCTCTGCAATTTTTAATCACGACGTTCCAACTATTAAAATCTGCAGTCATTATCAAGTGTATAATGCGACAATCTCAAGGATACTTCTTATATATGCTATGGATCACGTGAGATGGCTGCGAAGAGACGAGACCACGTAACGCTGACATTGACTCCAAAAACTGCATCTACCGCATCCCTTGTGAATGCGGTGAAGCTTATCTTGGAGAAACTAAGCGACCACTTAGCGTTAGACTCGCTGAACACAAGAGAAACACTCAACAAGGAGATAGCGGATCATGTCTGGACGACCCAACACAACATAAAATGGACTGAAGCCGAAGTCATCCATAAAGAAGAGGGCTGGTATATAGAAAGAAGTTTAAAGAGAGTGCATATATTATGAACAACAAAGTCTTCAGTCAAGCTAGTATAGAAATCCGTAATGTGTGTAAACCCTTAATTAGTGGCATGGATCAATTGAAATTGCGATAAGAATTGACAATGCTGTACCGGAGGGGCCTGGCACTGTTATTAACAAGCTTACCTGAATACCGCCAAATTACCCCTAGGCTAATGACACATAATTATCCATAGCATGTATAAGAAGTATCCTTGAGATTGTCGCATTATACACTTGATAACGACTGTAGATTTTAACAGTTGAAACGTCGTTATTAAAAATTGCAGAGAATTGAATTTTTCTTTGTTCTTTTTAGACAATGAAAGTCCAGAATAACCTTATTCTCTCTTATCTCATTCATAGATAAGAATCTCCAATGGAAACTGGACATTTAACAAATAATCAACTATTTGAATGAAAATGCTAATTTTCACTTTCAGATTTTTTCTATCAGGTTATATAGGGTCTTTCTCAATATCTATCAGATGAAGTTCAATGACCAGCGTGGCTTTAGCCGGGGAAGTAGTTGTTTTCTGTTAGATATTACAAAAAAGTTACTTCAATTTTATCGTAGGGTTTTTCCATTTTCAGAGGAGTCATTTATTGATTCAATTTTCAATTGAGAATGTTTCTCTTTACAACATTAATCCCTTCCAAGAGAGCTTATCTTGAACGATGGAAAACAGCGACTAAATTCCAACTTTCAGTCGCAGATGATTCCACAACTGACTTTATGAACATCCTGTTCATATTTTCAATGAAATCAACGTTATTCAATAGTTTTGACAAAACACAAATCCAACCGAATATTAAAATTGATTTTGTCTTGTTGTCACTATCTAAATCTGAGAAATTCAGTTATAGATACGATATCTATTATTATCAGCGACAATTCATTGACATATGAACTAAAAATCACTTTCAACACTAGTGTTAATGGTTATTTTTGTATCTAGTGCGCGATATGCTACTTTGGTGATCAAGAACTGATTCTTTTTAAAGTTAAAAAATAGTCGAGATTACCAAAGTATTTCGCGCACGAAAACAATTTTTTTTCTACAAACGTCAAAAAATATTGTTCTAAAAGAGGTAATATGATTAACCTCTATTACAAAAAATAGTGTTGAACTGGCTCAAAATATTTTTCCTAATCAAGTATTTACTGTAACTATGGAAATAAAATGGCATTTGTTGACAATAAATGATATCTTGGCTTTATACTTGATTGAGAACATAAAGGTTAAAATATAAAAATCCCATGTAGTGTACATGCAGTGTGCGAAGTTAGTATTTCGCACACTACTTCGCGCACGGTGTCATGGTAACGAAGAAAGATGGAAAAAGAGTCACTTCGCAAATTTTTGTCATTGCGCGAACCTTGTCACTTTTTGACGTTTGTAGAAAAAAATACTTTTAACACTAGTGTTGAAAGTAAAATGACAGATGAGATGATGGATACTCAGTAATATAAATCTCTCTAATAGAAACACTTTACTCTGATATTATAATAATCACAACTCCTACTTAGAAAGAATTATTCATAAAAGTTCACATGTATTTGGCAGTTTGTGCAATTGGTAGTAATAATTCCCTGTCAAGTTACTGACAAAGTAGTATTCAGTCAAACTGTAGGTATTTCATCACTAACCAATAATAAAATTATAAATGAGGTGATTTGGCGTTTGCAGTTGGAGCATTTTCTGGCTGCGTTGTAATTCAAAGTTCGTGTGTTCGAATCCAGTGGATCTTATAATTTTTTTTGTTTTTTTGCTTACTAGCCGCAACTGATTACTTTCACAGTATCTTATTGTTGAAGTAACACTACTTATATATGGCTGTTTTGATCATCTTTTGTTTCGTTACTTCAACCATATTTACTTGACTATTTTGGGATGGTTAGTGTAATTATACAGGGTGTTTCATAATAAATGCGCAGGACTGCCGGATGTGATAGCTCGTTTAAAAATATGAAAAAAAGTTTCTATAAACTTACCCTCTAAAATTCAACATTTTCGAGATACAGGGTGTTGAAATTTTAAAAAAAATTATAGTTTTTTGCTAATATCTCTGGAACCGTTTATCGACCAAAAAACAGATTTTGAATGCATTTTATACTCATAATAAGCTATGTTTTGTGCAGATTTTTTATTTTTTAAAATTCATAATTGGTGAAGATTTTGAAGGGGTAGTGGGTGTTTTTTGCTCCAACTTCTACGCCACTGAAAAAAGTACAGTATACGAACCGCCAATGTTTTCTACACAAAAAAGGTATTCTTGGTCATAAGCCCTAAAGTTGACCGTTTTCAAGAAAAATCAACTTTCATGTTGAAAAACATGGTAAATTTTTTTAAATAATTTTTTTCCTAATTATACAAAATTTATTTAAACGTTAGGACAAGTAGCAAAACCAAACGTTGAGTTTTTAATTGCAAAATAAAAAAAAAACAATAACAATCATACTCAGTTGAATTGTTGGAAATGTCCGCCGTTAGCTTCAATGCACGCAGCAATTTTTCGAGGAAAAAACTTTATTTAAATAACATGAAAGTTGATTTTTCTTGAAAATGGTCAACTTTAAAGCTTATGACCAAGAGTACCGTTTTTGTGTAGAAAACATTGGCGGTTCAAGTAGGCTGCTCAAAATTATACTTTTTCCAGTGGCGTAGAAGTTGGAGAAAAAAACACCCACTAACCCTTCAAAATCTTCACCAATTATAAATTTTAAAAAATGAAAAATCCGCACAAAACATAGCTTATTATGAGTAGAAAATGCCTACGAAATCTGTTTTCTGTGCGATAAACGGTTCCAGAGATATTCGCAAAAAACGATTATTATTTTTAAATTTCAACACCCAGTATCTCGAAAATGGTGCATTTTAGAGGGTAAGTTAATAGAAACATTTTTTCATATTTTTGGACGAGCTGTCACATCCTGAGCATTTATTATGAAACACCCTGTATATCTGGTTGTGCTTATACTGACAAAAGTATATGGTTACCGCATTTTTTCTTGTTACCCTAACCAAAAAATTTTTTCAGTGCATATTATACAAATCAATGAAATGTCATCATTTTCTCAATCTAAACCTATGCCAACAAGACTATAGATCTGAAAACACTGCTTCCAGCACGTGGTATTTTCAAATCACTGTTTCGACGATTCCTGAATTCTACATTTTCATAGTTATAACAATTAGGGTAAATAAAGAAACAAATGCGCAAAATGAACCGTAAGTTTAACTTCGTCTGTTCATTCTTGAAATTGTCTGATCGAATATCCCTTCAAAATGCTGAATTTTCAAAACATTGAAATTGGGTGCGTCTTACAGCGTGCAGCGGTTGCAGCCGCTTTTACGCTTCACGTGATAGACGGCTGACAGCTCTTGCAGCCGCTGTAGATGAATAAAGCGCTTTATTTTCCGCTGGATTTATTTGAATCGGTTCAGCGGCCTGCAATTTGACATTTTATGGACCGTCTAGTAGACTAGTGAAGCGCTTTTATGCTTCAACCAGCAAAGCGCTCTCCGCTTTTCTCTCATAGACACAGCCAATGTCACTGAAGTTACTTTAAATGCTTCAAAGTGCACCCGAAGTCGCTCGAACTTTACTCGGACTTCGACTTCGGAAGCACTTTGATTAACTTTCAGTGACATTTTCAACACATTTCATACCTCTCAGGTGGAAAACCAAAATATACAAATTGTAGATATTGATCTCTACTTCCAGATGCCGTTTACAGAATTTGAATACGACGATTTCCCTCAAATCGGCGCATCTTGCAAAATGTGCCCTTAAATTGTTTATAACGCGATTATGCAAAAACTACACATCAGACAGAAAACATCTTGCGCACAGTTGAACCACATGTCATTACTTTTCAGTTTCCGCAATATTGTTTGTCCAGCTTCAGATTTATAATTTTTTTTTTTTTTTTTTGAGAAATGGTCTCTTTTTCGAGGTTTTCCCGGATTTTCTCAGTGGAAAATGCACCGATCCGGTGTAGGTTTTATAAATCTCTAGAAAAGTTCCGTTGTCTGTAAAACGACTCCTTGAATAATCTTTGAGATATTTCCAAAAAAACAGAAATGTTATAATTTTTTTCACTATTTCTTGTTTCAAAAATTTCTCAAAGTAATTTTGCTAGGACGAAAACTCGGGTTTTCATTAAAAAATTAGTATAAGCCATTTGCTTCTTTTATTTTGCGGGGGGAAAACCTCTGTAGCTTGGTCTATAGGGAATATTCAGTAAAATTCTCGAACTCAAATTAACCCTTCCACTGCTACAATTCAAAGATTTATAAACCTCTTTATTGGGCACATTAAATCAAAAGCTAATTTAAAACCGAAGTTTTCCCGTTAGGATTACATTATACGCACGGAAAGGCGTAAGAACAAGAAGAAGAAGAACTGAAACTGGCTGAAGCGCAAGCACCCGAATTTCCGTGCTGCTTTTAATTACAAAGAATATCAGAATATTCGCCGAGAAACTGCATTCATAAACATTTTAAATGCAATATCCAACGTACAATTCAAATTTCCTTCTTTCGTTCCGTTTGTGTTTTGTCCTTTATTAGTCTGGTCGACGTGTACCATTTTTTTTCAATTTTCCGAAAATTATGATCATGGTGTCATTCGATTCGTAATGTCAAGTAGAAAGTTTGAGGAAAGGTCCCAAAAGGGGCCGAAAAAAATTGCAAAAGTTATAAACAATTTAGTGAAAAAAAGTGGGGATTTGATTTTTCAATATCTCGAAAAATGTTCCAACTCCCGAAACTGTACGTCCAATATTTATACTTTTTACAGAGCCCTGGAAATAGAGCTAAAACGGGTAGTCTGGCTTCCGCGCGCGTTACGTCACTGACACAATAACAACGAAAATTATTTTAACATATTAAATATGAATATTAAGGAATAAAAAATTTCATGCACTGTTAGGATACGTCAATCAATAATAATCTGCGGTTAAAAAATTTGTATTCCAATTTCTCCATAAATTATGCATTTGTTAATTAACAATTTTTTCTAAACTGAATGTAAACATGACTGAATGTAAACATGAAAATCCCGATAATTATTGAACTAGAACTCAAGGATTTTTTTTTTACTTAGTGAAGTCATTCTTACTATGCCTACAAATAGTTAACATCGTAAAATTTTAATTTTCCACTTCAACACTTTAACAATTGAAAATAAGAAAAGTAAATATTTTTTTTTATATTTCGATAGTTTAGATTTCTAAGGGTTTAAGCTACGTAAAAATATTTTATTATTTAATAAATTTTTACAAACATTATTAACAAATACACTGTTTATGAGCAAATCAATTTTATTTTTGTAATATATTTATTGATGAAAATTTAAATTTTAAAGAAAAAAACGATTCCTTAAAAAATGTTATTTGGTTCTAAAAAGGAGTTTGTTAAGTAACAGTCGTCATTTGCTGCTAAATATTAAAATTAGACAACCACTTTTTCTTTAAAAATCATAATTTTAATTGTTCTTTGAGATACTTGAAAAAAAAATTCAAATTCTTTTACTTGTTTTAATTCGTTAAACGCTTGATGAGGCCTTGAAGAAAAAAAGCTCAGACACGTCGATTCATTTTTTCAGTTGCGCATTTTTTGGTCTACTCAGATTTTCAATGACGTCATTGCTGTTCGAGTTATAACGTCATATAATTTTTTTTAATGGCATTACCTTATTTTGATAGTACTTTCAAAAAGAAAGCATTTTTATGTGTATGGATGTCACATTTTTTCTTAGAAACATTTTTCTTTCATAATAATGTAATAATATGTCTGTTAACGTAAACTTTTGACCTGAGGTATCCCCACAAAATTAAATCTAGTGTGGTTGGATCAGGAGATCTAGCTGGCCATTCTAAAAATCCTCGTCAGCGATCGAAATCACCTTCATTAAGTTCTTGAATTACTTGTTGAAATTAAAACATCGCTTTCTGATAGGTTAAAGATTATAACTGCTTACCTCATGTTCCATTACCTTTCAATAGTTCAACTTCGTTACCTTGTTTTACCTGTACTGATCGACAAGCGTAAGGATGCCTCCGAGAATTGGTTGCGCAGTAGACAAAACCCTGGAGTGGGGCAAGAGCTCAATCGCTCTGCCTTATTAATCAGTAGTCGATCTTTGTCGCACATCTACTCACTCTTTCTATCGTTTGCGCATATCAGAGGCATCCTTACGCTTGTCGATCTGTAGTTTACTCAAAATACTGATACTCGTTTAAATAAGAGAAGCTTACCGTCTCAACCAACCATTGTCATCGCACAGACGAAATCAAGGAGCTACATCAACTTACCTGAAAGAAAAAATAAAAATCAATGAACTTTACTCGTATACTGTTTCATACGGAGGCGATTTTTCATTCTCAATTTCGAGAGACAACTCGAAATTAGCTCAATTTCGAGTTACCTTCGTTTGTGTGGTTTTACATGATGAATAATGTGAAAAATTACATAAAACACATGATATTTTATTACACTACCGATTGTGTAACAAAACTACGATAAATGTTGTGGCAATAAATTGCCAACTATAAATTTTGTAAACATTTTTAGCAGTGTGGGATATGACTACTACATGAAAAATAGAAATAAAATATTGCTCTGTGTATATGGGTATCTTTCAAGCTGAATTAGAACCACTTCCTCTTATCTTGTGATATTGAAATTTCACATGTTGGTTAAGTTGCTATTAATGTCGAAGAAATTATCCCCTTGCCCTCCGAAAGCTAGAAAGGTAGGCTTGCCAACCCTTTTTTCAAAAAAAGTTGAAAAACTTGCAAAATAAAAATCGGAAACATCCGTAAAATAGTGAAAAATATCTGACCGTCGAAAAGCTATATAGAGAAAGCAACGGAATTCAAAAATATTTCAACAGTTTCGGACATAAAAAATAATACTGAAAAAAAATCAATAGGGGGACAGCCCCCCTTTCCATTCACGAAAAAAATTAGGAAAACTCGCGAAATAGAAATCGAAAAATTCTGTGAACAATAAACTCAAAAAAGGCTTTTTAAAGAAAAGCTTTCATTTAACTGAACTAAAAAGAAGAAAATAAATTTTAGAGTGAATTAAACCATCATTTTGTTGCATTATAAAATTTCAAATAATATAAAAGCTTGTCGCTATAATAAAATCTTGAGGTAATTTTAAATTTAATTAATTAAAAGAAATACATACAGTGCGGCTTTTTTTAGCCCCCCCCCCCCCATGTTAACTTTTGAACAGTTCGACGTATAAACATAAATAAAAAACCATTTGGAGGGTTTCACCGATACTACTTTTTGAAATAAAAAATATGGTGATTGCTCGACAGGGCGCGCGGGGGGGGGGGGGGGGGGGGGGGCACATCAACTCGTTGAAAAGAGAATTCAATTCTCTTCACAACCATCTAATTCTTTTTTAATTTAGTTGAAATTTTTTTCACACTCCAAATTCGAAATATCAAAAATAAATGCGGATCTGAAAACTACTCATACCACGATAAATTTGAACGGTTTGTTGTGGAATAACGAATTAAAAAATAATTTGAAGGGTATTACCGATATTACTTTTTGAGAGAAGAAACATTGAAATTACTCGACAGATGGCGCTAGGGACAGACCAACTTGAAAATTTTGAAAGGCATATAAATCGATATTGAGAAAACATTTCTCACCAAAATTCAAAAATATTCAGATGGTTGTGAAGAGAATTGAATTCTCTTTTCAACGATGTGACACTTGACCACCCATGCCATTTAAAATTTTTGAGTTAATGTGCCTCCCCGCGCCCCCTTTCGAGCAATCACCATATTTTTTGTCTCAAAAAGTAGTATGGGTGAAACCCTCCAAACGGTTTTTTATTTATGTTTCTACGTCGAACCGTTCAAAAGTTAACAAGGGGGGGGGGGGCTAAAAAAAGCCGCACTGTAGATACTTCTCGCGACAACCATTTAAAAATTTATAATGTAACAAAATTTTATTCACTTTAAAATTCATTTCCTTCCTCTTAGTGCATTTAAATAAAAGCTTTTCTCTAAAAAGTTTTTTTTAAAGTTTATTTATTAACAATTATATCGAAATATGAAATATGAGAATAACATGTTGAAACCAAACATTTCTCTATTCTTTAAAGAAAATGGCGAAGGTTTTGATATCCGCGGGCAATCTAATATTAAACGTAATTTATCGTCAAGTACAATATTCCAGATAAACCAAAGTTGTCTCATCTGTTTCTTGTACGTTTCAAGAGTACCTTCTGATACTGGTGCGTCTGCTAGCTGTCGCCTCGAGTGTTTTCGGAATTCATGACGATACAAGATAAATACGTGCAACCGTTTATTCTTCTTGAGTCTTTGTTTATGTTTCCAGTTCACTAACGATCGCGATATGCTGACACAAAGGGTAAAGAAAAGAAACATCTTGCAAGAAGTTGTCAAAGTTGCGTTTTATTTTTACGAAAACAATATAGCCCAAGAACCAAGGGTTTTACCTGACACTGAAACGAATAGAAATGATTTTTGGCACACGAGCACTTTTTGAGGAGTACTTTGAGAAAAACAAAAGTTCTGCATGCGAGCACCTATGCAAAGTGGAGAAAATTCCCGAGAAAACTCGGAAAATCGGTGTATTCCTTCAATAATTTGGAAAGGGTTGAAAATGTCGATGTAACGTATAGAAACAAACTTGTCGAACATGAAAATTCACAAAAAAGATCTCCATATAGGTACTTTTTCGAAAATTGCGTCCTATGAGAGATAATGAGCTACAATTTCAGATTTTCGCGCTCGACTAAAATCTCTGTATCTCCCTTGTTTTTGGTCAAAAATTCATAAACTTAACAGTATTTTAAAGGAAAATCTTTCAACAATTACCTTATATAGCTGGCGGGTATCGTCAGAAGTGGTTGTATTTGATATTCGAATGTGAAAAAATTATCTTTGATAAATAAACGATGTATTTTACTAATTTTTCAAGTTTTTCCATCGAATTAGCTCGAAAAGCTGAATTTGCTCAAAGATTCTAAGTCAAATTCGAAAAAATCAGATATAACATTCTTTCCCATTTAATCTTGGGCATAACTAAATCAAGTTTTTCTGTTCCCGATGTTTTTCATGACTGATGTCTTTACAATCGACGTAAAAAGCGTACTTGTCATTTTATTGCCAAGACCCTGTAGGTGCTTTCAGAATATGTATCTAAAAACCTCTCATAACAAAGTTTTCATCATTTTCTATATTTTCCGGAAATTCCCCAAAATGCATCAAAATTCTTCCGAAGTCTCGCAAGTTTATCTTATCGACTGTAGATTCATGAATGTGAAAATCTGTGGTTGAGAATCTGCACTTTCTCACAGTGACTTTTATTTTATTTGTTTTAAATCTCAGGACAGTTTTATTTTGATATTCATGATACAAAAAATGTAGGCGGAGGTTTGAGGGCGTGTTGTAAATAAACACGTCCCTGGTGCTGTTTTTGTGAAAACTCAATCGAAAGTTGTGTCAAAGTGTATACATATCTATGTTTTCATGTGTGATTTCGTAAAATTTCTCAAAAAAAAAAATTGAATAGAGTGAAGTAACGACAATATGTACATGTATGCCGACTTTACGAACTGTTGCTCTTGAAATAAATGATGGGAGATACAGGGCCTTTGAACATTTATCAAAGTTGGAAGTGCACCGGATTTGTTGTCAAAAATATACCAAGCGTACTAGAAATAAAGCACTCCAGCATAATAATGCTGAATTGCCTCCAGTCAGGCCAAATTTTTCATATGGTCACACCGAAAAGAAACTAAGTAGAAGTGCTGGCAATTCGACTTGGAGTTGTAGAAAAGCTGGTCTTTTTGCCCATCTTTCTGTGGGGCTCGTAAAGTTGATAGTGTTTGCAAAAACTTGGTTCCCAATCCGGAAGAAGATGAAAATGACACATACGATGAAGAGATTGAAGGTGGTTGTTATAGCGAACAGAACTCACAGTCTGAGGCTTTAACTGATGAACAAGAATTGGATTATAGCGATGATGATGGTAATGATAAAGTTGATGATTAAATAATGATAAAGATGATGGTATTCGTATGATTGATCATCATGATTTAATAAATTACCACATCTTTAATCATTCTGGTTTGTACTAGTAATCATTTTCCCTCAATTCCTAACTGTCCCAGTTCGAAAAGTCCAATTTTTTATAAGCTACATACGGTTTATATAATTTCATTTTGTCTCCCACAATTTACAAATTTATTTCAATTGATGTCAGATGCTAGTTAATAAGAGATTCCCTCGCAATTTTTGTATTACTGTTGAAAAATGAAATCGCGGCTTCGTTAAATGAATGCATCTCTTGAAGCTGTTCTCAGAATTGGCGATAGAATTCATAACTATAAATCGTTTATAACTGGCAAATGAACTGTAAAACCAATAATTACCGTGCGAATCTAAATTCAGTCCACTTTGAACACAAAATCCGAGAAATCACATTTCAGGACCTCGTTTCTCAATAATGAAATATTTTTTGAAAAAACATATGGATAACTTTTTTGTGAATATTTTTACGCCCTACAAGTTTGTGTCTATTCATTATATTATATTATATTTTCAACCCCTTGCAAGTTATTAATGGAATACCGATTTTCCGAGTTTTCCCGGGAATTTTCACCACTTTCCATAGTACTCTTCAAAAACTGCCTGTGCACTGAAATTCGTTTCTATTGGTTTCAGTGTCAGGTTTTTTAACATTTTCGCTACAGCGACTGGGCTAAAAACCAACAATCTGTGTTGAAGGCCATATGGCGATAACGAAAAATGCAAATTAATTTTTTGATATTAGACACTTTAGATTGTTTTGGAGAAGCGTCGGCGTCGGTCGATGGCTGCATAATAAATTTGTTTTTCATTAACTTTTTTTTGCTTCACGAAACAATATTTTATATTGTTTATGAGGAAATATCATGGGAGCTGAAAGCTGGATGTGAGTGGGAGAAAAACCCCCATAGTACAAAAAGCACTACAATTGTTATAGTGGTTATATTTGTATCATTCTGTATATTTATGCTCATGCCCATATTTGTCGGGTCGTAGTCAGATGGTGAAAACCAAGCATCGCTCAGAAATTACGAAAATACAGACTGGTGTGCCTCAGAGTTCAATACTAGGGCCAACATTATTCCTCATTTACATCAACGATTTGACTAGTATAAATATCGCAGGAAAATTCACACTCTTTGCGGATGATACTACCATTTTTTGGGACTCTGACAATGCAAATGATTTAACTAGAATCATATCTAGTGATATGAAGGAAGTGAAGAGTTGGTGTGACTCAAATCGCCTTTCTCTCAAAATCACGAAAACTAAGATAGTGACTCTCAGCTTGATTATATACCGATTGGGAATGATTTCATTAAAAACAAAAGCAGGTTAAAATTTTCAAGAGTGCATATTGACCGAAAATAAAAATTTGAAGACAACATTCGTGCCTTTTGTAACAAAGTGTCCTGTGGTTGTTATGCAGTGAGACTAGTCGCAAATGAGCTGAGTTTATCAGCAGCCACGACTGTTCATTTTCTCTGGTGGAATCTCACCTGAGATATGGAATTCCATTTTGGGGCATATGTAGTGGATATCTACTACAAAATATTTTAATTTTGCAAAAACGAGCTAAAAAATATATGTGCCAATCAAAACGTAGAGATTCTTGTAGACTACTTTTTACTACTCATGGAATTCTAACAGTGATTTCTATCTTTATAATGGAAACAGTGTATTTAATTAAAAAACATTTGACTCAATTTCAATCCTCACCATCCCATTGTGTGACAAGGCCAACATTATGTTGCCAATACCAATGACATCAGACAAAAAGGATTCCATTGTTTATAATGGTCGTAAAATGTTCAACCATCTGCCAAATGATATAAAAGAAAGAAAATCTTTACAGAGCTGTGACATGTTTTTTAAGTGATAGCATTGTTTATATAGAAGATAGTTAGTCAACCTTATGGGATTATAATTGGATCAAAATGGATGCGACATGTAGATGGCGATAGTGAGCTCGCATCCAAGTCATGTCGTAACTTCAGTGTTCTGGCCTCCAAATCATGTCGTAACTTGATTAAAACAATGGGAAAGCATTAAAATCAGGGTTTTTTGAAGGAACCTGCATTAAAATGACGTCAAATATTCATGTTGGTAACTAATCACGCTAGATGACACTCGTGTTTGGGTCCAATACCTTTTCCACAGGCATTGACTAACTATGTTCTATTTAAACAATGGTGATAGACCTTACAACATACATGAATTTTTTAATGATATTTTTCAAAAACTGTGTACATAATAATTTGATTTTTATTTTTATTATGAATGAATTTGTGTACGACTTATATTTTTATATTTATGTGAATTGGCTATACAGGAAAACTTGTTTGTTTTGACTTTTGAGTGTATTTTGTACGACTTATATGTTTCTATAATACAAACTTCATATTTTAACTGTTTCATTTTGAACAATTTATATATTTTTAGATTTACGTGAAAAAAGAGTATTTTTCGATTTGATTCCGAAAGTTCCAACCTTTGATAGCTGTTTCGTGGTAACCCACTCATCAGAAAGGGTTTCTGGAAGCTCTCGAAATCAAATCGAATCCTCTCAAAATTATTGGTTTTATTGTAATATATAAAAGATGGTAGGCCGAATGATAGAGGAAATTTGAAGTAATAGTTAGGACATTTTGGCATTACAGAGATGTTGAGTGAAATTAATAATGTCATTTAAAAATATGAGCAAATAGTCATCCCAACAATTTTGAGACCAGAAATGCTAAACTGAAAAGCATTTCTCTCACATGGGTATTGAGAAAACCAAAGTGAGGACAAGGAAATTGATATTTTGGCCATTCATGGATAAAGAAATTGAAGATGTCGTAACCAATTATAGAACTTGTATGAGATTTCAGAGAAAAAACAGAAAGAGACATTGATATTGTTGTTGAGAATGTAGTTACGAATCGAAAAGCATGATAAAATATAGGGAGTTCTATTTTAAAAAATGTTATTTTAAAAAATATTTTGTAAACGCTACTGTCAATTCTTTTTGTCTTCAGCATCGAGAAAGCCATTGGAAAGGCCACTAGTTTGTCCATCTAACCAAATTCGAAACATAAATAATAATTGAGTTGGCAATGGTGCCAGCTTAATTTGGAACACCCTGTATAGTAACTTTTCCTTCATTCTTGGGACCTGCTTGTAATGTCAAGTTTCTCTTTCGGGCCCGTATCATCGAAACAGCAACTAACAAAATTCATGCTGGTACAGAAACAAAATATTCAAAATAAAACGAATGTAATTATCTGTTTTGGGATAACAATGAAGCATATCTATTTAATTTTCCCATTAATTTGAAACAAATATTGTAAATAATTCCATTAAACATAATATTCAATTGTTACTTTCATTCAATAGGTATTACATTATTGTTTTATAAAATCACGAATAAAAGGAGAGAAACAATGAAGACAAATGATTTGTTTATAGAACAATAGACATTCAATTTGATTTGTTTTAAACAAAACATGATTTCTGTATTTCGAATAATAGAATAGAGGTATTTCAGCTACATTTTTGATGATATTACTACGAAATGAATCCTATCAAGATTGATTCAAGGGTTGTTTGCTAAACAATTAAATCTGTGCCATACAACTGTCAGTAGACCAGTGCTGATGCACTTTTGAGTTACAAAAATTAACAGCATGAGACCTTCTAGAAGAGGAGCAAAATATTGTTCCAATGACAGAAAAAAATTATTGGAGTCGAAAAAATGGTGAAGGGTGGAACGGGGTGAACTTTTAGGGGAACTTTCACGGTTTTCCGCAACGAAAGTTGACCTCCTATTCAGAAAAAGTTGATTAGCAAAGTTGTTGAAAATGAAAAGATCTACGACTTTTGAATCAAATATTTTTCCACATCTCCCCAAATTTTCCGGGAAAAGCGGAAAAACCACTTTTTCACTTTTTAATATTTTTCTCGAGCAAAAATTAATTTTTTTCACGAAATTTGGTGGAAATATTATGTTTCGAGTGAGCTGTAATTTTTGTGGCGAAATACAGAATTCAAAGCATAGAAAGGTATCTTTTCACAAGTTTTTGCAACAAACATAAAATTTTTACACAAAAATAATTAAAACTAAATTAAAACGGTTTTTCCGATTTTCCCGGAAAGTTTAAGGTTATGTGGGAAAATCTTGAATACAAAAGTTGTAGATCTTTTTATTCTCAACAACTTTTTTCTTCAACTTCTTTTGAAGCAGGTTCATTTTCGCTGCAAATCCTGAGAAACCATTTTTACCCCCAAAAATTCACCTCCTGATATTACCCTGTGTATCTCAAAAACTGGTCATAGCAAAGCCAATAATGTTTGAAATTATAATAGTGTACTAAAGCCACTAAAACTCGTATTATGTATCACTTTTTTTTGTGCAACAAATATTTTTTCTTTGTTAGTACAGTTTCCCCAGATCATCAGTCCGTAAGAAATAGGCCATTCTTAAGTGTTGGTTGTCTAACCGGAATCTCAATTGTCTCATTCCAAATGTCGCTTTTGCTAGGCGCTTGCACAGATCTTGAGTGTAGAAAACAAAGTCTAACTTTGAGTCCAAGTAGACACCCAAGAGCTTAACTGGCTCGATTACTAGCTGTTGTAGAATGTTTTAGGTTTTTGTTTCATTAAGAGTCAGAGAATGTATGCAAAACCAGTCTTTGGATATGACCTCAGACTGATCTAGGTTACTGAATGTTTCTTGAATAGTTTTGCCAGTGCCAGTTTTGCAAGTTGCATCATCAGCGAAAAGGCTGCTTTCACAGTTAGACCCAGATTGATAGGTAGATCATTGAAATAGATTGAGAAGAATAACAGTCCAAGTACGGATCCCTGTGGAACACCATACTGCACCGTGTGAGCATCAGAGCTTTGTTTACCATACTTAACTTAATAAGTTCTATTTTTTACATATGAGAAGATTAGGTTTAATGGAATGCCTCTAATGCAGTATCTCTCGAGTTGTAGTAGAAGATAATCTTGGATAACTGTGTCAAATGATCTTGTTAGGTCATACAATCTAGCAGAGCATATACATACATCTTGGATAGTCATCCGAAATTATCCAAGATGTATATTCCTCTGAAGAAGCCAGCCACTCGCGCTGGCGAAACGAGTGAAATTAGTGACACTGATAATATATTTTTGCTTCTATTTTCACGATCTTCCATGATGAGTTCGGAGAGTACATCAGAAGAATCTTGCGGTACAAAGTGAACAATTATTCTCTCCCTTCCAGCCCAAATTGACTTGACGTAAAATATCACCCAAACTTTGAGAAACATCCCGATAACCAAAATTGCAATTTATATAATCTCTGTAACTTCTTGGTCGATCAAGGCGCTCCAATCGAAATCCTAATTGCATTTCGCCGACCGTGAAAACACGTCAAACTTATTCTCATAAAACCAGCTGATTTCATTCCGTTGGATTCGATGTGTTGTTGTTTACCGCGCCTCAGGGGTCGCGTTCGATGTGATTTCCGATAACTTCGTTTCCTGATTTCCACAGGACTGGGCGACGGGATAATCCAAATGATTGGTTTGCTGACAATTTTTATTTGGGTCTATCAGCGCGACATCGATCGATGGAAAACACATTTTTCTCTTCAAATTTATTTTTAGTTTTCAATTACTTTTGCGCTTAACAATAACAATCACAGAGTGAAGTTCGAAGAAACCCAAGTAATTGCCACAACACATGCATATTATCCAAGACTCTTCCGAGAAGCAATCGAAATCAAAAAACATCCCAACAATTTCAACAGAATTGAAGAAG
Organism: Chrysolina oricalcia; assembly: GCA_944452925.2. Taxonomy (NCBI): domain Eukaryota; kingdom Metazoa; phylum Arthropoda; class Insecta; order Coleoptera; family Chrysomelidae; genus Chrysolina; species Chrysolina oricalcia. The sequence continues at coordinate 66,143,915 of OX101819.2, forward strand.
GGTTACAATTGAATAAAGCATGGCTACCTGTTCTCAAGAAAACGGTAATAACACCATACCGGGAAATTAATGAATCCGAGGGGGTACCCGACGCAGGGACGATGGCACCGGACGCAGGTACGAGTACGTCGACCCATAAATACTGGCTGAGACAACGCATACCAAACAAGTAGTGTTCAGTGATCGAAACTGTAAACATTTCTCTTGAAAATGCCAACCACTCGTGTTGGCGAAACGTCGAGTTTTTCTCTAAATAAACGTCGGCCTAAAAACCCGAAAAACCATCATTCATACTTTTGTTTTATTTGGTATGAATTATGAATTTCAGACGATCAAACCTTTTGAATCAACTCTTATGTAAATGATAGTCGTTTTACGAACCTACATAAATCTGGTCTACTTGCCGACGATACAACTTTCATTTATTCCGATAAGGACTTATTAGAACTCGCGAGAATATCTGAAGAGGTAAATGGTAAGGCAGAAACTCGTTTTTTGCCAACAAACAACTCAATTTTGCAGTTAGATCCACTACGTTGAATGTGAACAGTGTAACATTAGTGATCATCTGTGGACAGCAATCTCTCTTGGAATTATCACATCTAACAATCGAACAGTAGATTATGTAGCACCCTTTTTCTTTTACGGCAACTAAAGAATATCACCAGCTGTGATACACTGAAAAATAAATATTTCTCCCTTTTCCACTCTCACATCAGTTATGGGATCATTATCTGAGGAAATTCCAGTGTGGCTAGAAAGATTTTCAAACTTCAGAAAAGAGCTATGAAGATCATTGTCAACCTCTTGAGACCTCAAATAATGCCACTACCCACCCTATATACAGTGTGTCCCACTTTGAGCAGCCACACCCCCTCATATTTCGTTGAGCATGAAATAATTCGAAATTTTCTTTGACTCAAGTTGTAGTACTCGGAAATACCTACCTTTGTGTTTACGTAACCTTTGTATATCCATTTTCCACGGCTAACTACGACCAAATGAAAAGTGAAAAATTGGGAAAAACATACTAGGCATTTTTTATCGCAAAAATAACACCAGATTCTGTTTCAGAACACCTTAAAACCCCCAAATCTCAATGATTGAATCATTTGAATATACAGGGTATCATCTGTAGCTGGTAGGTATTTCCGAGTACTACAACTTGAGTCAAAGAAAATTTCGAATTATTTCATGCTCAACGAAATATGAGGGTGTGGCTGCTCAAAGTGGGACACACTGTATATACAGTGTCCTGTTAGAAATTCATAAGAAGGTAAATCTGTTTATCAAACAATCTGACGTTCACGATCACAATACCAGATCCGCAAGTAATATTCGAAGAAATCGGTACCGCCTGAATAAATTTCCAAAGAGAAATAGGTGGGACTTCAATCTTTACAATCATTTGCCAGAAGATTTTAAGTGTCTCTATATGTCTCATTTTCAAAAATTCCTTAAAGATTTATCTCGTAAGATATTACTTCTACTCTGTCGATGAATATGTTAGTCATTTCCAAAATAGATCTTTGTAAACATACTCACCAAATATTTTTAGTAACAATTTTTTTCAGCGTGTTGATCTGTCAGTTCATTTTAATTGTTTCGTATTAACTATTATGACCTTATTTTTAATAACTGGTATTTGCTACCTTTCTATCTGTTTTTTATAGACTTGTATTTTTTTTGACGTGCTACAAACATTTTGAAAATGTAACGTAGCTCAATAAATGAGTCTGAATCTATACAGTGAGACGCATTTTGCAATCAATCTCTTTTTTTTTTCAATATCAACAGGGTTGGAAAAAATCATGATTTTTGAAAAAAATCGAATGAAGCACGATTTAATCGTACCAACCCTGATATTAAGTATCAATTACTGTATCTGGACAAACAGTTTCTTAAATTTAGTTTAATTTTCAATGCACTCTATGGTATGCTTATACAAAAAAAAATAATTTGACGAAACTCAATCCAAAAAATGTGAGGAAAAAAATTGCGGAGAAAAACCCTTTTAACTCGTATTGAACTTTTCGAGAACGGTTCGCGATAGTTGATTCAGAATGGTCGATTCAGTATGTACTGTGAATTTCAAGTGAATTGAAGGAAATACAAATTTACTCAAAAAAAAATAACGAAAAATACGTAATCGTCAGATCCACTCGAATTTTACACTCTATTCGTAAAATTCCAAGCTGGATGGATTTAGCTGGAAAAAGGACGAAAAGGACGAAAAGGTCGGAAAAGGGAATAAAAGTTCGAACATTTTGAAAATGCAGAGGTTCCGTAAAAAGCTTATGAAATTCTCAATTGAATAGGAATCGATTTGAAATTTGGTATGCGTATACAAAAACGATTGGATTTTACGAAACTCAGTCCGAAAATCTGCAAAAATAATATGTTTGCGGACAAAAAACCCTTTTAACTTAAATTGAACTTTTCAATTCGAGAACGGTTAGAGATAGAGCAATTCTGCGAACGCCAATCGATTTAGAATGGTCGAATTAGTATACACTGTGAATTTCCAGTAAAATGAAGGAAATACAAATTGACTTGAAGAAAGTTGTGAGGGGTAGGACCCCTAAAAATCACATTAAATACGAATTCGTCAGATCCATTCAAAATTTGCGCTCTATACGTAAAATTTCACGATGATTCCGAAAATATATGATTTGTTTAGGCTCAAATTATAAGATTTAGCTGGAAAAAGGACTAAACGGTCGGAAAAGGGAATAAATGGTCGAAAATTTTGAAAATGCAGAGGTTTCGTAAAAAGCCTATGAAATCTTTAATTTAATAGGAATCGATTTGAAAGTATTATGACCACCGAAGTATGACGTTGATACAACGCTGAAAATTGGGACTTCTTGCCTCAGAAAATACGAAGGTATAATGGATACGTATTATTGACGTTGACCATCACTTAAGCAACGTTAAGTTTATGTTCCACATATGTAACAATTAACAAAATATTTACCGGGAAGACAAAGGAAGTCCGAGCGGCCAGTGAGTGTCTATTAAAATGCAATCCAGCTAAATTCCGAAATCCACTCAGCACAGGTGAATTTCAGAATAACTTGTAGTGAAACTAACTCTCGTAAATTAATTAGCAAGTCATTAAACCGCAAATTTACTCTGAAATGTTCGTTGAGTCAAGTGATGATGCAGCATGAAACTACAATTAACCTCCCGAGTTGCTCACGAACTTTCCGAAAGTTCAACAACTTTTACTATTTTTGCTCCAACCCTACTCCCCAGAGAAGACGTTCCTTTGAAGTTATTACCTAGGAATTCCGTGTTCTCCCCATATACACACACACACTACACAGGCTGATTCACGGTGAATGGCACATTAAATTTCTCACAGGAGTTTTTCCATCATGTTTGAAAAACGCTATAGTCATTCCATTACATAAGGGGGGTGATACTGGTGATAATCCTGCAAACTTCAGACCCATCTCAATGTTACCCACACTTTCGAAAATAATAGAAAAACTCGTGAAAAAAAGAATAATGGCTTTTCTGAATAAGCACAATTCTATTAACCCTACTCAATTTGGATTTCAAAGAGAAAAAGGTACAAATGATGCAATTTTCAACCTTTTACAAAATGTTTATTTGAAAATGAATGATAAAGAAGTTAATCACAAAATATTGTTGCAAAAATTAGAGGTATATGGGTTCAGGAAGGTAGTTATCCAGTGGTTTGAGTCATATTTATCTGGAAGAACTCAAAGCGTATCTCTTCAAGGCAGCTTATCGCACAAACTAGAAGTTAAATGGGGAGTACCTCAGGGGTCAGTTCTGGGACCAACACTGTTTTTAATTTATATAAATGATCTAACCTCAATTAATATTTCCGGAGAGTTCACCCAATTCGCAGATGACACCACAATACTTTGGCATGATAAAGATGACTCAAAACTGTATCAAATGGTGGAGAATGATATTGGTGAAGTGAAAAATTGGTGTGATGCTAATAAGCTCTCCTTCAACATATCCAAAACTAACATTCTCACTTTTAAATGTAATCTTCCAGAAATTAATTTAGGAAATCAAGTGATAAGTTGTAGGTCAGACACAAAATTTCTGGGTTTACATATTGATGATAAACTGAAATTTGAAGATTACATTGAAAGACTCAGACGAAAACTATCATCAGGATGTTTTGCAGTAAGAACCACTTCATGGGAACTTGGTGAAGATATGGCAAAGAGTGTGTATTATGCATTAGTTGACTCACATCTAAGATATGGAATTTGTTTTTTGGGATCATGTAGTCAATATCTTTTTAATACGGTTTTTGTTTTGCAAAAAAGAGCAGTTAGGTATATGTGCAGAGCTAAATTCCAGGATTCTTGCAAGCCACTTTTCATTAAACTTAAAATTTTACCACTACCGTGCATTTTTATTTTAGAAGCAGTATGTCTCATTCACAGTAACTTTAAAAACGAAATCCATACGATTACCCATTATAACACCAGACAGCCACTAAATATAAAATTACCAATTCCAACATTGACACAGGTTAAAAATTCTATAATTTATAATGGTAAAAAATTATTTAATCATAGACAATAGAAGAAAATTTAAAAATTCCGTAAAAAATCTTCTTCTGGCAAAGGCTTTCTACTCATTAGATGAATTCTACTGTGAGAAGCTTTAGTGCTGTGAAATTCAACTTCGTCATCCCTTCTTAGCTATTTTATATTATGATAATTGTTCTAAGGTTTATTTTGTACTGACATTTTCCTAATTTTTTGTATATATTTTCTTATATTTTTCATAATCTTATATTTATACATTTTTTTGTTGACGATGGAAATTTTCTATAAATTTTTATTCTAATTACCTGTGTGCCAATTATGATGTATTTTTATTTATTATTCAATTTGTACTGGTATTTTTATATTTTTATATTTTTACTTGTTTGTAGTTGACCATTACGGTGAAAATATCGTACCAATTCTATTTTATTTACTTTTACGCATAATAATATGTTGTTTTTAATTCATTATTTATTTTGTACCTGTTTGTTGTGCATGTATGGTATGTATGCGTATATGTATGTGTAAGTATGTATATATATATATATATATATATATATATATATATATATATTGTATTTATATGTAGAAACACAATAATTATTGTTATGTATTTTCTTTTATGTGACTTTGTCAATAAGAATTATGTTCTTCAGACAATAAAGTATATTTGATTTGATTTGATTTGAAATGTTTCTGGTGAACCAGACACCGGATCACAATGAAAATTCAATTGAAAGCGCATATTCGGACATTCTCTACCCAACTTAAATATTTTCGACAATGCGGTGTTGCAGCATTAGAAAGTAGTAGCAACTTTGATTTTTCAAACGGAACACCCTTTATATAATATAATTTTTGGAATCTCCAACAATCTCCCAACAACTTCTTCGACAATCATAACTTCTAAAAATACCGATATCTTTTAGAAGAAGTACTATGCTATGAAATCGAATAGTTTGGAGTTAGGCTATCCTTGGAGGTTTTCCACACTTCAGCCTAATCTCCGTTACTTCAATTCAGGGTGGTAAAAAATACAGTTATTTCGTTTGCTTGAAGAATTGACTGAAAGTTGATTATTTTAAACGGTACTCCCTTTATATTATTGAAAATTCGGAAAGCTGCTGAAATCTGCCTTCTTTCTATGTCTATCATACCTATACCTAGCTAGTCAAGTTTCGGACTTATGAGCATTTATTTTTGAAAATGTCCCTTCGGTATTTGGTAAGCAGGCTATGATTACTGTTTGACAGTAACGTTGTGACATTCTTCTAATACTATCGACATTTCCGTCACTTCAGAACTTGCAAATACCTTCAAAACGATGGAATAAAACTATTCAAATAAAGTTCTTATGAAATTGTTTATCATTTTTTGACAGTGTGATAAAATTATTAGCAGGATATGTTCAATGCAATCAATGTATCCAAATCTACCGCCAATAAACCTCAAGAAATGTATACGAATTCAGAACAATTTCAATGCATTTGGATCAACTTTGAAAACTTGCCTCGACCCGTAAATTCTGAAGACAACTAGATTAAATGTCCAGTGGCGGCGAATAGGGGACCACAGAGCCCGCCGCCGTGGGGGGGCAGCTCCGAAAGGGGCCCCTTCGACCTCTTTTCTATTTCTTGATTTTATTTCCACATGTATGAATATCCTAACAAAATTTGGTCTTAGCATATTTTCAAGCATTTCCCGATTCATCGATAAGAAGTGCTGGAGAAGATTTGGGTATAAAATATTCATAGGTTCAAAGAATCTTGCGAAGACACAAAATGATCATAAATTCATCAAAATTGAAGACCCTCAACAGAGGAATGAATTTTTTGAGATGTTGTTGATACGCATTCAAGAAGGTCCAGTTTTTTAAATAAAATTATTTTGACTGACGAATCGAAATTTTCGAGAGAAGGAATTTTCAGTAGAGAAAATTGTCATTGTTGGTCCTGTGAAAATCCTCAAGTCACAAAAGAAGCCGGATATAGCACACTCATAGTTTCCCCCTTGAATACTTTTGAAATCCAATAACTTCATTGCATATTATAAGGAGGGCCATAAAAACATCAAAATAAATGCAATAATACTCGTAAATCTGTCAGGTTTTGCGCTGATTTTTCGTAAAATGGTTCAATTTTCGAATGCATTTTGAAAGTTAGATATGATATGTATTTATGGCGAAAAAAGAAGGAATGCAAAAAAAGCAGTGAGAATATACGCTAATCGGAATCCCTACAGAAGATTACCGTCAGAAAAAATATTCACTAGCTTAGCCAAATCTTTGGTACAAGATGGATGTTTTAATGAATGATAGCGAAAAAAACAAAAGACGTCAACAGATGAGGATTGTTGCAGTGCTAGGATAAATGGTATTGAAACCACATAGTTTTACCAGACAAGTAGCAATGGATGGTGATATTTCGAAATCGTTAATACAACGTATTTTGTCAAAAAACAAATTCCATCCCTTCAAAATACATCTGGTTCAAAGACTACATCTAGTTCAAAGACTACAGCCAGTAATAATCTTTATGTTTTATTTTTTATAACTCTAATCTATTCCCATATTTAGAAGATGCTAATAGGAGATTGAACTTAATTGAATGGCTGTAAACCAGTATTCATGATGATGATCAGTTTTGGAACAAAACATTATGGAGTGCAGAGAGCCGTTTTCATAACAACGGTATAAGAACCAGACATAATTGTCACTAGTCTGACATTATATTCAAGAAACGAGATATCAGGCGGTGTGGGCTGTTACCGTTTGGTGAGGAGTTATTGATTTTATTTGATAGGACCTCATTTGTTTCTCAATGGAGAGATATTCTTGCTTTTCCTCCAACATGTATTGCCGAATCTCTTGAAGAATTTACCAATACAATCTCGACTGAATATGTGGTTTCAACAAAATGGGACACCTCTGCAGAATCCAATATTTGGATGACACTTTTAATGAAAAATGGATTGGAAATAAGGGTCCAACACCATGGCCAGCTCGAAGTCCAGATATGACTCATTTGACTTCTTTTTGTGGGGATATATTAAAGACTTAGTTTATACAGAGTGGCCACTTTTTTAATGGGATTGTATTGGTAACTTTTAAACCATAAGAGTTAGAAGGTCGGTCAAATGGAGAAAAAGTTGCATTCATAGAAGCATTGTCAAGTGGTTCAAACAAATCGAGATTATCAGGACCGGTTATTGAGATATCATAAGAAAAGTAAATTCTGTCATTTTGATTTTTCTTTTTTTCCCACTTTATTTCAAATATTATCAAAAAATGATATAGGAATTTTTTAATCGATAGTAAATTATCCTTAATTTGACCTAATCAGATTTCGTATCCAACGTTTCGTACTCTCTGGGCCACCCTCAACCTCATTTTTTTCAATACGGACCTGCATATTTTATGACACATTTCGAAATAACTTTTAACGCTGAATTCAACAATATATCATACAATGTCATTCAAAGTTGATTTTCAGGTGATTTTGACCCTTATCCAAATTTCTCTGGGTCGGATCTGTATTGCATTTACCTTTAGTTTAATTAACAACATGCAATACATTTCGATTAGAAAAACAACTCAGTCATCTTGAACTGAATGGAACGTATCAGAATCAAAGCAAGAAACAAGTAATAATTATTTACATAATATTTCAAGCGAAGAAAAACCGAATGCAGAATAATAACGAAACTATCATTTATATGAAAGAAAAATTAAATGATTATTCGAAAATAAATGAAAATTAATGAAGTAAGTGTGAGAAATGTCCACCATTTTGTAAAATGCACTTTGCGGTTCTGGAACCCATACTTCTTATACATTTGCTTATTTCGTCTCCTTGAATACCTTCCAATACATTCTCAATCTTCTCGAGAGAAATCACTATTGTTGGATTTGTCATTTGTTCCGTTGAAACAGATTACAGAATCGAACTTTATTTTTAATATCATTACGATATAATTCTTGCAAGGCTTGGTATTCAAATTTAAAATCATTGTATTCGCGTCTCTTGACTATTTTATTAACAGCTTTCGATTTTTTTTTATGGATTCAATTGAATTTGGGCAGAATATTGATATCGTTAATAGACTTGTTTTTTCTTACATACACAAAACTCTAGGTTTATTGAATGTATTATTTTCAAGTAGTAGGCCGTGGATAAAAAAGAACATAACAAGAAATGTCATATTATTTGTCACTTCGTTCATTATTGTGTCACAAGAACTTGTCATTAAATACTTTTCTGTGTAATTTCAATTTAACTTATTCGGTATGGTGAGATACACAAATGAAGAAAAGAGAGATATGTACGAAGTGTACATAAAACTAGATAGGAATTCGTTCAAAGCACAACAAAGGTATGGTGAATTATATCCTGAAAGAACAACACCAAATATTAAAATATTTCGACGTTTATCTACAACGTTACTTGAACATAATTCATTCATCAAACCTAGAGGTCCTTATGTAAGACGAAACGAGCCTATCAATGACATCAATGTTCTAGCCCAAATTTGAATGAATCCAGGAATAGGATCGAGAACTATGGCCAGTGAATGCAATTTATCAAAAAGTGCTGTTAATAAAATAGTCAAGAGGCACGGATACCATGACTATAAATACCAAGCCATGCAAAAACTATATCGTAATAATCCTGAGAGTAGGTTGCAATTCTGCAATTGGTTTCAACAGAAGGTGCGGAATAACAACAATTTTGCGCACAATATTATTTGGGGAGACGAAACGACATTCACAAATTCTGGCATGTTCAATCGAAGGAACAAACATTTTTATGTCACAGAAAATCCTCACTTAATTCATGAAGTTAGACATCAATATCGTTTTTCTTTGAACATATGGTGCGGTTTGTTGAATAATAAAATACTGGGACCCTATTTTATTGATGGCAACCTAACCGGAGAAAAATATGTAGAAATTATAGAAGAAATGTTGGATGATCTTCCTATACGGTATCGGCGTAATAGTCCATGGTTCCAACAAGACGGATGTGGTCCACACAACTCAAGAATAGTCACAGATTATCCAAATCGAACTTTTCCCGATTCATGGATTGGAACAAGAGGTCCAGTAGCATGGCATGCAAGATCTCCGGATTTGAATCCGCTGGATTTTTATTTGTGAGGATATCTCAAAAATAAAATTTATGATACTACGAACCCGACAATAGAGATTCTTCGCGAGAAGATTGAGAATGTATTGGAAGGTATTCAAGGAGACGAAATAAGCAAATGTATAAGAAGTATGGGTTCCAGAACCGCAAAGTGCATTTTACAAAATGGTGGACATTTCGAACACTTACTTCATTAATTTTGATTTACTTTCGAATAATCATTTAATTTTTCTTTCATATAAATGATAGTTTCGTTTAATTATTCTGCATTAGGTTTTTCTTCGCTTGAAATATTATGTAAATAAATATTACTTGTTTCTTGCTTTGATTCTTATACGTTCCATTCAATTTGAGATGACTGAGTTGTTTTTCTAATCGAAATGTATTGCATGTTGTTAATTAAACTAAAGGTAAATGCAATACAGATCCGACCAAGAGAAATTTGGATAAGGGTCAAAATCACCTGAAAATCAACTTTGAATGACATTGTATGATATATTGTTGAATTCAGCGTTAAAAGTTATTTCGGAATGTGTCATAAAATATGCAGGTCCGTATTGAAAAAAATGAGGTTGAGGGTGGCCCAGAGAGTACGAAACATTGGATACGAAATCTGATTAGGTCAAATTAAGGATAATTTACTATCGATTAAAAAATTCCTACATCATTTTTTGATAATATTTGAAATAAAGTGGGAAAAAAAGAAAAATCAAAATGACAGAATTTACTTTTCTTATGATATCTCTATAACCGGTCCTGATAATCTCGATTTGTTTGAACCACTTGACAATGCTTCTATGAATGCAACTTTTTCTCCATTTGACCGACCTTCTAACTCTTATGGTTTAAAAGTTACCAATACAATCCCATTAAAAAAGTGGCCACTCTGTATATGCAACGTCCACAAAATTTACAATATATTAGCACAGATGTGTGTGCTTCCATATCGTGAGCGACGCTTTTAGCTGTCAAGAATAGAGAATTAATTTAGATACAGTATGTGTATTCTACGTCAAGGAAGGCAGTTCGAACACTTATACTAAAATAATTCTTGTTATCATTTTAATTTTTTCGTTACCATCATCATGTTGGTCGACTTTTGGTAAAAGTGTTTTTTTTTTTTGGTAATGTGAATCATTTATTTCAGTTTGTATTGTTTGTGATTTTGCAGAAACACACAACCAGATGAAACTGAACAGGCTATGCAGCTATTACCGAGAGATCAATTTTATTAAACTTGTGTTATTATTGCTTTCTATTTTGACTTATTCATGGCCCTTTCTATGATTTGCATTGAAATTGCCTTTTTTCAAGGGAAACTACAAGTGTGCTATATGGCTGAATTCAGAATTTGATGCAAAATTCAAAATAGCTTTGAAAAACTGGGATGCCACATGAATATATTAGCGTCGGTGTAGCGGACGCCCTAACAGATGACACCTAGTTATGGATCTCTAAGTAAATAAGAGGACTCTTTGAAATCGAAATAACTTACATTCACGAAATATGGATATCATATTTCATTTCCCAGATATTTGCCCGCGGAGTTTTATATGGGACACCCTGTATATACACGCATTATATCATGTATATTACATTTTACAGAAGCTGAAAGTCGTCAAGGAGCGTTTCATTTTTGCAGCAATGTACAAGACCTCATTCTTGGCACGTATCGCATAACTTCACTAGGAGGTACTTGGAACAATTTAAGGTTCTTATGGCCGCGACCGTTAGACAAAGAATGCAAAAAGGCCTTCGCAATTTGCCGTCGAGTGGCTCCCGCTCACTTCTAACTTGCTGGAGTTTAATGAAAACAAAGGAATCCTGAACGGTTTTAGGTTTCAGGAAAGTGTAATCGTGCGCAAAAACCTTTATAGTTATGGATATGGCGATTTATCGAAAAGTAGTTTTCCACGATAGCTTCCCGGCTCCATTATCCACATCAATGAAATTGACTCCAACTTAAACTTACAGAAAGTTACTCAATTGACGCAGAACCAGGTCGGTTCATTTATTTATAAAGTCCGATAGCAGAAAAATTTAAAAGCTCCATATAAACCACAAACCATCCACTTATATATTTTGATAATATGCACCTTGCTGAGAATTTTTAAATAATTGAAACAGATATCTATAGAGATCATTATCACCTCAAATGGTCAGATCATATTCATGAGCTTTGTGTTAAATTGTCTAAAACTTGTTATGCCTTAGCAGTAACGCCTAAGCACTGCAGTCAGAATATAGTTAGACAACTTTACTTCGCCTGTTTTCACTCATGTATGAAATATGCTATAGTTCACTGGCGATTTACCTCAGATGCTGAGAGAGTTTTAAAATTGCAAAAACGTGCGGTACGAATTTTAGGCAATCTTGGATTCTATGATTCGTGCAGAAATATTTTTAAATCCTCTAAAATTTTAACTTTAGTATCTGTGTATATACAGGGTGTCAATTTGAAAACTTCCCACCCATAATATCTTCCTTCCAGTAAACAATATGAGTAATCGAAAAAACAGGTCAATTTTATTGTCAAGGGGGACACTTTCACGGACTATTTGTAGTCCTCGTGGTTCAACCCCCTAGGAGGGGTAGATGTTACCCTTAGAATTTTAAATGGGAAGGGGGGTCAAGTGGCACATCATTTTGATGGGCGTTCAATTCTTGTTCCAATGGTACCCTGACTTATTATTTTGTGATGAGCATTTTCCGAAAAATTGCGTTCTAAACTAACAGAAGTAATTATTAGAACGCCTATACTGAGATGCATTATTGTATTGACTCCCTTTAATAAAAATGGTTAGAAGAGTAGGTGGCACCGCTCCAACCCTTGAATGACAGGAATAAATTTATTACGCATGGGATTTTTTATTTGGTGGTTATTTTCCTTCTACACAATAAAATTTAATTTGCGAGAAAGACATTTCCAACATAAAATCTACTTACGCTTATCTTATTAGCTGTTCGAAATGTTGTCCATTTTGCTCTAAACAGTAATACAGTCTGTTTTCGAACTCCCCTCTAACATTACGGAAAACTTCACAAGGAATTGACCGGCATGCTGCTGTAATTCGTCTTTTAAGTTCGTCAATATCAGAAGGTTGTGTTTTATAAACAACGGATTTAAGATGCCCCCAAAGAAAGAAATCTAAGGGTGTTAAATCCGTTGATCTCGGAGGCCATTCAACTGCTCCCCTTCTGCCAATCCATCTACCCGGAAATCTCTCGTTTAACCACTGTCGGACGGGAAGAAAATAATGAGGTGGAGCACCGTCCTGCTGGAAATGTAACAGATCCTCCTGCAAAAGTTCATTACCTTCTGCATCAATTTGAGTTTCTAGCTCGTGAGTTATAAGAGGATCGATAGTCTCTTCAAGCATATCAAGGTACAGATTGCCAGTCAAGTTTTCTTCCAGAAATAATGGACCAAGAATGGCATTTCCAAGATTAGGGGTGGTATTGACTCGATGAGACATGATTTCACAAAACTCTATTCTTCTATCAGAATCATCCTCGTGGAGCTCTTGAAGAATCTGCATTTTATATGGATGAAATTTATGCATTTTCAATGCTTTTCTTATAGTCTCGCGTGACATTCCCGTCTGTTCTGATACTGATCGTAAGGAGCTCGTGGGCTCTGCAGCAAATGTTCCCAAAACTTCAATTTGAGCTGCTTCATTTAGTACTCTGGGGTTATTTCTTTTTTTATTTGTCACTGAACCAGTTTCGTAAAACTTATTCACCAAATCAAGCACATACCGGTGACTTACATTACAATTTGGATGTCTTTCGTTAAAAAGACATGCCGCCCTTCGTGCGCACTTTCCAACTTCGCCATAAATTACAATCATTTCAATTCTGTCTTGAAGAATGTAAACCATTTTTACACTTTTATACACTTATTTCCCAAACAGCCCAACATGTACAACGGTATTCACAATACTACCACATAGTTCAAATTTGCTAACCAATTTTTTGCCGGAAAACAGAAACTTTTTACAGCAGAAGTAGCAAAAAAGGAAGGCTATCTGTACAATTTCTGCGATGACACTTAAAAATTCAGCATTTAATAAACACAACTTTACTACCATCTACGTTTTACTATTAGACTACTTTTTTATGTAAAGTGTTTGGAGCTAATGGCTAATGTTACCCCTAATAAAGGGTTGGAACGGTACCACCTAATATTCTAACCAGTTCTGGCCAAACCATGCATCTCAGTATAGGCGTTCTAATAATTACTTCTGTTAGTTTAGAACGCAATTTTTCGGAAAATGCTCATCAAAAAATAATAAGTCAGGGTACCATTGGAACAAGAATTGAACGCCCATCAAAATGATGTGCCACTTGACCCCCCTTCCCATTTAAAATTCTAAGGGTAACATCTATCCCTCCTAGGGGGTTGAACCACGAGGGCTACAAATAGTCCTTGAAAGTGTCCCCCTTGACAATAAAATTGACCTGTTTTTTCGATTACTCATATTGTTTACTGGAAGGAAGATATTAAGGGTGGGAAGTTTTCAAATTGACACCCTGTATATGAAGTTGTTTGTTATGTTTTCAAGAATAGGGATAGGTTCAACGAAGTAAGAGCTCAGCACTCATATAATACAAGAAAAAAAGATCAGCTCTTACCTAACAAGCATGATACTACTCTGTACCAGAAAGGTTTATTTTACATGGGATGTATGTTTTACAATAAGGTACCAGATAGTATTAAAAGTAGTAGAAATTTGAATAGTTTTAAGAAAAAAGTGAAAGTATTTCTGTTAGAAACAAATTGTTACACAGTTAGGGAGTTTTATGCATGTACTTAAATATCTGTTCATTTGTTAGTAGTTCTTCATATGTCTGTTCTTATTTTTACATTTTGACCTATTTACATTGACGACATTTCTTAACAGTATGTTAGCATCCTGTTTCTGAAAGTGAATAAATAAATAAATAAAAAATAAATAAAATAAAATAAATTGGAACTATCAAAAATAAAAAACCTCGAAGGTTGAAAATACGGCCGAAACGGGGATTATAGCTTGCGTAAGCCCCTCCCACTTTGGACCTTTAATGAATAAGTATTACTTAAACTTATTAAATATGAAAATAAAGAATTGAAAAGATTCTGGCATATACTGGATAGATGAATGAACAATAATCCGCGTTCAAAAAATTTTTATCGCGATTCTCCTATTAATTATGCATTAGCTAATTAACAATTTCTTCCGACCTGAACATGAAAATAGCAAGTGCGATAATTGTTGAATAAAAATCTGAGATTTTTTCCTTTTCTGGAGCTATTTCTCAAAGGTCTCAAAAGAGATTCACATTGGAAAAATTTATAAAAATATAATTTTCATTTTGTTATCAACGATTCACTTAGGTAAAAGCTTGATTTATAATTGAATTTTTCTTCCTTAAATCACTATTGATCTTTTTTTTATGATCAGACACCACGTGAGAATGATTCTTGAAAATTTTCATTTCCTATTGTTTACAAAATTGTTATAAACAAATGCGTTGTTTTTTCGAAACATAACCTTTGGTGCAAATTAAAATTTAAAAAATTCAATTCAAATAATTGACAATTTTTTATCTACCACCTACTGTTATTGAGTAACAATTTTTTTATTAAAGTCTACAAAAAATGTAACAAGATTTTTTCCGTTAAATGAATAGTCTAGCAAATATTTCCTAAAATCGAAAAATTTGGTACTTTAGGATTTTTGAATATCCACTTACCCCCCATTTCCCCCCCCCCATTTCCCGAATTTTCCAGGGCGCGGAGCGCCCGGATTTTTGAATATCAACTCACCCCCTCCCCTTCGAATTTTTCCGGGCGCGAAGAGCCCGGATTTTAAAAAATCCACTTCCCCCATCTCCTTCAAATTTTTCCGGGTGCAAAGCGCCCGGATTTTTCAATATTTACTTCCCCCCCTCTTTCGAATTTTCCCGGGCGCAAGGCGCCCGGATATTTGAATATTTACTTCCCTCCACCTCCTTCGAATTTTTCCATGCGCGAAGCGCTTGGATTTTTTTGTATCTACCGCCTCGTAGCCCCTCATCTCCCAAATTTTCCATATCTTGAAAAAAAAATTGCGATTTGGAAAAATTTGGGACTTTATAAAAACACCAAAAACTCAAAGATAGCGACAGATTTTCAAGTTTCACAAAAAAAAACCTTTTTTGATCATCTCATAAAAGTCTACAGAAATTGTTTGAACATTTTTTCCGTGATAACGATAGTCTGGGAAATATTTCACTAGCAAAAAATGTTCATGAAATTTTTTGAAAACACGTATTTTTGTGGGAAATTAGTCAAGACAGTCATGTATTGAAAACGCGTATTTTTATGGGAAATTAGTCAAGACAGTCATGTTATGAAAATGCGTATTTTTATGGGAAATTATTCAAGACAGTCATGTATTGAAAACGCGTATTTGTATGGAAAATTTCAAGAGAGTCATGTATTGAAATCGCGTATTTTTATGAGAAATTAGTCAAGACAGTCATGTATTGAAAACGCGTATTTTTATGAGAAATTATTCAAGACAGTCATGTATTGAAAACGCGTATTTTTATGGGAAATTAATCAAGACAGTCATGCATTAAAAACGCAAATTATCGTGGGAAATTATTCAAGACAGTCATGTATTGAAAAATATACTCGGATTTTTTCTCAAGTCTCGCATTAGTCGTTGTATTCAAATTATTGGTGTCCAATTATAGTTTCAAAGGCATTTGGGTAGTTGTATTCATATAATTGGTATCCAATTATAGTTTTAAATGCATTAAGGTCGTTGTATTCATATTATTGGTGTCCAATTATAGGTAAAAAACTACACATTGAGGTCGTTGTATTTAAAAAATTCTACAACTTCCAGGCATTTCAACTTCCGAGCTTTCGAAAAGTGCTCGCGCGAAGCGCGAGGTCGAGCGCTTGCGCGAGAGTTAACCGCCGGAGGCCAAGTCTGAGCGTTAGGTGGATCCTAGCGTAGGCGGATCCCACGCTCAGACTTGTTTTTCTTCATAATGAAACAAAAACAACCAAGTGTTATTTTTTGAAAAAATTAATTCATTAAATTTTTTTAATTAATTAACAAATCCGTTTTTAAAACCATAATTTTGTTTAAAGGATGAATTTTTATATAATTAGCATCTGAGATATCTGATAATCCTATATTATGTGATTGACACCAACTGATACATCAATATGATATCACTGGGTGTGTATGCGAGAATGTCAGAAATAAAAGCAATTAGACAATGAAATCGCGGTATTCCTTGAGAAAAAAGCACCCAGGAGTTGTTATTGGAAACAAAACTCCAATAATTCCCCCTGAAGCTCGCAGGAAAACGATCTAATTAAATATTCGATATCTTCCTTCCCTTCCTAAATAAAACAATGTTTTCCAAATTAAAACGGAATCCCCGAAATGCTGCAAATGAACAGAGTCTGAACGTTCTATTCCACTTTATTCACCTCATTAGTAAGCCGTACATACATAAATTCGGCATAAAATGGAACCCGAACGCCCAACTTCCACGTTAAAAGAACTTCTCTAATAATGTTCGAGATTACGCTTTCCGAAATTTAAATGTTGCCTGTGTATTGTGCAGAACTTTGGGTGACTTATTCATATACCAGGCTTTCGTAAGGGTGGGTTGAAGTTTCGCCGACATTTTGCTATTTTTCCCTACGTTCCCGGCCAATTAAAAAAACTTTTACGTTATTTCCATAATCAATTCAGGTTTCAAACACAATTTTTTAGTGTAAAATGAACTAAAAAAATATGTTGGCTTCATCGGCGGAGATTTTTGACACAGAGTGAAATGTTTCTTTGCGTTTGCCACTCGTTTAGATTTTTTCCTACGAGCGTGCGGAAAAGTAGCTTTTCCGCACGATTTTTCGTTTTGAAAGTTCTACTTTTCCGCACGATTT
The DNA here is from genome assembly GCA_944452925.2 of Chrysolina oricalcia. Classification (NCBI taxonomy): domain Eukaryota; kingdom Metazoa; phylum Arthropoda; class Insecta; order Coleoptera; family Chrysomelidae; genus Chrysolina; species Chrysolina oricalcia. Next base: position 66,161,542 of record OX101819.2, read on the forward strand.
TTACTTTTCCGCACGATTTTTACTTTTCCGCACGATTTTTACTTTTCCGCACAATTTTTACTTTTACGCAAGATTTTCTCTTTAAAGCACAATATTTTAATTCTAGATTAGTATATTGTACAATGAGCATGAAATGACATACATTTTTCACAAGTAGGTAGGTATATGAAATTTTGTAGTATTAGCGAATTATTTTTTTCATAACAGATTCTATCAAAAACACTCATGTCGTCATTGAATATGTAAATATTGAAAAATATAACGAAAATTGAACAGTAAGTACTCTCATCGATTTCAAAACAAAAACAGAAAAAAATAACTTCCCCAGGATTCGAACCACCTACCCCATTACCATTAACCAGCGTAGAACGCCTGCTCCCTTACTTTGCCAACTGAGCTATTTCAGATATTAATTTAATTGCTATAATACCATATCAAATACTGTCAAATTTTAAATATCACTATTTATTTTGATAATGTCTTATTTACTTTATATTTTGAAAGTAATTTTATGAAAATTACGGATATCGGAAAGTTATTATCAAACAGTCGTTAATAGACTAGATTCGATCTCATATTATAAATCTCGCGGAAAGATAAAATCATGCGGAAAAGTTACTTTTTCTACAACCACACTCCAAACATGATTATTTCTCACAATAATTGAAATTTGACATTAGTGTGCCGCAAAGTGACATTTCTGTGCCACAAAGTGACATTTCTGTGCCAAAATTTTTCAGTACCTAATTTCTAAGCAATACAGTTTTCGTGACAGCGAAGTGAAAGTATATTTTGAAAATTTTGCATTTCGAAGAGATATTCGATCAGGCAACTTCAAGAATGAATAGACAAAGTCTATTGGTTTATATAATATGAAGGAAATTGTCGTACAAATTCATAATATTCTGAACAAAAATCATAGACATCACTACTGCTGTCTCAAATACCCACTCACACACTATCCATTGCTAGGCAACGGAGCAACATCTATCGAATCATTTGAATGTCAACAAACGTCAAGCATAAAATATTCGTAAAATATTCTTGTCCCGTCATTTTTTAATGAGATTGAACTAAAATGGTTAGCGACAGTTCTGAAATTGAATACTCCGCCAGAACTAACAGAACAAGTTAATTCATTGTCATTGAATTTACTACCTTCAACTTCAAGAGGAAAATATGAAAATGCATACAAACAGTTTATGGATTGGAAGGAAAAATACAAAACTAAAAGTGTTTCTGAAAATATAATTTTGGCATATTTTGAAGAACTATTCAAATCCAGAAAAGCCTCTACTCTCTGGTCAATATATTCAATGCTAAAATCGACTATTAATATTAGAAATATCAGAAAAAACAAGAATGAGAGCGGCTCAAAATCCTCTCCCACTTCCGTTGCTTCTCTTGGGCGTCATAAAGCTAAGAATGAGTCACTGACATTTCATTCCGTCTTATAGTATAGTATTATTTTTAGCAAAAAGAGTGTTGTAGAAAAAGTATAGTGTGTAACACGAGCAGAAATGCAATTTCTCACTCGTTTGAATTGCAGCACTCGCTGAGAGATTAGCACTTTTCGGCACTTGTTGCACAATATACTATTTCCGCACTAGTGCTGAAAAGTTACTTTTCCGCACGATTTTTATATTGTTGAAAATGAGGATGTTTAGGACTAACTGATGATCTATGTAACTATTATGTCTTATGTGTCATTTTGTAGCATTATTATAAGATCTTGTTTAATAAAAACCTTTTTTTTCATAAATAAGATGGACAAAAACACTCGTAGGAAAAACATTGTACCTAACTCTTGCGGGAAACGTCTTTTCCACCCTTGACGACTTGCCCGAACTCCGCTCCGCGTCGTTCGTGCAACTGCCGTCGCGTGCAGAAAAGTACTACTTTCCGCACTTGTTAGGTAAATGACTATTTTCTACGACCGTGCGTTTTTACCCACTTTCCCGCACTCATTTTAGTTTAGAAAGTGTCACTTTCCCGCACTAGTGCGGGAAAACTCGCTTTCCCGCACTAGTGCGGGAAAGTAAAATAAGTCAATTTATCGTTATTAAATGTACATTTCATTGTTGCTGAGAGTTATTTGGAGGACTCCGTAGAACAGAAGAAAACCATCTCGAATAAAATTCTTTCATGTACTGGCAACTTGCAACCGATGCCGTCTCCGTCATCTTCATGCACTTTGCAATCTACGAGTGTTACTCTTAACAGCCAGTTACCACCAACTAACTACTCTGGACCGGCTATTCTGACGCATTTGCAGAATGCAACAAATTGTGTTTTCAACATTAATATTAATAATAATTAGTGGATTTTCATGGAATGTTTTGTATGTTGAAATAAAATACATATTTTCAATGGGCTTTTTGAATTTTTATAACGTCGAAGAAAAAATAATGTTCCTAATTCATGCGTAAAGTGTCTTTCCCGCCCTTGACTGCTTGCCCAAACTCCGCTTCACGTCGTTCGGGTCAACGGCAGTCGCGTGCGGGAAAGTAACACTTTCCGCACTTGTTAGGAAAATAACTATTTTCGGTCGAGATATTAACAAACGTATGAATAAATAATTTATTTACTCTGATGCCAAGCTGGGAAATGGTCGCAAAGGTGGGGAACGATGAAGGATGATTTTTTCTTTGTTTTCGTCATTTTGCATTTTTTCTCTACAAAATAACCAAAATTGGAATGTAGGCTTTCACGGCAGGCGTCAATGTTTTGGTTGGTTTCCAGATTTTGCCTTTTGGTTAAAATTTCCAAACGTTTCAACTGCAACTGCGTCATCCGCCATCACAGAAAGTACGCACAAAATCAGCACTATAAATGACAAGTCAGCAGCGTAGTAGATTTCTACTTTTTTGGTAGATTTTCACCATTTTTCAGAAAATTTTAGTAGGCACATTTTCTTTAGTAGATTTCAATACATAACTTTAAAATATAATATAAAAATGCCATTAACAATATAATTATTGTAAAAATTATTGAATCAAGCATATACTTCAATTTCTATGTTGGTGGACGTGTAACTAATTCGATTTTATTACCCAAACAATCACATTTATTTCCAATATTAGTAAGAAACAGAAATTCAACTTCATTAAATCTTGATTTGTTTGTGTCTCTTCCAAAAGGTTCACTCATATCAAATGTGGTTTGGATAAAAAATGTCCACACACTTCTATGAGTTCATTGTACTAAAAGTGACCGACTAATGATTGTGAATGTAATAAATAATTTTTCAAATCGTAAAATCGTGACTTTAAACAAGTTTCGTTTGAGAGACCACGTCATTTTGCTAAGGTGTCGGTTTTCATTATTACGATAGAAATATTGTATTTGTATGGTAGTCAAAACAATTCGAAATTCGTCGTTACACTAAAGAAATATTATTCAATGGACAATGATTTATTTCCATTGTAATTTGGATGTTTCTTTGTACAGTTAAGTGGAGGGCATTATGTTTTTAGGAAATCAGTGCTATCACGATTTCAATTTCAAATTGTTTTGAAAATAATAAGAACTGGAAAGGTAATTTCTTCATGAATACAATGATTGATGTACTGGTAAATCACAGTCCATTTGGATATCAGCTGAATGATATCGTGGAAAAATTGTAATATCTAATGGGAATCTTGGTAATCAGAGTCACAAACTTTTTTCCCCAATGCTGGGTAATTATGATTGAACCGTCAGATAATGACAGATTTTGCTGACTGATTTTCTCTTTTCCAAGATTTTAACCACTGAAAATTATGTCACTGTTGAGTTGAAACAATGAAAATTTAGCGATCGAACGTATGCTAGGCATATGGAATGATCATTTTCCGTTTGCAGAAAAAATAGTTTTTTTTCTACGACAGTGCGTAAACTAAGCTTTTACGCACTGCTGACAGTGCGTAAAGTGATACTTTTTCGCACAAGTGCGTAAAAAAATCAACGGTACGTAATATCATCAACTGTGCGTAAAGTAATTTTTCTACACACTGTTCATTAATTTATGCATTTTTGAGAAATACAGTATTTTGCGTCAAATATAACTATAATATACAGGGTATCCGGTAAACCTTGTACAATATTGAATCTGGTGATAGACCAGGTCATGACTGTTCAGAATATCGGAATTTCACCTCAGTAAAAATATCACCGTTTTCGAGATAATGGGCATTTTAAGAATATCTGGAAAATCGCTACCTAACCTTGGATTTTTGAATGCCATATATACAAATTGAGACAAATTCAAATATCTTTGCTGCTGAAGATTACTGATGAGTGATGCTTTTAGACGTACAGAATAGTTTTTCAAAAATTCTCAAAAAGCTCCCTACCCACAAAATAACGGTACGAACGATTCTATGTCAGCTAACGCTATGGACCAATCAGATGTAAGAACGTCAAATCACAGGTATTTATTGAGACAACGTATAACAAATGTCAAGCATTTGACAGCGACATAAAGAATCAGAAACTTTCTCTTGAATATGCTAACCACTCGTGTTGGCGAAACGTCGAGAACTTCTGTAAACATACGTCGGCCTTACAACCCGAAGAACCACCATGTAAGATATATTTTTTTACTGTTGCATTGAATAGAATCCGAATAAGTTCAACCTTTTAGAGTTCTTTTTCACATAGTCCTACCTCCATATTTTCCATTTTAATATTTTTTATATTTTTATATTGTTATTTTGTTATATTGTTATATTTTTACATTTCTATATCCTTATATTATTATATTTATTTTATTTTTTAAATATTTATAACTTTCACATTTTTATATTTACTTGTTTTCATATTTTTACATTTTTATATTTTCAATTTATACAGGGTGTCCGGTAAACCTTGTACAATATTGAAACTGGTGATTGACCTGGTCATGACTGTTCCGAATATCGGAATTTCACCTCTGTAAAAATATCACCGTGTTCGAGATAATGAACATTTTTTAAATTTCTGGAAAATCACTACCTCACCTTGGATTTTTGAGTGCCATGTCTACAAATTGACACAGATTCAAATATATTTGCTGCTGAAGATTACTGATGAGTGATGCTTTTAGACGTACAGAATAGTTTTTCAGAAAGTGGAATAAAAATTTCAAGAAATGGGGGAAAAATGACAGATTTGAGTTTCATCAATTTTTTTAAAAAAAGTTTGACATTATTGTCTGAAAGAAACATAACCAATTGGAAGTGGACATTCATTTCAAAAGAATGCTCATTTTGTCCAGACTCTATTATGGTATCAAACAAACTATAATTATTTTTGGAGGAAGTGATTTCCATTGAATTAGGCGTGGTTTTATTCTAGGCTTCCATCAACTTTTATACTTACGCCCAAAAATTACTTTATTTCGATTTTATCCAGATAAAATGTGGATATGATTATTTATAATAAAGAACAGTATGTCAATAAAATCAACTTTTCATGTAATTAGGCCTAATAAAATTATCGAAATGAAATGTCGATTATCCGACATGGCACCGATTAATACGAATTCTTGTGATAAATGTCGCAATTGTCCAACGTCCAGATTCCAACGAAATTTCAGAGACCGACAGATATACAGGGTGTAATCAAATAAGTGCAATTTTTTTTAGGAGGTGAATCCTTGTCGAAAATAAAAACCTTCATAACTCCTGTGTTGTGTCCGTAGAAGCAATAGTTTTCTAATGGTTAAATAAAATACAGCATTGTGCATGAACTGATCTTCTGTAAATAGAATTGAAAAAATCTAGTAGGAGGCTGTCACATTTTGTTTGAACAACTTGTGACTTCTGTCGAAGTTTTTTGAAACTATTCCGCGTGTTTCATTCAGTGGTATTTATTTCTTTGCCATATGCCGTACACACGTTATACTCCCCGAAAATATGCGCATATGCACTACATTTATGGTGAATGTGGAGGTAGTGCTACTGCTGCAGCAGCGCTTCATGCAGAACGATATCAGATTGCACAATGCCGCTCAGAGTATCGCTGATTTGGGGCTATAACCTATAACGCATTTGAAAAAGTTCTTCTTGAAAAGATGTCTCTGCGTACCAGTGGATGGAAAATAACATTTTTGTAATATTATTCAGTGCGATGTTGAATAATCGTTATTGTGGTTTATAGTGTATGTTGATTAAAAAAAAAACGTTGAATTAATATTTACTTCTTTACATCTCATTGAATGCTTCCTAGCAGTTGATTCGTTATTACTCAAAATTATTTAATCATTTCATCTTGATAGGATAAAAATAAAAGAAATTACTGACGAAGTCTAATGGAATTGATTTTAGCTCAGAATTACATCACACTCTAATATAATCAAAATTCTACTCCTTCCAAAAATAATTATCGTATGTTTTATACCATGGTAGAGTCTGAACAAAATTGGCATTATTTTGAAATGAATATCCACTTCCACTTGGTTAGGTTTTTTTTTTTCAAACAATACTGTCAAACATTTGTTGAAAAAATTCGTGAAACTCAAATCTGGAATTTTACTATCATTTCTTGAAAAATTGTATCGTTTTCTGAAAAACTGTTTTCTACATCTGAAAGCATCGATCATCAGTAATCTTCAGCAGCAAAGATATTTGAATCTGTCTCAATTTGTAGACATGGCACTCAAAAATCCAAGGTGGGGTAGTGATTTTCCAGAAATTTAAAAAATGCTCATTATCTCGAAAACGGTGATATTTTTCTGAGGTGAAATTCTGATATCACCAGTTTCAATATTGTACAAGGTTTACCGGACACCCTGTATAATATAATATAAGTCTTTATTTGATAAAACGACGACCATTCATATCATCAAACATTCAAATTAATGATATAGTTGCTACAATTTGGCAATATAATAACTATCGAAGAAAAAACTTTGTATTAAACACTTTCGTAAAGGTCTTTTTTCTACTCGCGTGTTGAACTCGGCTGCGCCTCATTCAACAAACTTCTCGCTCATACAAAAAAATCCTACTTTACGAACTTGCATCATAAATAGCTATTTTTGAACTAAACTAATAGTGAAAATCCAAAACCATAAGGTTTGGAAGTACTGAAAGGGTTGAAATAAGGGCGCGAATGATCTTCAATGTTTAAAGTGGACCATATTTTAGATTCATAGGAATCTTACTTCAACCGTTGAATTTCCAAACAAAAGAGGTGCAATTGAATAATATAAGACTTCAAATACGTACATTTGTAACCAGTACCAATTACTGCCATTCGTCAAAAAAAATATTCAACAACATTTTTTGGACATTTCATTTTTCTTCAGTTATAAAAAATTATAATAAACAAAATAAAAACCTTTTGTAAAGTTTTATCGTGTGGTATTTTAGAAGGACTCCAGGAAGCCAACAATTTATTGGTCAATTATTTATACGATTACGTCGTTATTCATGAAATCGGAGAATGGAAAAAATTCTGTTAATTAACACTATTATAACTTTTATAACTAACACAATTTTTTCCAATGAGGATTTATTATTCCAAGTGTACAAATGATACCATAATTTATTCAAAATTTTAAATTAACTTTCGATGTGCTATAAAAAAATTAATTTTTCTACGACCAATAAGAAAAATGAACAGTTCAATTGCGTCTTCGATTAAGAAACCTACCACGATTTTCATTTCCCACGGGCTAGCTGTATCGAAATATTCATTTCCTACGACTTTCATGAACTACTAGACTGTCATTATAGGTACGTATTAACGATTTTATGAACATAAATAATATCGAATCAAGTTTGTTTACGTCTGTCTAATAATTTGACATTTCACATCAGTAGATAATTATAAAATTCGATTGAAAAAGATTGATTACAATCGGATTCTATATTTTTGAATAGTTGACAGATACTTTCTATATAGTAGTTAATTATTATGTGCTCCAGTAACGACGAGTGTTGAATCAGATAACACATGGACTCTGGATGGTGGGAGCGAGGGTTCAAATCCACGCAGCAACATTTTTTTTCTTCATTTTATGAAATCGATTAGTGTTTAATTTTTTCTGCATAAAGTTTTTTTTATTTCCAAGTTGTCAAAATTTGAAAATTTTGAATGTTAATTGTCTCACGACGTAGGTAGGTACGTGTACAAAAAGAAAAAATAGATGTTTCATTGAACGGGTGAAGAATGAAAAAATCATCTAAACCATGTAAAAATGACGGCAAGAGAGTTTATGATAAAAAGGAATATTAAAAATATTACAGATTTGTTAATGATTCAGATGGTCGTTGAAAAAGTATAATGTACAATGACCATGAAATGACCCATTTCCCACTCGTAGATATATGAAATTTTGTAGTTCTCGCTACGCTCGTACTACAAAATTTCATATACCTATTCGTGGGAAATGTATGTCATTTCATGCTCATTGTACAATATAATATTCTGTCTTTTGCAGTGGTACACCCGTGCTGTAAAGGCCTCGCGGAGCAATAGTTTCAGCGTTTAATTAAAATTATTGATAATGGAGAGATACGAGAGTCGCGACATTTTTGTTGGACGTTTCCTCCTCTTTACGGTACTTTTTCCAAAATTTCTTAAATATCAATAGTTTTTGAGTATTCAACAATTAACTAAATACTCTTATTTCCATATCATTTTGTTAATAACCTCAAATGATAAGAACAAAATCAACAAAGTCGAAGTACCCTTCTCTCCAAATATTTCCACAAAGTGAAAAATATGAGGCAAAAATCTGACAGAAAACAACTACTTCCCTGGATAATGCCACGACGGATATTGAACCACATCTGACAGATATTTGTGCAACGTTCTTCCAAGAAGATTCAATTGCAAGTGTTTTTCGTAAACAAAGAAAAGATTATCCTTAATTTGGTTAGGGATGACCACCTGCAGTTCGAGGTTGTTGCCTCTCATCAGTGCAAGGGTAGGTCCGAAAACTTAGAGTTGTCTTGTCCCTGCCAAATGAATTATAATTTATTGTTTATCTAATAATTCCATACGGATGAAGCAGCGACTTACAGTAAAGTCAGTCGCCGCGCCATACGCCAGGAAAATCATTTTTCTATATAGTGGTCATTCCGAATCCAATGAGCTATTGCTCATAATTTTAGGAGCTTTATCTCTATTTTCACGTTTTTCAACTTGTCGTGTATCATATTTTCTCTTGCCAATATCAAAAGACAAATAACAAGAATATACGTATAATAATCATCAGAGGATATGAACATATGAAATGTGAAACTAACAACGTTATGTGCTACTTTTCCAACTACTGAAAACTCAAATAGTACGATGAAACCGCATACGAAATCAATATGGGTTCAATTTAATTACTTTTCCAGCACAGCATTTCGCGTCCATGGAGAAATTAATGGCATTGGAAAATCAGAGAAAAAAGAATAATTTATAATATTTTGGCGTAGAAGCCTTTCCCGTTGGGAAATGTATAATTGCATTTGGAATATTATTCTTGTGTATTTTCGGTATTGGAAGAGTGTTTCTTGTCGATTTCCAATTAGAAACTCAAAACGAGTTTGATTGATGGAAACGTTTTCATAAAAGCCCTGGGAGAAATTTTCCGGAACAATAATCATCGAAGATCTACAAGTGTAGCGTGCTCATTTATCTATTTCGAGTGGAGAATGGAAGGAAACGATGCGAAATAGTTATTTCATCAACCGAAGTGTAATTTTTCAAAAGGCCATATTTCATTCTACACCCAAAATAGTAATTTACGTAACAAGTCCGGAAAATACTGTTTTTTTGGACGAGTAGACCAAATTCTAGGACGAGCGTTAGCGAGTCCTGGAAGTCTGCGAGTCCAAAAAAACTGTTTTCGGACGTGTTGCCGTACACTATTTTTTCGGCAACCATGTAGAACAAATCAATGAGACGCACTTAGTCTAAGAGACGAAGAGAGGTCGACCTTCACCCATCTGTTAACCGGATGAAACATACTTTTTATGAAGTTACATAAATAGACGAATACGCTTAAAATGCCTATCATAAGGTGGTCATGACTATATACAGTGCGTTTCAAAAATTTGCACAATACGGAAACTTTTTTATTATCGATTTGTCAGAAAATTTTTTTCCTCGTAAAAATTGGTGTATTACGGAATACCTGTATTCGAGTTATCAAAATTCTAAATTTCCAAACGGTGTACAGGTGGGATCAAAAAATGGAATTTTGATAAAGAGTAAACTACCCTGGCTGTGATTCCAAATTTGAATATTTCGAACATTTTAGTTCTTATTTGTATTATATATTGAAATCTGAACAGAAGATGGGTACCAACAAAAACATTCTAATTCTTATTTATATTAATATTTATATTAAAATTCGAGCACAGTGCTACTTTCCCAAGGAAAAAGTGTCCAGGAATGGTTTAAAGGCATCTTCTACCGATGACAGAACCATTCAAAATGCCCCATTTCCTATGAAGCAAGCAAGTTGGCAACCTCATATAGATACACTATGCAAAAAACTATCCACTCAACTATTCCTTTTGATGCGTCTTAAAAATTCAATAAACCATTCTACCCTTCTATCACGCTCTTTTCCACTCTCATTTGAATTATGGAATTATCTTGTGGGGGAACTCGCCTCACTCTATTAGAGCTTTCCGACTTCAAAAACGTGCTATACATTTGATGGCTGATGCCCACTATAATGCCTCATGCCGAGAACTCTTCAAGAAACTAACAGCCGTATGCATAGTCATTCGCCAGCGACTCGCCAGAGTTTTGCCATTCGCTACACAAGGATTATAATGCACAGTCGAGCTCCAAAAATGTGACAACTACGCGATAAGTCACATTTTGGCGAAACTCTGACGATGTACCACTTTTTTGGAGCTCGACCGTGCATTATAGTTCTTGTGTAGCGAGCGGCGAAACTCCGGCGAGTCGCTGGAATTGACTATGCATACGGCTGTAAGAATTATATGTCTTCCTTCTATGTATATTTATCACAGTCTCCTTGAAATACATACAAGAAGAACTGAAATCGGTAGACATAATGATTTCCATAATTATTCAAGCAGACCACATGAGGCCCCCGAGATATAAACTTGCAATCTCACAACGCAATTCCCTGAACTTACATCTTTACAATAAACTACCATGTGAATGGAAAAACCTCGAACTCATCCATTTTAAGAAGAAAGTAGAACATTTTTTAGAAAATTGTAATTTCTATTCGGTAGAAGAGTACCTAGGGTATGAGATTTCTAATTTCTTATTGATGAGTATATAGTATCACACGAATAATAATGTTTACTCTCCGAATGAGTTTAGCGTTCGATATCAACAAAAATTATCTTCATGCAGTTTTTATTAGACTTTTCATTAGAAATTTTATTTATTATATTGTTTCCGTCCAATCGTGAATGTAGATGTCCTACTTATTTTTTTTGTTTGTCAACTCACTCATGTACATACTTATATTTTTACGTCTATGTTTTCATGTGAAGGATGTATTTTCTTTATTTTTGAATCCACCTGACCTGCTACAAATGTATGTATATTCATAACGTAGTCAAATAAACAATCTATTCTAAAAAAAACAATATCTAAACAGCAATTTCATACAATAGGCCAAACTGTAGATAAAAATGAGAGGCTCTTTCTTTTCACACAAAATAAAAGACACAAACGGCCTATACTACTTTTTATAAGATAGCTCGTAAACGAAACTTCCGGTTTTCATCCTAGCGTGATCGCTTTATGGAATTTTTTAAACAAGAAATAGTAAAAAAAATTATATCTTTTTGTTTTCTTGCGAATATCTCAAAAATTATTTGAGGAATTGTTTCACAATCAACGAAACTTTTGTAGAAAATTATAAAACCTACAAAAAGGTATTTTATACGACCAGATCGGTGCATTTTTCACTGACAAAATCCGGGAAAACCACAAAAAATACAACATTTTTCAAAAATTCATAATTTTGATAAATCTGAAGCCGGACAAATAATAATGCGTATACTGATAGATAATGACATGTGGTTCAAGATGTTTTCTGTCCGATGTGTAGTTTTTGCACAATCGCGTTATAAACAATTTAACGGCACATCTTGCAAGATGCGCCGATTTAAGTTTCCGCAATATTGTTTGTCCAGCTTCAGATTTATAAAAATTATAAATTTTTGAAAAATAGTCTCCTTTTCGAGGTTTCCCTGGATTTTGTCAGTGGAAAATGCACCGATCCGGTAGTATGAAAATCCATTTGGTATGTTTCATAAATCTCTACAAAAGTTCCATTGACAGTAAAACGATTCTTTGAATAATCTAGCAAATAACATGATATTTGACTTAGAGGTTATAATGATCGTTTGCGGCCTTGGCGAATGACTCAAGATCTCTATTGATAAAAGTGCAAGAAGCATTGTCAACTTTTTGTAGGGAAAAAGTATGATAAATTTTCGTATCATCTGCGTATAAATGAACTGAACGATACTGCAGAAATTTTACCAAAGTTACGGTATACTTATAGTGAATAACAAGGGCCCAAGAACAGATCCTTGAGGTACTGCTAATTTTAGTGTTGAGTATAGCTGTATCCCTTTCGAAACCCAGATTGAATGGAAAGTATCGAGGAATGCTAATAAATTCTGAAAAGCCACCTGAAAAAATCAAACTTAACGACAATCGTTTTGTTTCGAAAAACAATGAATATAAAACTTCCTTGATATAATTGCTTCAGATCTACTGACACTGCACAAGGTGCGCCTCTTTCGTTAAGGAGTTTCCTTCGCGTCGTACCTACGTAATTGGACCATAAAAACCGAATGAACCCCTCCATCCAGACAGGTAAATGGCCTTTAACTACCACCGGCAGAGTAAATGTATATCGACTAGGGTTACAAGGGAATTTAAGAGGAAAGCAGGCGGTTCTTGGATTTCAAGGGATCTTGCGACTTCAGTAATACTAATAATAATATATTTATTTCAGTAATTGATTTGTACAAAAATTCAATCAAATTGTGAAAAGTGTCAATAAGCGATTATAGATATACAGTGCGACGCTAAATTATGGAACAAATTCATTATTTCTGAATATAAAGATATTTCGGAAAAATCCTCGGACAGGTCGATTTTCTTTTCCGATGGGCCAATTTTTGAACCCCACCCAAAATATATAGGGTTATCAGCAATTGAGTAAAAATGACTTTGGTGATATTCTTAAATTGGACACCCAGTATATATTTCCATATTTGGTTAGGGATCGTCATTACGAATCCAGTGATACCAAGTTTGATGGGATTATGTCAAACGGCTGCGGAGATATAGCCAAAAAACTTCCTCGTATGTCTAATGAGTATGACTGCGAGACTCCACACGATTCAGAAGGTTAAAAGTCTCTGTCGCACTCATTGGGTATATGGAGAAGTTTTTTGGCCATATCTCCGCAGCCGTTTGATATAATCCCATCAAACTTGGTATCACTGGATTTGTAATAACGATCCCTAACCAAATATGGACAAATATACTGGGTGTCCCATTTAAAAATATCACCAAAGTCGTTTTTCCTCAAATGCGGATAACCCTATATATCTTGGGTGAGGTTCAAAAATTGGCCCATCGGAAAAGAAACTCGACTTGTCCGAGGATTTTTCCGATATCTTTATATTCAGAAATAATGAATTTGTGCCATAATTTAGCGTCGCACTGTATAACAAAGCACAAGATACTTCAAACTAAACCATTGTAATACAGTGTCCGCATAAAGTTCGCAGCATATGGGAAACTTTTTTGTTGTTGATTTCTCAAAAAAAATTATTGTTGATGAAAACCTTTGCTTCATCCCAAACCTAAATTGCAAATACCAAAAGTGATCAAGTATCATCTGACAAAGCGGAAGGAAATTTGTCATTAAAAGGGCCATAGTTTAAAGGGGTGGTAAGAGGTGCAAACTGGACGAAAACTCCTTCCCTTGGTCCCTTAAGAAGTGCCATCTAGAGTTTCAGAGCTTAATCATCATCCCAATTCTATTTTTTCAATTCTTGAAAATAGCCGGTCCCGAGAGTTTTTCGAGTGCCTTCTTTTGCCCCCCCTTGTGACCCGGCCCTGCTAAAAATTCCTTCCACCTCGATTTTAGCTATCTAAGGGCCAAAATGGAACTAATGAACTAAAAACTGAGAATATAAGGGACCGGCTAATTTTTGACCTGAGACATTTTCAGGAGGAATATTTTCAAAAAAAATCCAGTTTTTCCAGCCCCAGCTCCAACCAAATTTCCTTCCGGTTTGTCAGAAGATAACTGATCACTTTTTGAACAACGTATCTTATCATGAAAAACATACTTCCTTGACATTATGCGATTTGACTAAAGCTTTCGATTGAATATACTTATTGAAAAGCTGAGTCATTATGGAATCAGAGGCAATATTTTAACTCTTATCAGTTCCTATCTCAGTAATAGACTTCAATATGTTGATTTGAATAATATTAAATCTGATTTGAAACCGATCAAACATGGTATACCACAGGGCTCAGTCCTGGGACCTTTCCTGTTCATTGTATATATCAATGACTTATGTCAATCAATTGTACCCACAAAATGCGTTTTATTTGCTGACGATACCACCCTTATATGTTCAGATAAGTCTCCCACTGCATTATATCAAACTGCTGAGGACAACAAAAATTTAACTAAAAAATGGGTCACGCAAATCACGACTGAAACTAAATGAGAACAACACTCAAAATATAATAGTTTCCTCAAACCATCTTCACCATAAGGGCATTGTTATTGATGATCGATTAAATTGGTCTCAACATGTGGAATGTACGTAACGCAAGCTCTCTAGTATTCTCTTCGTTTTAAGACAACTTAAACCTATCACCAGCATACATGTTTTAAAGACTGCATATTTTTCTCTTTTTCATTCAGTGTTATCCTATGGCATTCTTCTGTGGGGTAACTCTAGTAACGCAACAGCAATCTTCAAATATAAGAAGAAAGCCATTAGATTATTGTCTAATATAGGATATAGAGAGCACTGTCAACAACATTTTGTTCGGCTTAGAATCATGCCACTTCCAACCTTATATATATATTCACAACCCTCATAGAAATTCACAGTAATAAGAGCACTTTCCCTAAACACTGTGACAGACCTACATAATTACAATACAAGATCGGCGGATCTGTTGAACGTTCAGCGACATAGATTAGCTGTCAGCTCCAAAAATTCTTTGAATTTAAACTTATATAATGTTTTAGATAAGTCAAAACCAAAAATGTTCAAATATACCATTAAAAAGTTCCTTTTACAAAATTATTTTTACAGTATACCTGATTATATTATATTGGCAAGCACACTGAAGGTTTAGACTATGGTTTTTATTGTGCCCCACTTGAATATATGTTTTAACGTGCTTGTATTTGTCTATATATCACTATAGCATGTATTCTTAATTGACCGCTGTCTATAGGTGTTAAACAATAAACTTTTACATTTTACATTTTATATATATTAACTCTATTACTTATTTTATACATTTACCCTAGTCTTTACTATTTTCTAAGATCAAAATGTATTTCTTACATATTCTCTATTTCTTACAATGACTTGCCATAAATGTACCTGTACCTGTACGTAATGTGGTTAAATAAAGTACTCTACTCTACTCTAACGGAAGGAATATAGAAGATGGTTAAAATTTATCAAAATATTTTCCCTTTTTACCCGGCTGGGCCCTACTCAAAATCAAAAATAATTTGGATTTGGTATCTTCGAAGTAAGACCTTCTATTCCTGAGCTCGGAAGAAGTATAGCTGTTCGGCGCATTTTTTCTTTGGCGGTTCCCTAACTAATATTCCAACCCAATTAAATCTTGCCTCTATGCTTCCGAATCACCTGTCCAACTACCGTGTACCGAGATGACACCCTTCCTGACATTGGCGCCAGAGGCGACAGTAAATATTCCCATTACATCACCCCCGGACCACGACTAATACGTTACATCGTCGTTACCTTGACTACATTACATCTTCACTAAGCCCGTAACGACAGGATTCGGGATAGCGATCTTGCCGTCTGGACAGGCCCATTCGATAGATATTACGCTAATTCGAGCCGATCGTCACGGTATGTTAATCTCCACCTGGCCGCCTAATCCGATCCTCCCGAACGGTAATTAGCACCGAAGAGAGAATCGATTTGCTCCGTCTTGGCTTCAGACTCCAGTTTAATGATTACTGAGTACGGTAATTCATACCGTGCCTTTGGAGCGATCCTCCTACAAGTTTGGATGAGAGGAGTTGACGGATGGGACGAAGCTCTTATTATTGAAACAATAGATCTCCAAGATGCGATAGTTCTTAGTTTTTTCGCGTAGTTTAGTGGCTGAAACAGTCTGACAATGAAACACGATGTGTTTAGACGTGGCGATGAAAACCATCGTGAAATAACGAAGTCTATGGAGGGCTTAAGGGGAGAGCTGGTCAATAGCGTCGTCTGGGAGATAAGTCCAAGAAGTCATAGAGAGAGAAAGTTGACGGTTCCGAGGGAAATTTTACAAGCATCTAGCCGTACCAATTCCAAGGATACTGTACACTATTTGGCCCGTTCCCTATGTTGCAATGTAGTCTCTCATTTGACGTCACCACGATGCCTTCCTTATGGTTTTGTATATCTATATATAAAGAAAGTTACTTATGACATCTACAGTCACTAGTTGAAACTTAATTTGACACGAACCAAGGAATCCAAAGATAGATTTTGATTAAGATGTCTAAAAACCCTGGTGTGTCGACTCATTCCTGCAAAACTGTGGGATAAAACGAGAGACAATTCGCCAGCTTGATTAAGAGAAAACAAATGTAATCGTGGCCTGTTTCCCAAATATTCCGCATTTGCGAGTACCACCACGGTCGGTTTTCTTGTTAGGGTAAATTTAAAAGAACAGAAGTTTTCAAGTATTGCCGACGAATGAAATGAGTAAAGAAACGTAATTATTGGAATTTACTGAATCACTATCACCAATCAGTTTTATTTGTTATATTTTCGACTTATTTATTTTAATGAAATGCAATTAACTACAATAATTACCACACATTTCATTTACAAACATTGAAATTAAGCTTCATGAAAATTCACCATTAGAACCTATCAATCTTGTGCTAATAAGCGGGAATGGCGGGATTCCGTGTGTGATATATTCGTGCCTAGATTTTCATTAAAATGTTTTCTAATAATACAAGATACTATGTGATAATCTTCATAATATGGTGGTACTCACTACTCACTTTCGGTACTGGATATAGATGAATTATTTTGTTCGTCTCTCTGGATTGCCCACAAATGATACAAAAACGGAACATGATCAAATTATAATTGTAAAAACTATACAGGAAACGATTATATATTCACAAATTTTATTTAATCAGACATGTTTCGCCTGCGCACTAGTTTCTTCACTGTCTGATTAAATACAGTTTGTGGAGATCAAATCGTTTTCAGTATAGTTTGTAAAATTACTATGGATCTTCATCAAGTAATTGCCGAGTCAATCAGAAAAATTAAATTATTATTCAATGAATGACTAAGAGAATATACAGCAAAATGAAAAAACACATATTAGTCAGTCATCAATACACGGAAATTGCACTATGAAATTTAGATTCCGTCACAATCATTCACTTGTGAATAGTATTCAAAGTTTGTTGAAATTCCATAAAATTGACAACAGTCATCAATCACCATATCCCTGGAATATTGACAAGACTAAAATTCTATAAGGGCGCTATCTCTGGAATCAACTAAAGAAGCATACCACTATTTCATTTGTTTATTTGTCTTCTGAAAAATCTAAACAATATCGAATCACTCGACACACCAGGGTTACTAGGATTCTTAATTTTGATCTACTCATTGACAGGCAGCCAACAATTCGTTGTTCTGACCAACCCAAGGTTCAATCAAGTTTCTAGTACGTTGCCTGTTACTTTTTCTCTTATTTTAAGCGTTCAGAATTCGTTTTGGCACCAGCGAATTATATCACTCTGAGAAGATATTTAATAATTTATATACCTTTTTGGAATCAAAGTTTGGCAGCATGTTGAAAGCTGAAACAGGAAAGTTCAGAAAATATTACTTTCAAGAAAATACTTAAGGTTCATATAAAGTCAAATATTTCGCGTTTCTGAACTGCAAGATGGCACTGACAAGATATGTTTTTCATACCATAGTTACAGCGATCTTTTATAATATTTCTATATAAATTACAGTTTTATGCAACGGTCAACCCTACTGCTAATGCAATATTGCCAAATCTCAACATTATTGGGAGTACTGCGAAATAGCTCACAGAATTTTTTTTTCTTGGTGTTTTGGCATCGACTGCTATGGTCATTAGCCATGTGTTCTGAATAGGCCTTGTTACCAACTCCATACGCCACTTTAGGAGTTAATTTTTAACGCAACAGTGAATCGTGGAGGATTATTCCCAGCCGACACGAGCCTCAATCATTCAGACTTTCACATCTGAAAATGAAATAGATCGCATCGTCTGGTGAATTTGGTGAGAGTTGCAGTGCCACTGGTTTTTGTTGGGTGGAGACCTCGGAGACTTCATTATTCGAATTCAGTGTTCCTTGCTGTGTCCTGTTTGAAAATTTCAGGAAATTTGCAGCGCCCTCAGATTTGTATTAGGTGGAGGCCTCATTTTTCGAACTTACCCCCGTGCCGAATCATGTCTGCAAGTTTCGGAAAATTTGCGTAGTCTTCAGTTTTGTAATAGGTGTGCTACATCACATTTTTCAGAAACAGTGATGTATTTTCCTTGTCTGCAAATTTCCGTTTATTTGCAGAACATCCTGGCTTACCATGGATAGAGACCTCCTTTTGTTCTAAAAGGGGTTATCTTTTGAATCGTTTTCAGTGTTTCCAAAAGTGGGGACCATTTTCTTTGAAGTTGGTTCATTCTTTTTTTAGATTTTGGTTTATTGACGATGCCTGTGCAGTCGGTTTTCCTTTGGGAGGAGATCTTGAGAATCTTTGGTATTGCCCTTTTTTCCAGTTCACCTGTATATTATTTAATGTATTCATTTCGTTTGTTTTTCTGATATTCGGGGTTGCAGTTCCATGGGTTTGTTATAGATATAGTCAGTCCGTCCTTGATCTTGCTTAGATTAGATTTACTTTTAGCACAAACCACAATATTGTTGGTAAAATTCAAAAAGAGCAGCTAATATGAACAACTCACTATAATTTATTTTTATCATTATTTTTCATCTTTGTAAGCTGAACTCCGCCTATTATGCCGATAATTTTTATGTATATAAAATAATGTTACTCAAAAGCAACTGGAATGGACAATAAAGACGCTATTACGATTATTATTATTTTTCAATTCTGTTTTGCTTCCTATTTCATTTCCAGAACTGATATTTTATTTTATTTTATTTATTTATTTATTTATTTATTTATTTATTTATTTTATTTGATTACTTACATACTTCTTCAATTGTGCCCAAGGACTCCAAGGCTTTAGGCGGACCAATCCAACATCCAACTGACAAACCCCTATCAACGTAACTTTCAATTTCGAAAAAATAAACAAATTACATCGGTTACTGCTGTATAAAATTATTGGCAACGCTGTACAGTAAATATGACGTGACATTAATTCTGTGTAATACCTTGTGGACACTAGCAGAACTATTTTTGTATTTCCGTTCATGTACTAGTACTACAGAGGAATCACTTACTGGAGTGATTTACCGTTTTTTGTCTGAGATTTTAAAAATTACTATTAAAAATATAAATTGTTTGATTTTATGTCTGAAAAATGGTATGAATAGTTCCTCAATGTTCAGTCTTCTGAATTTCATATAAATATCACTTGCAAAAGCGATTCTTCTCAACTGTCATTGATTTTATAACAATATTTTCAGAATTTTTTTTAATTTTGAGAGAACGTTGAGATTAAAAATTTTGAAAAAAATCGTGATTATCTTTTACCTTGACATATTTGAAATGGAATCTGATGAATGGTTTTTGGGAAAAGTTAAAAAAACCTCTAAAAATTAGGTTTTTATTTTTTTCATCAAAAATTGTTCATTAGATTTTCTTCTACATCTCTCTAATTATTCAATTTGAATGCCAGAATAACTCGAAATCTTTTCATAATTTTTAAACTTGCCGTTAATTTTTTCATAAGTTTACATGAACCTTAATTTTACCAAATTTAAAGAAAAAATTTAAATCAATTAACTAATTTTCGAAACTGTTTTCAGACCAAAAAACTTAAAATCCTCGAATGCCTATCGAACGAAATTCACAGGATTCCACTTACTCATTCAGCTGCTCTGTTGGAATTTAATTGAATATCCAACACAGCGGAATTACAAATGGTTCGTTTTTGGCAATAATTAAATTATCACTGTTTCACTTTGTATGCATACAGTGTGTATCAGCCAAATGGAATAAAGTCGATAATGAATAAACGAGGGCGTCTTCGAAAATACGCTCTGACACGTCGGTTGGTATTTTTAGAAGCGCATATTTAACAAAAATATCTATAAAGGGTGAGTCATGTTACACCGGCCAATATCGACTTTCTTATTTCAGATGCAAGACCCTGTATTTTATTCAAGTTTTGGATTCTTCAGACAATTATAGACATACTTTATGAGTATCGATAAGTGCAATCGCTTCGGCATCAAAGGAAACTCCAAAAGACGTTATACAGTGCCGTTCGTCTTCTGGTGTTAGCAGGGAAATTTAAAAAATTTAAAAATTATTTTTCAAAACACATCGAAAAATTATCGAACAATGTCATCAGGAAAAGTAGTTCAGAATTACAATTCATAGTTATGTTCACAAGTTTTGAACAAGATCTGAGACATTAAAAAATGTCTATTTGGTAAAATACATTTCTGATTTTATTTATTGATGAGTCGACTTTACATAAAACGGTACTGTCAGTTTCTAGAACTTTAGATGATGGGCTGCTGATAGAGGCAAAAATAAAAAGTCAACTTTCCTACAAAACTAATTTTGAGTGCGGCATATTAGATACTCAAATCGTTAGGCCTTACTGTTTTAGGGGCAACCTTAAAAAATACATTTCTGGCGACGCAGGGCGGAAAATCGCTTCAATTTCTCACATGGATTACCGCCGCAAAGAAGAAATGAGTTTTTTTCCAATAAGACGCCTATACATGGCACTTTTGAAGTCAGCGCGTGGTTTAACAAACATTTTCCTCATAAATAGATTGGACGATATTCAAAAATCCCATGGCCTGCAAGATCCCCAGATTTGACACCATTGGATTTTCTTATGGGGGTACCTCAAGAGTGAGGTTTATAAACATCGGCCATTCCCTAATATCGACCATTTAGAAGAAATAAAACAACAATGTATTAATAACATCACACCACAAATGCTACGAAATGTGTCCAGAGAAATGAAATCCTGAACAAATACATGTATTGAACGTCTGGGCAGACATGCCAAATAATGGATAATTACAACGTTTCGAGTATGTATCGAATTGTTTCGTTTCTAATTAAGTATATCAGCTTCTAATTTTATAGAAGTGTTTGAAAATAAAAAGTTAAAAATTGATATATCAAAAATTTAATAAATTTTTTGTTCTAATGAAAAATTAAAATTGTATAGATACTTGATAATAAACAGTATCTAGATTACAATGTCTTGAAGATGTCATATATGTCACAGATTTCAAATTTTCTCCTAATTAAATAGAAATAGCTTGCGTTTCTTTACGAAAAATTATTCAAAATATTACTGTTGGCTTTACCAACGAGTTTATTTGTGAGAAATATATTTTCCGCATCACATTTTTTATAGCAAAAATTTG
The DNA here is from genome assembly GCA_944452925.2 of Chrysolina oricalcia. Lineage (NCBI taxonomy): Eukaryota > Metazoa > Arthropoda > Insecta > Coleoptera > Chrysomelidae > Chrysolina > Chrysolina oricalcia. The sequence continues at coordinate 66,183,353 of OX101819.2, forward strand.
ATGTACAAGAAAATGATTGGCTTGTTCAAGACAAGTAAGGGTGAATATAGTCAATTTTAGCACAAGCGTTATCATAAACATAACAGTAACATCAGAGGTTTTTAGCATAAACTTAACGTTATTGTATAAACGGTGCCATTTGATATAAGAGGTTCAACTTTCGATTTCAACATAATATTTAAGCACAACTTCAAAGTGATGAAGACGAAATCCACCCTAACAGTCTAAAGATATGGTCGATTCATCTGGTCTTGAGTTGTTTTCCTCTGAAACAACGATAAAATAGCATTCTAAGCTTAATTAGCAGTAAATAGTTCCGAAATTCTTGATAGAATAAATATGAAGGCACACACAACTCCCTATTGGATTTGACGTTTATAATTTCAGGAGTGAAAACTTTTTCGAGCTAATATTTTGCTTACATAACTTCTCCACCAATTTAAATTGTTCAAAACTTCAGAGAAAGTCGAGGAATTCGCTCAACAATATAGTTCCTGCTCAAAGTTTGGAAGATGTTCTCACATGCTGTAATTCTGAAGCTGGATTGAGTAAGCGGTACAAGCAACAATAAAGTAACTCTTGGAAATAATTCCTCTTCAAATAAAGGTGTAATATATTTATCCAAGGATTAAATCCTGATAGGTATGAATAATTATACAGTGCATTCCGTTTGAAACGAGCCACCCTGAATAACCTTTGGAACAATGATTTCCAGGAAAAATAAAAAACACGTCAACAATAATATACAGGGAGAAACATTTTGACTTATTCACATTATTTGATGTAACTTTCCCTATCGCACCCCCAGAGCAAGTAACCGTTTTTTTTAATGAACCTGTCTATATATTTTGCTTTATCAGATGCTCCATGCAAACATATTTGAGAAATCATATGCCGGAGGGCACACTTTGACATATTCGTTCTAGAGGCAAATGTCAAAATAAATCAGAAAAAGAGATTTTTTATTACATTCTTGAATCGAAATCTGATGACTTGACAATGAGAAGAAAAAAAATAGTAAATGTTCAAAAACTTTTCCAAAGCTTCCATTGCCGCCCTTACATGGTTGAGAATCTTGGGGGTTATTTCTCTACAATGCCTCATGATATTATCTCTCAAATCTTCGAATGTCGTTGATTCTATCTCGTACTTTTTAGACTTCAAATGGCCCCCATAGAAAGAAATATACAGGAGTGAGATCTGGAGGCCTTGGTGGCCATTCTGTCGGACCTCTTCTGTCAATCCAGCAACCAGGAAAATGATAATCCAACTATTGTTGCACTGGAGCTGCATAATGAGGAGGTGCACTATTTTGTTGAAAAACTACAGTGGCGTAGACAGATTTTATTTAGATAAATAGCTAACAAATTGTTTAGAGGTTTGGCAGAAATACAATCGAAGTTAGCCTAGAAATTTTGAATTTTATTTCGAATTCAAGAAACTAAACTTACAACTTTTAAAAAAAATTAAACGGATTATTATTACCAATTTTGGATGGGTGCCAGGCTTTCAAATGGATCCCTCTGTATACCGACGATCGATATTAATTTTGACTGGCATCTTCCAGAAAAAACATGACACGAGAATTCACTTCCGAAGCACGCAATTTTTATTCTGTTTTACATGATTTATCACCGTAAACCGAAAAGCTTTTTCGTGAAATGTCACTTCAAAACCCTCGAAAAATAACGACGAACCACACCAAGATCAACACAGCTCTAAGTATCATTAATCCTGACCACTTCAGCCGCCAAGGGAAGAAATATGGCGTACGCGGAATGTTTATAGTTTAGTTTTTTAGAACAGTTGCGTGAGGGTTACCCACCCCTTGGCAAGTTTTCCTTGAAAACATCATCTATAACAACATACTACATTTCTTAAATACTCCGAAATAATTGAAAACAGATATACAGGGTGTTTCCTGACTACGGTTCCTAACTGCAGGGGGTGATTCGTTAGTTCAAACATCATTCAGACATCTATCTATCATTCAATCTTACTATTTAGTTAGCAGCTCGAGTTCTACAGTTCTACGCTCCAGTCCTACACTTCAGTTCTACGATTCAGCTCTACGCTTCAGTTCTTTGTGATAACATTATTGTCAATATCAGTTCCATCGTGAATAATTTTACTAATACTGAAATAGCTGACATGCACCTTATTTATGGATTGGCAAATGGAAATTTGGGAGAAGCTCGGAGAATTGGCCAGGACAGATATCTTAACAGAGTATTTCTTTATGCTACAACATTTAGAACGCTAGCTACATGCAAGATTATGTGAAACTGGGAGTTTCAATAGAAATGCAGGATATGGAAGACCAGAAACGGTAACAACGCCTAAACTAGAAGAAGCTTTACTTGATGCTATAGAAGAAGATCCTTCAAATAGTACCAGGAAGGTCGCACTGCAGCTTGAAGTCAGCCCAAAAACCGTTTGAAAAGTTCTGAAAAGGAACCTCCTATACCCATTTCACATACAACGGGTCCAAGCTCTACTGCCTCGGGATTTTCATCCAAAATGATGATGTTTTGCAGGAGGTTGATTCGTATGATGGCACACAATGATAATTTTTTACCAAATATTTTATTTACGGACGAGGTAAATTTTTCACGAAATGCTATTATGAAATTTCACAACAACCATTTTTGGGCCATTGAAAATCCCCATGCTATTAGAGAAAATCATTTTCAGCATCAATTTTTGCTGAACGTTTGGGTAGGAATTATTGGTGACTACCTGATTGACCAATTTTTTTACAGAAAGATCAACAGGTGAATACTTCACGGACTTTTTGCGAGATAATTCGCCCATTTTGTCATAACAAATACCCATACTTGTAAGAGGCAACATGTGGTTTATGCATTTTAGTGTTCTTGCTCGTCAGCATCTCGACATCACCTACTACCCTAATCGCTGGATTGGACGTGCAGGACCTCAACATTGGCCAGCTCGCAGTCCTGATATGAATCCTCTAGATTTATATTTATGGGTACATCTGAAGGCTGCTTTATAAAACACCTGTACTAGATGTGAATGACTTGAGGAATCGAATAATTGACAATTGCAAAGTAATAGCACTACTTCAGGAATTTTTTGACGTGTCAGACAATGAATGGCAAATCCGATCAGAAGATGAGTATTTTATCTCATTTACTGTAATATCGTAATTGTTATTATTTTTATTTTTGGTTTTTATTTTATGTTTTTTGTTTTCTCTCGAAAACGAAGCTATGATATGAAGACATGAAGAAAATATAAGAGACCAAAAAGTTGTAATTTCAGTTGCTCAATCTAAAAAAAATCTACGGAAGATGTCAGTGGCGTACTTTTTTAAAATATTGTTGACTGTGGTGCCCATTGAGACGCCACTGGCCCTAATAATTTCAAACAAGTCAGGGCCTTATTAGATCAAATGAATATACCAAATTTCAATCAAATCGGTTCTAGGATATTCATATTTCATAATTAACATTTTTTTTTTGGGTGTTAAATAATCAAAAAAAACAGGGTGCGAAGCGCCGGAAAAATTTTGGAAGTGGGGAAAATAATCGAAAATCCGGACGAGAAGCGCCTGGACCATTTTGGGTAGCGGGGGAGGTGGCAAAATAATTAAAAAATTTGAGGTGGAGAGAGGCGGTTTTCGTAATTTTTTTACAATAAATTTATAATTTCATCAGGTTCAGCGACTACTACTTCATTTGTTTTTGAAATTATGGAGAATCTTATTTCGGACCTTTTTTAATCTGTCCAGGGACTATAAAACTGTTAAATTTTTTTTCAATTTTTAGTTTTGTTTTTGGTGATTTTAGAGAAAACGTACAAATTCAACACATTTTTACAATTTTTTTAACATTTTTCCACTTTTTGATCGCATTGGAGAAAAACGGGTAGTAAATATCGATGTGGTTTGTGAAGACGTATACAAAGCAATTTTTAGATTTTCAATTATTTCATTAGTGCGCTAAATTTCTCGATTTTCTATTTTTTCAAAATATTTCCTGGACTATTGATTTTGCGGGAAAAATGTAAAAACATTTTTTGGAGATTTTCTATAGATGGCCAAGAAGGATATTTTGGTAAAGTGTGAAAATATCAACCGTTTCTGAGTATTTCGTATCTTCCAAAATGAAAATTTCGATTTTCAGATTTTTCAAGTTTTCCGATTTTTCAATTATTTTTGTGAAAATATAGTTCCAGTATGATGGCTCATGGAAGGCGATTTTGATAGGAGAATTTATTTTTGTGAACAAATGATGGAAATGTTAGAAAAACACTAGGAACATGTTTTGATTTCTGATGTTTGTTTTGTGTTTTCAAACATTTATATGTTTCATGTTCAAACTGACGATTCCTATGTCATTGTGAAATAATAGACCAAGTATAGAGGTTTTTCCCCCACAAAATAAAAGACACAAGGCCTATACTAATTTTTATAGGATAGTTCTTTAAAGAAAACCCCAGTTTTCGCACCAGCAAAATCGCGTTGTGGAATTATTTAAACAAGAAATAGTGAAAAAACTACAACTTTTTTGGTTTTTTGGAAATATCTCAAAAATTATTCAAGGAATAAGTTTACAGTCGGTGTTACTTTTGTAGAGAGTTATAAAACCTACAAAATGGACTTTCATACGAACGGATCGGTGCATTTTCCACTGAGAAAATCCGGGTAAACCTCGAAAAAGAGACCATTTTTCAAAAAATAAATTATTTTTATAAATCTGAAGCTGGACAAACAATAATGCGGAAATTGATAGATAATAATATGTTATTCAACTGTGCGCAAGTTGTTTTCTGTCTGATGTGTAGTTTTTGCACAATCGCGTTATAAACAATTTAAGGTAAATCGTCGTACTCAAATTCTATGAACGGCATCTGGAAGTAGAGATCAATATCTACAATTTGTATATTTTGGATTTTCACCTTAAAGATGGGAAATGTGTTGAAAATGTCACTGAAAGTTAATCCACCATGCACCCCCTAAGGTTGAGGCCCGGAAGGATGAACGCCCCAGCACTCGTACGTACTCGAAAGCTCACCCCCCCTATCCACCACCCCCGCTCGTTAAAGCGGTTCCTCATCCTGATGATTGGCGATCAGCAGAATAAAATCTGATCGTTTGATATGGAGTGCTCGGCCAATTCTCGGCCTGAAACTCTCTTATATCTGACATGAGTTTAATTTGATTTTACAATGACTTTACTTAATGTGCATGGTGCCCCCCTGAAACTGGCTGATGGCCTGAAAAACACTTGGCTGAGGGCCAAGTGTTGTGTATTGAATTTACTGAGCTTACCACTTGGTCGGTTCTTCTTGGAATCTGAAACATAAAAGCATGATTACCGAAATTTTAAGCCTGTTGAAGTAGACGTTGGCGTCGCCGAAGGTTTCGCTTCCGTCTTACTTCTTCAGGGGTGTCGTTATCTCCCTGGTTCACTGGTCGTCTGTATTTGGCTCTGTCTCTATCGTCTTGCTCACGTCTGTTCTCGAGGAGCTCCGTGAGCAACGGGTTCGTGTGGGTCTCTACTCTGTCTAGAGTAGTCCCCACGTGATTCCTGATCAGTCTGTCAATGTAGTCCGGATGGATGTCTAAGTCTCGATATATAAACCTGTTTGGCATATATCGTGGTGCGTCTGTTGCCATTCTCAGGCAGACATTGAAGAAGGCCTGCATCCTCTGCCTGTAACTGTTCGCGCATTGCCCCCAAGCAGTAGACGCGTACATCATGATTGGTAGAAGGATTGTCCTGATGAGGTGAAAGTTAATCAAAACGCTTGAAAGTGCGTCCGAAGTCATCCGAAGTCGCCTGAAGTTAACTCGAGTTGAGTTCGGCCGACTTCGGGAGCACTTAGAGTAACTCCCAGTTTCATTTTCAACACATTTCCCACTAGGTACCAGCACAGGTGGAAATCCAAAATATATAAACTGTAGATAGTGATATCTACTTCCGTTTAGAAAAATTCAAAGACTAGCTTGTAGGGGAATAACCGGATTGCGAAAAGGGCCCATACTGGGGCCTAGTCGCTGACGATTGCATTACCATTACCACTACTTCCGTTTAGAGAATTTGAATAAGATGATTTCACTCAAATCGGCGCATTCAGAAAGATTTGCCCTTGAATTGTTTATAACGCGATTGTGCAAAAACTAAATATTGGACGGAAACCATGTTGCGCACAATTGAACCACATGTTATTATCCATCAGTTTCCGCAATATTGTTTGTCCCGCTTCAGATTTATAAAAATTATGAATTTTTGAAAAATTTCTCTTTTTCGTTTTACCGGATTTTCTCAGTGAAAATACACCGATCTGGTCGTATAAAAAATCTTTTTGTAGGTTTTATAATCCTCTACAAAAGTTCTCAAATTTTTTTCAAAATTTCTTGTTTAAAAAATTTCACAAAGCGATTTTGCTGCGGCGAAACCGGGGTTTTCATTTACAAACCTTCTTATGTACATGCCGTTTATGTCTTTTATTTTATGTGAAAATAGCCTCTGATGATCATTGCAAGGAATAAATATTTTTCCGACGAGCGTGCGTAAAGTAGTACTTTTCCGCACGTATTTGCGTGCGTAAAGTTACACTTTTCCGCACTCCGTGCGGATAAGATTTTTTCCGCACTGAGTGCGAAAAAGTAAAACTACCCAAAAGTCTCGTTCCTCAGCTACCATAGTTGGCCGATTTTGAAGCAGGAATCACCTATGTCAGGAGACATTCATCAAGCCACATGAACGGCTGCCCTTCTCAGTTAAGTCAACCTTCATCGACCTTTTTGAACAACTGTCCTGAGGCAAATGAACCTTCATCAAGCTATATTATTAACTGCCCTTCTGCGCTAAGTCAGTGTTCATCAAGCCGTACCACAAGTCACCCATTAAACAAATAATTTAATTTTTTATTGTTATGTAATTGTTTGTTGTATGGTTCTTTCTATCAAATTTAAATAAAAATTATTCAATTAGTTATAATTTTCTTATATTCGATACTATCTGATATAAAGCTCGTAGGAAATATGTTGTTCCTAACACGTGCGCAAAGTGCCTTTTCCGCACGCAAAAACTTATACGAACTCCGCTTCGCATCGTTCGCGTAACTGTACTCGCGTGCGGAAAAGTAACACTTTGCGCATTCGTTAGGAAAATAACTACATTATTATTACCAACAAATTATTTATGGTGCAGCTCAAAATCCAACCCTGGTGTACGCTAATACCTGCACTAGTTTTTATCACCTCTTGCCTCGGGGCGTGACATTTCCATGTCTAACGGGGTTATGGTTATTAGAGACTCCTCGTAGGCAATTTGTCAAGTAATTTTGTGGAAACCGCACGGAGATTTACGACTCTTAGGTAGTCGTCCTCGCTTCGAGATTCGGACAAAGGTCTCTGTTTGCTCGCTGTGCGCCATTATAAACTTCGAGAACTTTAAAATTCCTAACAAGTCGTTTTAATTTACAAGTTTTAGTTAATTAGGTGGGTTCGTGGCGATAAGGAGTCTGGCGCGCCTCTATTATTTCACACGTTCATTATATTCAAGTCTGACCTAATATATTTGCAGGCGGTATTATTTCGGAAGTAGAAGCGATAAATTAGAGATTTTCTTTCTGAAATCATGAGCGAAGGTAATAGAATACTGACATCTCAATTGCCTTTCATTGTCAGCGGAAGAATTGAAGTTCTACAAAAAGTTCTCCGTTACTTCGCACCCGGATTTTTTATTTTTTATCCCCCAAATTTTTTTCCGGACGCTTTGCGAGAATTATTTATTTTTTACCCCCCCCCAATTTTTTCCGGGCACCTTGCGTTCAGATTTTTGATTTTGTGCCTTCCCCCTCCCCCCTAAATTTTTCCGTGCGCTTCGCTCCCAGATTTTTTATTTTTTACCACCCCGTCGAAATAACGGAAAAATGTATAAGAACAGTTTTATTGTCTTCGAACAGGTCTCCCAAAACTTATCATGAAATTTTTTCATAACTTGAAAAAAAATGAGATGTGGACTAGGAAATTTTCTAAATTTATATTCAAAAACACCAAAAAACTCGAAGACGAAACGAGATTTCGAAAATAAGTGTATAAATAGTTTAATTGTCCTTAAACAGGTCTACAAACCTATAAAAAAATTCCATTTCTTGAAAAAATATATTGACATGTGGAGTTGGAAAAAGTTCTGTTTTTTTTAAACACCGAATACTCGTAGATGAACAATAAATCAAACTGTATACAAAGAGTTTTATTGTCCTTGAACAGGTCTCCATACCCATGAAATGTTTCCAGATGTTGAAAAAAAATATTAAGATTGGACTTTCCGTTTTCTTTAAACACCAAACCAAAAATACGATGATGAAACGAGATATCAAAAAACTGTTTAGAAGTAAACAGTTTTAATGTCCTTGAACAGGTCTAAAAACCCATTTAAAAAATTCATATCTTGGAAAAAATTGAGATGTGGACTTTTCCGTTTTTTTTTAAACACCAAATTCGGAGACGAAACGATAAATCAAAAAGCTGTATATAAACAGTTTTATTGTCCTTGAACTGGTCTACACACCCAGGAATTTGTTTCATCTCTTGAAAAAAAAATTAAGATGTGGACTTGGAAAAAATATTTTTTAAACACCAAAAACTCGAAGACGAAACGAGATATCGAAAAAATTGTATATCGTCGGTTTTATAGTCCTTGAACAGTTCTACAAAAAATTCCAATGGAACTTCTTCCTCCATTACTTCACGCCAGAATTTTTTTATTTTTGCCCTCCCCCTAAATTTTTTTGGGCATTTTCCTCCTGGATTTTTATTATTGACCCCCTCCACAAAATTTTCCGGGCGCATAGCGCCCGAATTTTTTATTTTATAGTCTCCCTCAAAATTTTTCCTCGAAGACGAAACGAGATATCGCAAAAATTGTATATCAAATAGTCCTTGAACAGTTCTAAAAAAAATTCCAATGGAACTTCTTTCTCCATTACTTCGCGCCAGGATTTTTTATTTTTACCCCCCCTCTAAATTTTTTTGGGCACTTTCCTCCCGGATTTTTTATCATTTACCCCTTCCATAAAATTTTCCGGGCGCACTGCGCCCTCATTTCTAATTCTGTACCTCCCTCCCCCCAAAATTTTTCCAGGCGCTTCGCGAGAATATTGATTTTTTTAACCGTCAAATACTCGAAAAAGAAAAAAAATATCGAAAGAGTGTATATGAACAGTTTTATTGTCCTCAGACAGATCTACAAAACGTTCAGATGAAATGTTGTCATGTCTTGAAAAAAATATTGAAGTGTGGACTTGGAAAAAATTTTCGTTTATTTTTTTTAAACACCAAAAACTCGAAGACGAAACGAGATATCAAAAAAATTTAAACAGAACGATGCAAATGTATGGAATAAAGCAGTTTTATTGAAAAAGAAATAATAACAGTAATAATATTTATAAAATAAAACTAAAAATGATATCAAAGATGTGATGAAGTGCCCTCCTCCTCATAGAAGAGTACATCTATCTATCTATCTATCTATCTATGCTCTTCGGCTCACCATGGATTCTAATGGAATCGGGTAATCATGTTTCACCGGAAGTGACTTAAACTTTTGAGTATATTTTCACCTTTTTTGACTCCATATGACATCCTGACACAACCATGTGTCATTTGTCACTTTTGGTTAGCAATTTTTTTTTTCATTTCGAATTTTATTTTTCAATCTAGAGTGCTATGGATACGTTCAAACGAGGGGGAAGTAACTCTTTCATTAGGTGTACATCATAACATTTTCATTACTTCATTAATCATTTCATATTCAACTTAAAATCGAAATCTATGTTTCTGGGAATCCGTGATATGATTTTTTTCGGTTCCAAGTTGGCAAATTTATGCCGTCTGACAATCGGTAAGTGATCGCCTCGGTGATCGCTGAGCAGACGCGGATTTTAATCAGTGATTTTCCGATGAATAGTATAACATCATTAATGGTAATTATTTTTCATTAGATTTCATTACTGCATTATTTTCATTAGGAGTACAAAAAATGGCTAGTTACTTCCCCCTCGCGTTCAAATCACTAATTGCAGTCCCAAAATTTTGGTAAAAATACAACTTCACTGCTTTCGGTCAATGTAAAATTTAATTTTAAAATTGAAATTACTAATTTTTTTCAAATGGCAACAAGGTGGCTCGTCAGGCTAGGAAAAAATATCATTTTATTACGATTAATTTGTTACCGCACACTCATAGGTTTTAAACAAAATTCCGTTAAAGACTTAAACAATTACGTTAGCTGTTTCATATAATAAATCATCTTTTGATATTAAAATATGATTCAAATGTATGGAATAACCTGTAACAAACACAACTGATAAAACAAAATCATCAAGGATGTCGACTTCTTATTTTACCTCGCTTCTGCAAAAGTAAATGATTCATTTATTTATAGGACTGAAATTAGTGATTTGAAGATATCCATAATACCTCGAATAAAAAAATTATTTCAAAATTAAAATAAAATTCGGTTACAAAAAGTGACAAGTGACACATGGTTCTATTTAGTATGTCACATGGAGACAAGATAAGTGAAAATACACTAGCATTCGACTTCCGGCAGCGGTAGAGGTCAGATGGCGCATTCACCCAAGTTTTAAGTGTTTGTAAAGTCCGCCGTAAAACCATAGCGTATAGGTTGTAGTTAAACGAGCCAGCAAAAATAAAAAAAGTGCAAATATAATATGGGATGTAGCATTGCCTAGAGCAAGACTCTGCATTCCCCCGATACAGCGTCGCTGTCTACGCCGGTTAAAGGCCGGATGGGAACGGTTTCTCGCAGTGAGGCATGTCCATATGGCGCCGAAAGGAAGCCCACGGACAAAAATTAACAGAGAGCGAGAGAGAGAAAATACACCAGGTCTCTCATGAAATTTTATATCATTTCTGGTGAAACCGAAAGATGCATGAACCTGAGACTTGTCAAAAGATGCAGTCTTATGTCTTATACAGATCCACCAAATTTCATTCAGTGATCTTCAAAAACAACAAAGTTAAAGGAGCGAACCACTTTCCGCGGACACCCGGTATACCGATGGATGGGTTAGGAAGCAAACTCTTTACCCACGCGCCACCACGACCAATAATAATAATAATAATAGTTATCCAATTTCACTGAAATATGGTGATGTTTGGTTGAAATAACTGAAAATTTCTCCACAAGAACGTACAAACCTACTTTGGGACACGTTAAAGACATGCAAATGGCAAATAAATTATTTATTCAAGTGAATTTCCTCTAAGTATACCGCATCAAGACAATTTTAATCGAAAGAAGAGCGGAAGTTGAAGCAGTTGAAACGGTTATTATAACAAACAACAATCTGAGTGGAAGATCACCATCACCGGTCATGATTCACATCTGGGTCGCGAACTTGACATTTCCAGAACGAACAATCTCTCTTATTCCCTCGTCATCGGGCCACCTTTCATTGTTTCGACTAATAGGTCAATCAATTTAGGATTTAAATAAAAAAATGGGAAAAAATTTGCAAGACAATGCAAACTCTCACAAAAGTTGTATTTTTGTGCTCAATGAAACCATAAAAATGTAAGCCCTCATACGAGATCGGCAACATTGTAAAATATGTAATAGTCTAGTCAATATGTACCTTTTTTTATTTTGTATAGACACCGAAAGAAAGTTTAAGGAAAGATCCCAAAGGGCCGAAAAAAATTGCAAAAAATAGATGACCGATACAAAAATTGTAAAATTTTTCACTTTTTTATTAACAATTGAAAATAAAAAAAGTAAATAACTTTTTTTAGCAATTCTTAATGTTGTATTTGTCTCCGATCCTTCTCCGAGAAGATCAGAAGAATCGGAAACAAATACAACATCAATAGTTGCTTTCATTCCAGCAGTACCTCACGAAGTTTCCTCACCAAGACAAAGCCAGAGAGCAAAACAGAATCCAGCAAAAATTGTAATTTGCATCTTTTTCATTCTTCTAAAAGTTCCCAAAATCTGTGGTGGTGGCAAAGGACCCCGCAAACTCCTTATGGAATTGGGTGGATTGTTTTTGAATTTTGGTATGATGTAGTCCATGTAATTCGCAACCAATTTTACCATTGCGCCAACTCAAAATAATGAACAGTTTCGCTGCTAGAGGGCTTTGAAATCACCCCTTGCGCAGATTAGACCATTTATTTAAAAAAAATCTAAATCCCCCCCTTTACCGACAATCCCTATTTTAAAACACAAAATAAATTTATTCATGCACCAACTCAAATTCCAATTGTTGATGTCTAATTTTAATTTATTTTCAAGATTTTCGCCAAATTAATTGATATTCAAATAACATGAACTACGCCCTACTAAGAAGTCAGCGAAATCCACCAATATTTTTTTTTAAAGAGAGGGCGCAGATTAGACCATTTATTTAAAAAAAAATCCAAATCCTCCCCTTTACCGACAACCCCTATTTTAAAACACAAAATAAATTTATTCATGCACCAACTCAAATTCCAATTGTTGATGTCAAATTTTAATTTATTTTCAAGATTTTCGCCAAATTAAATGATATTCAAATAACATGAACTACGCCATACTAAGAAGTCAGCGAAATCCACCAATATTTTTTTAAAGAGAGGGCGCAGATTAGACCATTTATTTAAAAAAAAATCCAAATCCTCCCCTTTACCGACAACCCCTATTTTAAAACACAAATTAAATTTATTCATGCACCAACTCAAATTCCAATTGTCGATGTCAAATTTTAATTTATTTTCAAGATTTTCGCCAAATTAATTGATATTCAAATAACATGAACTACGCCCTACTAAGAAGTCAGCGAAATCCACCAATATTTTTTTAAAGAGAGGGTGCAGATTAGACCATTTATTTAAAAAAAATCCAAATCCTCCCCTTTACCGACAACCCCTATTTTAAAACACAAAATAAATTTATTCATGCACCAACTCAAATTCCAATTGTTGATGTCAAATTTTAATTTATTTTTAAGATTTTCGCCTAATTAATTGATATCCAAATAACATCAACTATTTTTTTGAAGAGAGGGAATGGTGAAATTGAACCACTGTACGATTTCCTTAATTTGAGCTGATTAAAACATTTATTTTGATAAATCATTCAAAAGTAGTCAAGTGTTAATTTTTTTCGTGTTTTAAAATGGGGTTGGGGATTAGGGGAAGATTTTATATATTTTTCATAAGAAATTACACAATTTTTCAGCATTATCTAAACTGAAAATACAAAATACTTTTGCATTATTTCCATAATCAATTCAAGTTGCAAACAAAATTTTATAGTGTAAAATAAACAAAAAAAATATGTAGCCGTCATCGGCGGAGATGGCAAAGTTTCGGCGACATTTATGACATAGAGTTTGCCAATCTTTTAGATTTTTTTCGATAGAGTTATCAAAATACTGTGAATAAATAATTTATTTACCCGGATGCTAA